>JAWLRI010000471.1:808670-850239 GCA_034781795.1 Crypturellus tataupa | reverse complement strand
CTTGAGTCAACAGAATGCTCTTGTGGCAGTGGTAGCCAGTCACATGCTGGGCTGTGTTAAAATAATAATAATAATAAGGTATAGACAGCAGATTGATAGAGGTGTTTATTCCTCTCTACCAGCACTTGTGAGATCACATCCAGAGCAGTGTGCCCAACTTAGGGTTCATCAGTACAATAAAAATGTTAATAAATTGAAATGAGCCCAATGAAGGGCCCTCATGGGGGTTAGAAGTGGGAGCACCACCTCTAGATGGTGGATAGGGTTTGTTCAGTTTGAAAAAGAGAAGGATAAAGGAAGGTCTTGTCATCTTCAAAAATCAAATGGGAGAGTATACAAAAGATGGAGTTAGAATTATCCCATCAGCCAGACTCTAAAAAAAAAGGCAATAGACACAAGTAGAGAGGGAAATTCTGATGCAATGCAAGACAAAATATCTTCACAGTGAAGGTAACCATATTCTGAAGAAATTTGCCCAGAGAGGTTGTGTCCTTGCCATTCTTGAAGATATTTAAAACTCTACTGGAGAGCGAAACGAGATGGTCTAGTTTTGTTAGTACTGTTCTGAATCAGGGGTGGGGTCAGATGCCCTCCGGGGTCCCTTCCAACCAAAACACTTCTGCAGTTCTGTATGGCATGGTAGCAGGAGAAACAGGTATCCCGGGGGATGCTGTTGGAGGGTAGTGTAGGTGTGCAATAGGCTGCTGGACTCAGCTGCTACTCTTGAACATGCCCCCAAACATCCCACGTGACCAACTTCTCTGGTGCAGTAAAGGCATCATCAGCTCCCCATGACCTGGGAGACAACAGAAACACTTGTGTGGTAGGAGCAATTGTATCATGGCAATAACAAAATGCTCCGTCTAGCCAGGACTCTTCTGTCTTCTTTCCCAGTTGAAAGTAGGGATATCTATACTGAGGCAGAATAACTGTGTTCGAAGGACACCTACTGCATAGCTGTAGAGGCTGTAAGACACCCAGAAAAGAAAAACACCTGTGAAAAACATACACTCATGTCTAATACTTTCAAAATCTATATCTATTTTATCTGCCAACTTTCTTGGAATAGAAAACAACTAGGAGAGATTACAGTTATGTGAGGAATATGAAAACATGATTTTAAATGTTTGGTAAGTACTTTTCAAGGCAATACTAACATTAATAATTCCTGCAGGCATTTGGACCTCCGTTGTCACCCACTCACTTTGGCATCATATCATAAATGATACTTTTGCCATTTAAGCTAGTTAGTAACATCCTCCCATATTCCCACTATCACTTAGCTTTTAATTTGTCATTATTTAGCTTTCCCAATTCATCTGTTGAACAATTTTTTTTAACTTTTTCTTACATATATGGATAATGTCAGGCTTCTGAAAAGGGCAATATCCAAAATCATTTACAGCCTACAGAGTTTCAGATTTCACCAGACACTCTCTCTGTGTCTTAATTTTGATCTGTAATACCAATTCTGTCCAGTCTATGATCTAAGACCTCTAAGTCTCTTAAAAAGGAGTCACCCAAAGCCATTTGTATGAGTTAATGATATTGCTGGTGACAACAGTCAAGTGTGCACAGTCAAAAGATTAAAACACTGTGGTCTTATCATGGACATTTTGGAAATAGGTAATCAGTGAATGCATGCCTATCCAATGCACAATAGAACCACACAAAGACATGAAAATTAGGTCAAAATTGCTATATTAGTTCAGTGCTCCGTCAGAACGATTAATCTTATTTCTCACCTTTAATAACAGGTTATGTACCATATCTTCTTGCAATCACTATGAGGATCTAAATTTAGGAACTTAGCTGTATATAGCTGTTTGCAAGTCTGGTCACTCTAGGGTTTCTCTACAATCAAGACTGAGCAAGAGAGTTATCTTCAGATACTGATTACCTTGATCTTAGCAAGAAAAATTGCTAGCAGGCAATTCAGCAAGGACAAACTAACCTCCAACACACTCAAGGTGCCTTGGCATGAGAGAAGCCTTTTGGGGATCACTGGCCAATATAACCAACATGATGATGCAGCTATATAAAATGTAGCTGTAATAATGCTGCCAATAAGCACCTAGCTTTTTATAGCTGCAAGATTTTGAGTTTATTATTATTTCCTTGCAAGACCTCTAGTGTAACTCTAGTCCAGGAGTGACCAGCACACTGCAGACCTAAAATCAAAAGTTAAAATAGAGACAGTGAATAGCTGTAAAAGCACTTGATTTCATAGTCTACTGGTATTTTACTACTATTGTTATTTCAGCATCAGAAGTACTACTTACCTTTCCTTCTTGCATGTTTCTTTTGATACTCACCCAAACAAATGCATTTTCATCTTAAGGGAGAGTAGGGGACAGGATATCTAATGGTGGGACCTGTGATGTCTGGAGGAGCAGAAGCTGAGAAGTTGCCTTCACCAGAGACGAGGCCCCAGGCTGTCCCATCTGACATGGGGTTGTTTCCCTGCCTCCAGGACTGGTGGCTGGTACAAGTGACCACCAATGCCAGATCCTGCCCTTCCTTTTCTATGGATCCAGCGTGTGGCTTGATGCATCATTCCAAGAGCTGCATTGCAAAGGAGAACCATCCAGCCGAAGGACCAGCTGGCTTCCCCACCTCTGTACTTCTAACCAATATCTAGGGGGAACCTAGCAGAGGAACCTAGTAGAGGAGATGGAAGGGAAGGAGCTGGAGGTACTCTGATCCTGGGCAGACTGTTTCCTCACATTTTTATTTGCTTGCTGGCTTTTGTTGTTTTTCTTTTTTTTTAATTGGAGGTGGAATTCATTTGTTGCAATTTATGATACAAGGAGTGTCATTCTGTATGATGCTTATATTAACAGATAACCAATCTATTAATATATTCTAGGTCTTTTAATTCCTTAGAATTGTCTCAAAAGTATATAAAAGACACAGGTTAAATATATATCCTTATATAACTATACTTGTGTATGAAAGCTTATCATTGAATGCATATCCTTAAGAAATATATATATATGAGAAGCTTTTGCTTAAGGTCTAATGTGGAGTAGCAACCAGCTTTGTTTGCAAAGGATTAAGGACTTTATCTGCAGTTGTGATCTCATCATCCAGTTGACAGCAAATACAGAAGGCCAGAGTCTGACTGTCAGGAAACAGACAGCCATGGGTAGAGAAAACAGTTACAGAAAATACTAGTCATTAGAACAAAAGAAAAACCTTTTTTAGTCCCACCCCCACAAACACTATATTCAACTCAAAAACTGGAAAAGATGAAAAAAAAAAAAGTGATCAAACATATGACAAAATGCTCAGCTCTTGACAAAAAAAAGACAGCACTGGTATGGGCATACAGAAGATGCTACTTTTCAGGGAAGTGTTTGCCTGGCTAACACCCTGTCTATCTGTGAGATAAAAATTACACAAACATATGAGGATGATAAAATGGGTTATCCACAGGGGTAAACGCATTCACAAGAGGGGGAGGCAGAACGTCTTGCACTGCCAGTGAGCCAGCATGCTCCTACGTGGTCTCTCCGCAATGGACAGTCCTCGCTCCTCAGCGCAGCCCCACGAGTCCCAGGGCTGCTGCTGCTCTAGAGCACGATTCAGGTTGCATCTAGCAGCTGCAGCAGCTGCGGTTCACCCTGAAATGGCTTCTCTCCCATCATCTCCCTGGTCCAACAGCTGCATTGAGCCAAATCTTCTCTATTTGTCCGTGAGTTTACCATAAATTATTATTTAATAATTGCTCATCTCTTTGCAAATCTCTCAGAGTTGCTGCTTAAGGTCTCATCTTAAATGATAGTGCTCTCCACTTGACAAGGATAATAAAGTATCCAAATAAACATTTCTTTCTTTTTTTCAGTCTTATTTTCTTTACTCTTTGCTAGTTTGGGGGTTTGCTGCAGCATATGACATATGAGTGCACATATATCCTCTTCTTCCCAGTCCAGCCGTTTATCACATTTCCTTTCTACGCAACCTACTGTTGCCCTGCAAGTACCTTGGCAGCACCATTTGTTGGTGAACTTTCACCAAGCTTGCAAGCCAGCTCTCCAGGAACGGCTTTACCCATTCAGTGGTCCCAGGAGCAAAGACATTTATTTTCCTGGTTGTACCACAGCGGCTGTAGTACTGCGGTCACCTGAAGGGCTGAATTAAACAAAGAATTAATCTTGAGCTGTTTTCCAAGAATGTACATATGCAGTGTGGTGCTCTCAATGCTGCTAGTAGCAAATGTGGAAGTTTTCAGAGACAAAAGGTTATGGCAGATGGTCAGTGCCAAGCACAGGCACTTGCTTGCTTAGTTTATGTTTCCATTATTGTAAAAGCTCCACTCAGCCTTTGGCTCAGGCTGTACCAGAGCATTTTGGGTCCTGCAGCCCTGGGATTGCTCAGCACAGGAAGAGTTGCAATAGTAAGTTTGAGAGCACTCATGACTTTTTGATAAAAGAGTATCCAACTCAGCACAGGCAGCACAGAACTTTGGAGAAATTGAAAAAAAAATGAAAACATTGAAGCTCTTCTATAAGACTTTTGTGCCTAACATTAAATCTGGTCAAGCTTTCCTGAAAAACTTCCTGTTTCTGCTTTACCTCATATGTGACTCTCATCTACACTAAATAAAAGTATAGATATAGATGCAGATTTAGATAAAAGCATTCATTTCGTCAATCATTTTTTCCCTAAATTACTTAAAGAAGACAAGTTCTGAAATTTCTGAAGTTCTTGAAGTTTTTTTACAAATTCTTTTAGAAATTATTAGCAGTTATTTTCTTTAAAAATTATTTAGAGTGTCCAGGGAAACCAAATGCATAAGACAATCTAAATATGCATAATAAAATGTGCACCAAGAGTTTTCATCTGAATAAACAGACAAAAAAACAAAGAAATGCCATTGTTGACCCAAATTATTTCTCAAGAAACAAAGCAAAAGGAAAATTATTTGATTTTGCCCCCTCAGAGATGTTGTGGAGTCTCCTTCTTTGCAGATCTTCCAAACCCACCTGGATGCGACCCTGTGCCATGTAGTCTAAGTGTCTCTGCTGGAGCAGAGGGGTTGGGCTAGATGAGCTCCAACTTCAGCCATTCTGTGATTCTGTGAGTAAAGAGCCATCCAGCTCCATTTCATTGGCTTCACCTTAGACCCTCATCTAATCCACATAAACTGAACGTGCCCAGCCTTTCACCCAGCCTGGAGGTGCTGCCTGGAAAATCCTTGTGGTCCAATCTTTGTGTCCGGTGGATGAGGGTAATCTTTGTGCCCATCTCACAGAAACAGCCATAAGTGCTCCAGCAGCACTTAAGAAAAATGAAAACAATCTTATGTAGATGGGCAGCTGCCAACCTCTTCACAAGATACATGGAAAAGAATATCCTTTGATCCATCTGGAAACAGAGGCTTCTTTTTCATATCAGACCAAAAAGAAGTACTTTTACTGAGGAAGAATTATGACTATGTAAGTCTTCTAGAAACAGGCACTTGCTGAGGAGTTTGGGCTCCACGGGTTGGTGCTGACCATTTGTCTTCTCTAAAGTTATAATCTTGTTTATACCTGTACAAAACTTAACAGCTGATGAAATTAATTCCTAACAGATACAATTAAGAATTGTCCCAGTATAAAAGAAATATTCCATTCTCATATAGATTCAAGCAGATTATTTAAGTCAACTGAACAAACTTTTCCATCCTTTTCAATTATTCATTTTTTTTCTGAGATGTTATTTATACAGCAGTGTACACAGTGCTTTGCAATAAGTAGGTATGTCAGGCAAAGAACATTGTCCTTTCGACAGCATTGGCAGTCCAAAGTAATGAATAAGATACAGAACGAAACAGCAGGAGTAAGGAGGCAAGGTCATTATAGTTCAAATATTTCATGGAGCAAAAGCAATGGTAAGAAAGTTTGAAAAAGAAATAAATTTGTCACATCAGATAGGACGCGTACACTTAACTTTACACATCTGGACTGCAAGCATCTT
Source organism: Crypturellus tataupa (assembly GCA_034781795.1). Classification (NCBI taxonomy): domain Eukaryota; kingdom Metazoa; phylum Chordata; class Aves; order Tinamiformes; family Tinamidae; genus Crypturellus; species Crypturellus tataupa. The sequence goes on along the minus strand of JAWLRI010000471.1, from coordinate 844,275 downwards.
TACCTGAGCAACTCACTGGGATTTTCCTTTTTGATGACGAGCAGGAATTATTAGTTCTGATATTCATCTGTTTTGGGAGAAGGGAATCATATCTGATGCTCTTCTCACTACATTGTCTGGCTCTTCAGTTACAATATAGTCAAGCTGGCCAACTCAGATGTGGATATCTATTTAGCTTGACTGTACCAACCTGCTATTCTATCCACATGTCAATATCTCTTTCAAGTGCATTTAAGTTAAATGTCTGTTTTTCAAAGCTTCAGGCAATGGTTCCTCATTTATTTTCCACTGGGGGTGAGTTTTTTTTAAACCCCCCATTCACAAGCACTTTTTCCTGGAGATAACAGCTAGCTTAACTCTCCTGAATCAGCTGTCTCGTAGGCTGCGCTCTAAATCAGATTTGGTTATAGAAGTCTGTTTTTTAAAAAACATCTCCAAATCTATTTTTCTTTGTGTTGTAAATAGATTCCTGGGAGGAGCAGTTTGCAACGCCACCATGCAAAAGGCCGAGTCAGCCTTTTGGAGTCGAGCTGACTCAACCTTTTGCACGGCAAGCTACTAGGTGGGATGGGGAAATTGAGGTAGAAAAATTTCAAGTGCATCTGTATGCTGTGGACCTCTTCCCAGCACCTTGTCCTTTCATTTCTAGCTCCAGCTCCTGTTTATTATGGTTGCCCCAAGCAGGAATGAGTAAGCAGAGAATGGGCAGAGATTCAGCAGAGTTTTGCCTGATACCATGTGACTGGACTCAAGTTCTGACCTCAAACTCTCAAGGATAGGAGTGAAAAAAATCAGTAGACAGAGTGCAACTGCAAGAGCTCTCCCAGCCCACTCAAACAGGCACCAAGAGCTGAGGGTGCCACTGTTCAGTCTCATGCTCAAGGCCATGCGAGCTGTTACTAGAGAGACTTCTTTTCTCTTGCTCCGTCAGGAAAGCCTTTGGGAGCATCTGGTCACCTCTGCGCTGACACTGGACAGCTAGGAGGCTGCAATGATTTGGTGGGGGTCTTTCCTGAAGCCCATTGATCTGGAGTGGAAAGTCCTGCCTCCCATTAACACTACCAAGACCCACATTTGCCAGGCTTCTCTATGAAGGATCCTTTGTTTTTCTATTTAACAGTTTCAGTAACTGTCCAATATGAAATTCCTTCAATCCAACTCTTGTGTGTGGGAGGGTGTGAATATTTCCAGCTCATAGTAATGAATGTTTTGGCACAGACAGTTGCAGCAGGCATAGGACTGTGAGCACTGCTTTCAAACCCTACCTCCAGCATGCTTGTCGCTGCACCCCAACACGAAGGCAATTAGTTTTGCTTCATTCGCATGTCACAGCAAGACTTTATGGGCAAAGTGACATAACAATGCACAGAAGACCCTGACATTTATTTGTACTTTGTTACATCATAAAAATTACTGCATTTCTTACATTAGACTCTTCAGTCCATTCTCTTACCGGATGGATAAAGGACATTTCCTGAAAACGTGAGACACATATGAAAACACAGCATCGTGCCTCAGGATTTGGTGACGCAGAGCAACGTGCACAGATTAGTTCAAACCTGGTTGGATGTAGGGCAGAAGGAGGCAGGCAGGGAGGCTTTCTGTGCTCTTCCCCAAAACAAAGTCTCCCTCATCCGCATTCAGGAAGGCTTTGAATTCTCCATCTGTTTTCAACACGCTCATTTCCTTCCTTTTCATTCTTGAAGTGAGTCTCCAGAAGAGACCTGGAGTAGCACAGACAATATAAAACATTTCTGCCGTGTCTTTTTGTGACTATCCTATGAATGCATTAACATTTTAGCAGTGTTGCTGCATTATGGCAACATGGCAGTGTTGATGCCACTTAAAATTGGTCCCAAGTAACTAATGAAATTATTATATGTTGTTACGGCATGCAAATTAGATTTGCAGTACAAAACCTACAACCTTAGCCATTTGTGGTATTTCTTCCAAAATGAAGTCATGCTTTTTAAAGTTTAAATAAATGGAAAGAAAGATATGAATTAAGCTGAGAAAATAAAAATATCATCTAGTGAAACAAGATGTGATAATAGTTTATTGTGCCTTGTTTAATTAAGTTATGAAAAGCACATTCTTCTAAATAACACAGTACATAATAAAACTGAAAAGATATGGATGTTAATTGTCTTCTTCATTACAAAGACAGAGCTAATGCCAGGGGTTTGAGACAAATATCACTTAACCTCCCAAACCCTGGATAAAGAAGGAGATAGATGTTTGCTTTTGATCATTCTGGTCTTTTCATGATCTGAATCAATAAGTACCCCTTATAGCTTTGAGTCATGTTTCTAATTAGTGGGCCTCTTGGGCCCAGTTTACAAAATAAAATATAAATCAACGCACATTTGTAAATTCCAACAAGCATTCTGGGCCAAAGCCATCTCAATAAAATAATTAAAATGCCATCATCCTGTTAACTTCCTCTCACGTCTGCCAAATGCATATACTGTCAAATGCCAACTGATATTTGGAGCAGTAAGGAAAAAGGTATTTTGAAGATATGATAACTGCAATAAAAATAAGATAAAAAATAATTAAGTCAGTAATCAGTTAGGCTTCACTTTATTAATTTGGAGACATGGCAAGTAAGAGAACTACTAAGGGTTTTTTGAGTTTGGTTATGTTTATGATACAGAAAAAATAAAGGAAGCTCACAATGAATTTCTCTAAAAGTCAAATGCAGCAGGCAAAGTAGATATTATAGAGTGAAATACATATAGCATACACATCAGTGCTTGAATTTTACAGAGGCAACAGCCTGTGTTGAGCCCTCATGACTGAGGAGCATCCAGGAAACAAATCGTCCATTAGCAATAAGATTAATTTTCCCTTCTTTTGCTTACTGTTATGCTTCGTGGGTACTAGGACAAATATGTAAGGAAAATGATCAGAAACAGCCTTTGCAGCTCCATCTCCATCTGCAGTGCTGCCTTCCCAGCTTGGGGTACCCTCTGCTGCTTGCTGCTTCCAGCGAACGCCAAATCCTGATCTCTTTGAGAGCAGCAAAGGAAGGGAGTTAGTAATGAACACATTCAAGGTAGAAGCCTAATCCTGTAGCTCCCAATGTTCCAAAGAAAGGTCTGGAAGTTTCACATGAAGCTCTCCTAGTGAAATAGTCAGGTCAGGAATGTGTTACACATCAAAAGCGAATTAACTGGATATCCATAACTATGAAGAAGTGACAAAATATTCCAGGCCAATCAACAGTATTCAAGACTTGAGAATGAATGCCCAGGGAAAGAAAGGTGAAAAAATATAGATGTATAGAAAATAGGATAGAAATACATTTCTTTTCCAGAATAGATTATGCCAAACTGTCCTAATATCTGGGGGGCTTGTATTGATTTTATTTGTTGTTGAGAGAAAGACTACATTACCTGGATTTAATATAATCTACGAATGGTGCCACATGATAAACATTTAAGCTGGAGACTTAGTAAAAGAATTAAAAAGAAATAGGAATGTTACTAGAAGAACTCCCAAAACATAAGTTTTGGGATGGATCATGCTTAAAATTTTTACTAATGATACTAGCATAAAAATAGAGGTGTGAAAATCAACTAGATGCTTCAGATACTGCTTTGGGAGGTATCCAGTATCATGATGGAGATTCAAAAGAGCATATCAGTAAAAATGAAGGAGCTAAAAATACGTGAGGAGAGGAACTTGATAGAAATGTAAATGGGGTAGAAGGCCTATCAAGACTTGCTAGAAGGGGCAGGAAGCTTTTCATGGCTATTCCAAGCCAATTGTCTTAATTCTATAGCGTCACATTCCCAACAGAAGGTTTAGCAATCATCATTCACAGTTCGCCTCAGCACAATTAATTTTTAAATCAAAGTGAGATGAAGAGCTCAACAGAGATCTCTCCTGTTCTGCGACTCAGTTTTGTCATCCTTGGCTGGCGATTACATCTTTGTTTTTCGAGGTTAGGTGGCAGGAGTCCCTGGCAAAACCCAGGCGGTGGGAGGCAGCTACTGCTCAGGTGACACAGGTCTGTGTGGGCTATTGAGCCGCTTCCAGCAAGACTCAAAGGTGATGCTTCTAATACACACCTTAAATGTTCTGCAATGTTTCTTTCTGGCAGCCTTTCATCCTTCTGTCTTTTGGCAATAGTTCTTCTCTTTGCTTTAATGCTATGGCTTCAGTCAGTGAAAGGGACCTGAAATCTTTGGGGATAGCAGATGGGAGCTTTTTGGGTAGCAAGGCAGTGCTAATATGAAATCCCCCTCTGCAGGGTGCTTTGCATGCAGAGCCCAAACAGGATTTGCTGCATAGCCTCAGCCATGTACAGAACTATTGGGACTCAAGGGGATGAGGAGGGACACTGCCTAGTCCTTCATGTTTAACAGGAGATCACACTTGTTTTCATACTGGTCTGTGTAATCCAGCTGGGTACTTTTGGACATGTGAGCTCACAAGGGATGCTAGACCTACGCTTGTTTGTAACCTGTTTCAAAAAATGGTTGTAGTGGTGTCTACCAATGAAATCAGTTAACTTTAAATTGAAAGTAGGCTGTGGTTTTCATAACAGAAAGCTTAATTTCTTCATACTGATGACTGAAGAGTTAGAGTCCACACTATGCAGCTATATTTTGTCAACACAGCACAGCGGCCCATAGAAGGTGAATAAGAGTACGTGCTTGGACCAGAGTTTGAGGAGGATGTGCCTGAAAAGGAGCATCCCTTATCTGGACAATCCCAACTTGAGAAAAACCTCAGACTGGAAAGCCTTCTGCTCATTTTTTATTTATATTACCTAAGCATACTTATATTAATTCACGTCCTCTCATATTAAAGGTTTAATATTTTTGAACTTTTTTTTTTTGAGAAAACTTTCTTTTTGTACGCACACTAACCACAAGGGCTACAGCAGTGAGTTTCCATGCTCTCTGGCCTTTAGCGTACTGTGCTATGATAAAAGAAGTCCTGCTCAACACCTGAGAAAGTCATACAAAGAGATCAACTGATAAAGAGATGTGCTTACAAAATCTCTTCCCTATATACCACAGAGATAGGTCAAGGTCAAGGACAGAGATGGTACTATAGAATTCATGCTCGCATCTTCTCTATGGATAGTAAAAAAGACTGATTTCATTATTTCCCTTCTATCCTGAATGTAGAAAAAAAGCATGCAGAGAATAAGAGGGACGCAAATTGCATCCGTTTTCAATTTTGTGGCCTTACTGCACTTCATAAACTGGCAAAGCAGAGATGTCACCCATCAAAAGGGAGGGCAGTGTATTGCTTAATGTCTAACTCGGTAATCAGTGTGAGTCATTGCCTCAGATGATAAAAATCCACTTGGGTAAATTAGTGAAATTTAGGGCAGGAGGAAGCCTTGCAGCACCTGGAGGTTAAGGGTACTCAGCCTTCTGTAGGGTTAGGCACAAGGGAGTAACGAGACTACAGGATGATTTTGCCTTTCTCTCATTATTTACTCATTCATCACAGTGTTGTTAAAGTCTTGGTTTTCTTGTTTCTAAATTACTAGGATGTAATTTTTAAAGGCTTCTGATTTCTTGTGCTACAACTTTCCATGAATACAAATGCTAGTATATACCTGCTAATTATCCACGTCTATAACAATTATTTCAAAGAATAATTACTCCCATATATCGACAAATAAATTCAGTTTCATTACTCTTTTTCCTTTTTTTTATTTATTATTGTGTGTGTGTGTGTGCAATCTCAATCAAAACCAATGGACACCTTGCAGACTCCTTGAGAACAGAGGATCATCAGTAACAAAGAGAAGACAAAAGTGCCATCTGAGATGCATCTGTCTTCTCTAAGAGTAGTAGAGTGGCTCTAGACATCTCTCTTGGGATAGCAGTAATCACTAGGCTGAAAACCATCATGGGACAATGTAAAACCAATGAGGTAATAAACTGGCTTCAGAATAAGAAGAGGTTACAAAACACTTTCTATCATTTTTTTTTCACTGAATATATTCAGCAAGAAGAAACAAAGAAATAAGACCCGTGCACTGTAGCCAGATTTACATTTATTTTATACTTTGACGATGAATACAGATTGAACTAAATATCAAATGGAACACTCAAAACAATTTGCTTTCTTCTTGAGACGAGTTCATGTTCTGATTGTTAAAGGATCCTAGTAGAGGATGCTGGGCAGAGACTGAAGGCCAACTTGAGAATGGTGCAATCTCATTAAAAGCCACATTCCAAAAAGCACCAGCCTTTTAAGGAGCGCTGCTGCCTGGTTTTAGTTGTATGTGCAGCTTCCCATCACTGGAGGCACAAAATATACAGCCGTGATTGTCTTTTGCATCTTATTTCTAAAGATAGCTCAGTCCAGCTTAAAGCTAAGTTTTCTGAAATATTAAAATCACTCTCTATTAAGTAAATATATTTTTAAACTGTGATTAAGTTGTACAGGGACACTGTACAAACACTAAGTGCAAAATATTCAAGAAACACATATATGCCTTAGGATCTGAAATTTTTCTTCTTTTGGTATTGTTTTGTTTGTAACTAGCTTAAGTGCCCAACTATCTTTGAGAAATTACCTGTGGTCACCAGATTCACTTTGTTGTGTTCAGAAACGATACCCAAAGCCTTTCTGAAAGTCAAAACGATTCACCCCAGTAAAGTAACTCCATGCCTTTGACTGCAAAAAAATACCTGAAATGACTATATTCCTCCTTCAAATGACCTAGCACCTGAAAGGGAGGTGTTAGGATACCAAGCTGATGAGAGCAATGGAAACAGTTGGACAGATCTGTCCCACATTAATGTAAGTGTTAGTGAACAGCTACCCAGTGGCTCCTGCCCCATCGCAGGGGTGGTGACGGTGCTGGCAGTGCGGATCTCATGGGTCCGGATTGCACACCAGGGACGGTACCGCTGCCTGTGTGGACTCGGGCCTGACTGAGAAAGGTTTTCTGCCCTGAACTCTTCATATTACAAGAGCGGCAATCAGGGACCTTAATCACAGGAGCACATTTATATCCTAGAGCTCCCCTTCTCATCTACTCACCTTGCTACTTGCCTGCAACAAGCCTGAAGTCCCTCCCTTCATCATACATGGAGACAAGAACCAACATCAAGGCCAACATCAGCAGTCATTACAAGGTCTGGTCCTGCAACCCATTCTCTTGAGAGTAGCCCTGTACATTTTGCTTATTTTTGAGAATACCTTTAGGACTTAACTAAACATCCAGGACTAAAAATTCCTTAGGATTGAAAACTAAAAGTGTAGCCTATTATAAAATAAAAACTTAACTTTTATGCAAATACAGATTTCTCAAACTAGGTTGGAGAAGTTCTTTGACCCTTTAAAATAATTAAAATGCTTTGGCATACAAATGTCAAAATGGAAGAAATTTAGCAGAAAATGGGGGAGAAATAGCCAGATCTTCCTATTATTACTTTCTGTACATCTCAACAGACAGCTGATTCCTGGCTCTGTATGGGTTCCAGCATTCAGTGATTTATTGGGTAATTCAGCATTTGCCAGTATGTCTTGTGCTAATTAAATGCATCGCACTCTATTCAGAAATGTCACAATTGATTTGTCTTCTGCAAGCACTGACTTTATTTCAATCTTCTAAAAAAGATTTTATGAGCCTCAGATAACTTATCCTGGCACATTCATCTCCCAGGGCAGCTTCTGCATCTGAGGGCAGTATGGGAAGAAACCAACAGTGAGCATCCAATACAAATGTCTTTTTTGGACAGCTTATTTATCTAATGTGTGCTGTATATCCAGGAGGAGGTAGCCTATATGATGAAATTACAAGCTGTTCCATTTATGCACAAAAACACTTGAACATGACAGAAGTTAATATTCAATATTGGCAGATTTTATTGGTTGATAAACTGAGTCAAACAGCCATGCGGCTTGAGAATGCTATAATCTGTAACAAGGTGTTTATTTACAAGCGGATTTGTGACTGAATTCAGCTATTAACTAAACTGCATCAAGAGGAAATGACCATAAAATAGCCCAATCTAAACATAAGATGCCAAAGCATGCTTAGTATTATACTTGCTGTATAAACATGAGGTCAGAGTCTGAGAGCTAGTTTGTCATTTTAATTCAATGATTTTCCCCTGCATGTTATGTATAACCGAATACTGAGAGTGAACTGCAGCATCATACTACTCTGCCAGGGAAAATACTGTGTATGGTTAAAAAACAATGTCTTGTTCTGAGAAAGCACAATTCCTGACACAAAAGTGGTTGAAGATTAATCTGTGATGCAAGATGAGGAAGATGTGTCAAAATGAAGAAACCAATTACCTGTTCTGAATTAGGGCACGACTGCACAGAGAAGCGGTATCAGGATCAACGCAAATATTTTAAGTATTTTACTAGAACACTTTAATTGTCTACTGTTATTATTTCCATCCAGGACAAGTTATTGCTTAGACTCTTCTGAGACAGAAACTGTTGCACAGAAGGAACATGCTGCCTTCACAAGAAGCTTTCTGGGAGAGGCTAGAATCAGTTACTCACAGTTCACATTTGTCATTTATCACATTTTCGACTCAGTTTTCCACCTGTGGCAGTTCAGTGTGTGTAACAGAAGGAGGATCCTGTGCCTGTTTTTGCTGCAGGGGCTTCTGCTACTGACCATAAACAGAGACACCCGTTATTAGTGCCTATCTGGGATATTGCAGCAATTATGATTTTTAATTGGAAGATAGTGATTCACACAATTTACTCCCTGGTGCCAGACAGTGAATCCTTAAACACTTTCTGAAGAAAAGTATTCACAGTGGCCGCAAATACGACCACACAGCCCCAGTCGCTCATCTTACCTTCTTCAGGTTGCACATTCAGGACCAAGATTTCTTCAAGATCTCTCTGATTATGGTACAATATTGAAACATAGATGGCTGTTGAGAAGACTTTGACTATCAGTTCGAGGTTCCTATACATTGCTTAGCTAGCGTTATCTCATCTGAGTTTGCTCATGTAGGAAAATGTGGAAACAAGGTATAAGTGGAACAGGAAGGAAATTTTGCATCCTTCCTTTTACAACTGTAGACAGTTGTATTATACCCTGCTTTTCATCAGATAATCAAACTCTGGCTTTAGAAAAATACATCTTTCATCCACCCTACCTTTTCAGAGAGGCAATTCCAGAATCCCAGAATCCCATCACATAAGTAGTTAGAAATCTTTTATGCTACTTTTCAGTCTTAAGTTTTGTATTTATTTGTCCTGTGCTTATTTTTTTCTTTAGTTGATACAGTTTGTGTTGCTTTTAACTGTATGTCTTTGATGCGTTTATAGAGCATCACAAGCTCTCAGAATTTTCACCCAGAATGTCTGCTAGGCTGCACCAACTAAATGTTTTAATCTCCCTTCCCCAGCCATTCGTGCTCCTTGCATCAATTCTAATTTGAATTCATCTCTCTAGCACACAGATATCTAGAGCCATATCCAATAATCTACACTGTACAATGACATTTATAATTTCCTCTCTTTACTGAAAATACTTCCTATGCTATATTGGTATCAAATTGGACTTTTTCACAGTTGTATCATAGTTACTGCTTTCAGTCACTCCATCACTGACTAATACCCCCAAGGTTTTTCTTCTCCTTTCTCATTTCAAACTAATGAACTCCCAGTTTACTTCAAAAGATCCTGTTACTCTAAGTAACAAGTGCTATCATATTTTATCTAGTTTTCTATTACTCACCCATGCTAGTTCTCTGGTCACCTAGTCTGTTCTTTATGATATTCTGATTTATGACTCTGCACTATTTTCTGGTGCGACAACATTCTGACTTTGTGGCATGATGTCATACGTAATGAGGAAAAATGCACACTGGTAATATTGCCCCTTTATTAGCATTAGGCCATTTGCTAGTACAGAAAGACAAGTTCTACCAAGGGATTCCTTTTTCCATTTTCACAATATATTTCATATAAAATACACAAATAGCATTTTTACAGGGAAGAGAAAAAAAATCACATATTGGAAAACTCATCTTTGCTGCAGCCATGTTTTAGTATTGCTGTATTTTTTCATATTACTGATAAAGAAGGGTGCCACACAAGCAGCTGTCCTTTTACTACTAAAAAGACCCCTTGTTTCTATAGTAAAGAGTAAACATTTGCCTGCGGAATTATTCTGGGACATGTTTAGTCCAAAAGGTTGTGAATGCTCACAGAAAAGCAGTATTCCCAAAAATGTAATTTTTTGCAGTAGACAGTTGAAAAGTAAGAATTAGTAGTTTAGCAAAGTCTTAAAAGTTGATATTTTAGAGAATCCCCAAGAATGAAGGAACAAATCCAGCTAATGAGAATCACATCACATATGGAATCTTAGCTGGTGAGATATGTCCATAAAAACACAAAATATGTTCCTATTTTATCAAGAAAACTGTCTGTCATTTATGGAGGATATGCTGAAAGCTCAAACCTGGCACAGTGTCTGATATTCTGTAAGCCATGCTTTCAGCTGTGACAGCTAAGCCAAAATCTTTCAAAAGTCCAGTTTTAGGTTATAAGGTGAATTGGGTAAATTACTCACCAGGGTAAATCTCCAGAGTGCTCACTGCTCCTTTGTCAACTCACAAGATCACACACCATTCCTGATCACACTATAGCATCCTTTCAGTACAATTTTTTACTATTATGACACATTTTCAGAAGGGGTCTCCAAACCTACAAAGTGTGTTTAACAGCCAATGGATTCTGTTCTGAGGTCTGGGGGATGCCATTCTGATAATTATGTATATGCTGTAGTCTGGCTTTTAAATATGACCTCTTTGAGTATCTAGAAGGAGACACTGGACAATCCATGTCGATGGCATGGGTCAGCCTTCCTAGAGGGAAACACTGCTGACCTCTCCATCAGTCTCTGAAGAAAGAGCTGACATACATTCTCATGCACTAGTGCATCGACTGCTCTGATTTCTTTTAAACTTAGCACCTTGCTTGGGCATATTATATTGCCTACAGAGAGGGAAATGGGGTTTAGTTCAATTAAATATTCTAATTACAAATTAGAGTAAAAATGTACAATTAATTTCTAGAAGATGGAAGTAATGAATCTTGATTTCCCTGAGCACCTTCTAATGGGACAGTTGCTAATGTATCTGCTTTTTCTTCTACTAATGAAAAGCTGATGCACTTCTTTACAAATATTTTCCATTTCCTTTCCTGCCAGCCCATTCCCACTGGAAACATTGGTAAAACTCCCATTGATCACATGGACAGGATGATCAATGGTTCCTGTACCTGAATGCTCATCTCTCCCTCTAAAAGACATTTGACTGCGTTTCTTCCAGCTAGCACGCTTGCTCTGCCTTCTTGAAGGTCCTCCATTCAGTGCATCGTCACAAATGAGAATGGTCTTTTAACAGAGGGGAGCAAAGCCCTGCCTCTGATCCTTTCCAGGCGGTTAAGACTATGGCTAGAGATAGCCAGGTCGGTCACAGCTTGCAGGTCAAGATGAAAAATTAGTGTCCTGGAAGGCAATGAAAACCTAGTTCCTAGCTTGGATGCAGGAGGTATCCACCAAAGAAAGGCACGTTTTTACACTCCCGGGTTACGCACACAGTCACAGAGCAGCTCTGTGCTTGGTGGCTGTGCACAGCACTGATGGCTCAAGCCTGGGAGCTGCCTGTCCTCCGCTCCTGGTGACGTGATTGCTTTCCTCTGGCTTGGAGAGCTCTGTGCCACGCTGCTTTGGGTAAGACAGACATGCTCCTCTTCTCTCCCACAGCACTCTCAAACAGGAAGCAAACCAAGCATCGCGGATCTCATTTCATACTCTCTTTCTGCACTTATACATCTTCTTCTTCTCTTCCCTGTCACTTTGGCCAATGCCAGTGTCTCCGGTCCTGAATGCTACTCTGTAAGGCAACTTGCAGCATACAGTCTTCTTTCCAAGAGCATGAATTTCCGCTGGGGGAGAGACAAGCAGTAAAGTCAGAGGGGATTTTCTATAGCATTGTGCAGGACAGCTTACCTTTATATTTTTTGGACTTTTGTCAAATAAAAGCAAGTATTTACTGTTTAAGAGCCAGGCCCTCTCACTATGGCAATGAACGCAAAGTTTAGGCACCTTGAGCACCTGGAGGGGAAAATGGTCTATTGAGAAAACCTGCACTCCAGATAGTAATTGTGAGCCTCTCTTGAAGGCTTCCTCCTCAGCCCGCCGGCTCAGAGGAGCTTCTGCAGGATCCCACGTTGTGCCATCCGCTTTTCCAGCCTGCTTGCTGCCCACGCAGCAACTGTGCCTCCCTCAGCGCCTGAGTCACCACTCTCCTGGTGCCCCCCGAAAGGACGTGCTCACCCAGGCCACAGCAGAGATCTGCTGCCTGTCTGGTCATCCCAAGCATTCCTGAGGACAGAGGCAAAAAGGACTTTTCCTCTCAGTCAGTCTCACAGCTAAGCTTGGGAGACAGGCATTCCTCCCACTGAATCGATAAGATGATGTTTCTTTCATTTACAATTAAAATACAGCTCTTAAGCTGCACATTTTCATGCAGAAGCAAAATAAACAATAAATCAACAACAGCTTAGTTTGTTAGATGAGACAAAACTGCTACATTCTGCCTTTGCTGTTAGCTCTCTGGAATACGACAGAACCCAGTCAGTCACTGAGTGCCAAGGATTCAAATAAAAAAAACCCCATATACATAAAAACAGAGAGCTACTTCTAGCAGAATGCCAGGATTCGTGCCTGATAAACTCTAGAATAGATATTACTCAGCTGCATCTGCTGAAAGATCCTTTCCTTAGAATCTGTCCTTTTTACCTCCATCTACAAGCAGAACAAGGTGCTTTTTAGGGACAGAAAGCTTGTATGCCTGTTGTAAAGGTGAACACAGCTATTCAGGACATCTAGGGCAGCCATGAGCAGCCAAAACACAAGAGAAATCACCAGCAATTGAATAATTTATGCTTCTAACGTATGGGAAACTTGTTTCACAGGATTTCTTTGAATGGCTGTGCATATCCAAATGCTCTGCATGCGGCCTCATCCAGCTTCCTGTCCAGGCCGCGACATGACAATTGCCCTTAAAATTCCCAGTGGACACCTTGTTCCATGGAAGGGCCAGATTTCTTTGAAGTTGTCTGTCTGGGAAAGGGCTATTTCCCTGAACGCTGCGCAGGTCTTCCCAATGAGCTCTTCCTGCAGCTCCTTTGCTAGTGGAGACGCTCCATAGCAGATCTCTACACCTGTTACTCTCACAGACACCAGCAGTATCTGTTCTGGGCACGAATGCAGCTGTCCACAGGGAGTCAGCGAAGTCTCGGCCCTGGCCACGAGGCAACTCGCTGTAATTGATAGATGAGGTGATTACCCTGAGAAGCTCTGCCTTCAGGAAACTGAAACGGTAGCTAAGTGAAAAGGCATCCTGCAGTCAAGAGGCAACCGAGTCACAGAGTATCAGTCTTACTTGTTAATTGCCGTGATTTGGTTCTAACACAGCTGGAAGTCAGCCTGAAAGTAATTTGTTTCACTCAGTGGAAAATAAAAGCAATTCTGGTGTGCGGTCCAGAAATTTCTTTTGAGAGAGTACTCACCTGGGCAAGCTCAGGACCAAAGCCATATTGTTTTATATTAAAAAGATTTTAATAGAGGAAAGGTACTGCGGCTACTGAGTAAATTTCTCGTTAAAGTTCCTTGGGCCTGATGTTTGAATGAGAATTAACCCTTGAAGTCTGGACACCTGGAAGTAGACAACTTGGAGGAGAGACGTTTGGTTTTCTCTATGGCTTACCTCTGGAAGGGAGCACAGCGACAACCGGGAGGTACAGAAAAGATAGTCAAATGTTGCCTAGTGATAAAAACAAAATGCTTTTTGCAGGAAGCAAATGAGAAATGCGTCAAAAAGAGAAGTAAGAGGAAGCCTGAAAAAACAGATCACACACAAATGCATGGAAAAAAAAACCCACAAAGGTAATGGGGTTTGGAAAGGAATGCGGGGAGGGGAAAAGGCATTCCTCACCCTCCAAACAAAGGTGAAAAGGACTGAAAAAATTTACTGTGGTTCAAGAGAAGAAAGTAACTAGTCACTTAGTAGCGACTGATCGCTCAAACAGGCTGTAGGTAAGAGAGGCTGCAGGACAGGTCCATATATCTTGTCACAGGCTCAGCTACCTTCAATAAATCAGTATATGTCAACTGAGATGACATCAGTGGAGTTTCTGGCCCAAAGATCCGGAATGGTTGTGATTAGCTGGCTGTCGATAGACAGATGTGTAAGTGAAGTAAAATCTTTTCAAAGGGAAACTGTAAGTATATCATCAAAAACAAATCACTACGAAGAACTCCAAAAGATGGAGGATTCATGCACATTGATTCAGTGATCTTTAAGAAATGCAAGAGAGACCTAACTACCAAAGTCCATTTTTCAAACTGGGAGGAAATATTTAGTCCAGAACCTAGGAAGCCTTGAGGTGTTGAATACAAGCAATCTTTCCATGCAGAGGGACCAGCTAATTGCATCCCTGGTATAGCACAGCTGCCACTGAGAATGCTCAACTCCCATTCAGCAATTAAACTGGAACTTTAAATTTAAATGCCTGGCTAGAACGTATCTTGCTAAAATGAAATGAAGATGACATGTGGGAAGCCAACAAGTATTCAACAGAGGAAAAAACAGCTCTGATGAATGGAGAGCAAGTGGGAAAATATGACAATAAAAGAAAGCAACAAGCAAGATGGAGGTTGGTCAAGTACAGAGGTTTTGGGAACACTTAGAAACAAATCTCAGCACCATAGCTATGTCCTATCATGAATCTGACAAAAGTGTAAGTTCTAACAGCCAAAACTAAGAGGCTTGGATCTCTGAATTAATTCTGCAACTCAATACTGTCCTACATTAGATCAGAATAACCTTAGAATGTTATGAAGTCTTTCCAATTCTTTTAAACAGTCTTACTTTAGAGTTTTGCTATAATTTCAGGCCAGATGGAGTCATACATTGACAGGCAATACTGTACAAGTGTCCAGTAATTAATAATTGGCATTTCATAATTTGTTATAAAAATTATCATACATTAATTTTCTGTAATTATGAATCCAACTAAATATTCCAGATGTCTGCTAGATTTTGCCATCAATTATTACTCTTCATGTACTTATGGTATATCATTTCCATTTTGAAAAATAAAAAGTCTAAGAAAATTTTGGACCAAAATGTACAGGAAATACCTACAAGAAATATGTGTGTGTATGTATAATATATATATATACAGTATTTCCCACCAAAAATATAGAAGTGATGCCTTGGTATCAAAACAGAAACCCTTTTGAAAGAAGTAATAAGAAGTCTATTCACATAACTACTATGTGACCTTTATATGATGTTGATATGACACCACTTCATATGCCATTTTGCAAACCAACACATAAATCTACCTCCTTAGCCTGGAAGCTGGACCACAGAATAATTCCAAAGGTGGTCAGTCCCATTGTGCAAATAAAGGGGTCAGTGATAGCAGGGCCATGGAGTCTTTTTCTTTTTGTTCCTGTTTATCAGAGGATGCTAAGGGTCTGTCAGAGACAAGGGGAACTTGCATGTGTTTCTGAGCCTGGTTCCCACATTACAGCACAAAGTTCCAGGATTTACCCCAATTTTGATTTTTTATAATGATTTTATCAGGTTATTTCAGAGCCTGTGACAGTACTCAGATAGACTGAGCTTCTTATTCACCTACATTCCTATGCCATTTTCACTAATCCAGGGTAATTTCATTTGGGCTCATGAATTAACAGTATCTGTAAGTGTAGTGAAATTTATGAGCATTTTTCTGACATGAAGAAAAGAGATATCTAAAATTATACTTGCAGTTTTCCATGACAGATTTCTGCATGTATGGAAGTTTCTGATATGTGTGTGCACACTAATTAGACAGTTAACTATACAGTTGATGTAGAAAGAGCCTCTCTCTAGGCCTGCAGATTCCAGATCTAATCAAACAGAGTTTCAGGAAAGTCTGAGAGGACAGAGCACAGTTGCTTTAAAAATCACACGTTACAGGGCAGACCAGTATGTGTACCCACTTCCCTTGCCCAGTGCACACCGCTGCCAAGAAACACCAGTGCAATCAATATCTGAAGGTTCTTCCTCAAGCTTTGTCTCCCTAGGTTTGCTTCACCTAAAAAATGTTCGTCGTTCATTTAAAAAGCAAAACAAACCACTGCCTCTCTCCCTCCCAAAACATTTCTAGCCCTAAAGAGGAACTGCAGCCAAAGCCCATGGGCCTGGAAGGCTCCATCTGCACAGAGCAACCCCTTGACTTCCTGCATCACTCTGTGGGCAGGGACATCCCTGCAGCTTCTTTGGCGCTGCTGCTTGGCATTCAACGAGGCAAAAGTTCCTCATTTTTTCTTTTTTTTTCCTTGTCTAATCTTCTGTTTGTAACCAATGTAACCAAGGAAAAGCCCTTTGAATAAGACTCAATATCAGTGTTTTCTATCAGTTCTGCCAAGTTCTGCAGATTTTATTTATTTTTTTCTTACCCTGCAGGCAAATTAGAAATACATGCACATATTAGGAGACTAGAAATCTCAGAGGGACACCTAAGGGGAATGGGAACTCTTCCACGGCTAAGTCACACCAAGGGATGTTACCTTTATCCAAATAACCTTTACATAAGCGATCATTTATACTGCCTGTGAGATGACAAAGCAGTCGAGGTAATCAGCCAAATGTCAATTCTCCTACTTTCAGAAGAGTTTGCTACAGACCCCAGCAGAATATGGGGCACCTCGGGGATGGAGCTGTCACGCGGCAGGGATCGGAAGTGGAAGTGGGTTTGTTAAATCCCGGGAGGGCACCCACGTTGATCCAGTGGTCGCATTTCTCCCCACGGAATTAGATGCAGAGTGGCCTCCCCAAAGACCACTCATCAGGCAGACTGTGACCTGAACCACTTCGGGGCTTCCAGATCAGGTTGTTGCTGAAGACTAACAACGCACATTTCTCAAGACGCTCTGCCCTTTTGCTTAAAGTTGCTTCATGCCTGGTGGCCAACCTGATATCTCAATCACGGCAGATTAATGTCACTTTGTTTACACCCTTAAGAAATAAGAAAAGAAAAAAGTTTCTTCCTTCATAAAGGCCACTGTGTAGGAAGAGACCAAGATTAAACAGGGCTATCAGTTTGTCTGTCATCTGTTCAGCACCCTGCCAGTCCGATGCTGTGTGCTGTTCCTCTGTCCCCTGTCCGCGTAGTGAGGGACACTCCGCACTATCGTATATACCAAAGGCAGAATTATGATGCTGGGCCACATAAATCTAAATAGTGTCAAGCCTATAAAGTGGGCAGTGACTGATAAATAGCTTACCTTTATCAGAACCATTGAGTCCTATCACCTGTTCAGCAAATGCGCATCCACAATCACGCCAGAACGGATTTCAATGGTCTTGTGGCCGGCTGCTCTGGCATGTGGGGTGGGGTGAACTCACCAAGCTTCTACCTTTAACCCTTTGAAAGGGAATGAGGCTGCTGTTGTGGCGGGGTCTGCAAAATGGAAACCGTTTCAATTTGATTTTTGGAGGTAATTTAATCATAAATCAGTGACAAACTGTCCCCAGAGAATGTTTATAACCTCACCTCCTTTTCAACCCCACTGCAGGCTTATTGTGTTTTATATGATCAGAGAGAGATGAAACTGCTCTCTCTGTCTCTGGTTTACCACCCCGCTATTAGTGTCTGTGGATATAAAAATATGGCTGGTCGCAGAGGAAGCCAGGCAATAGGGCTTCCATTAGCTATTCAGTCTGCTTCAGGAGTGACAGCTGAAAGGTGCTGTGTGACAACCTAAAAAAATAAAAATAAAACAGAAAATCTTTTTCTAATACCACAGGCCTGCCAAAAGGGGAAAGTGGACTGCATTCCTAAACTTCCGTTTCAGCTTTTCATAGCCCAACATGACAACAGCAACAAAGACATCTCTCCCAACACTTTTCATATTCAAAAACCTACAAAGCATGTTTCTTTTTCCATGTGTTGAATTTCATCTTGCTTCCAGGAAAGGAACAGCTTGAGAAGGCACATGCCTCCCATGAAATAACCAAAACTCCAAACTGCTGCTGCTGTCTGTTCTGTTCCTGCCCTTTTGATCTATGCTAATTGCTAAACTTTGAACATTCACTTGAAATTTTCTGTGGGTAGTATGACCCTCCTCAAACGAAAATAGATGCCAGAAATTCTTTTCTAACTGAAACGTAGAGAATGACATTTAATATAAGTGTTTAATCATTATTAATTGCTTTGGTATTCATTGAAATCTCGATGGGTTCATCTGAGCATACAGCATCATTTCTAGAATCTCCTGAACAGGTAGATAGGCAAGGCCAGAGTGAAAAAAGAGTTGAAAATCCTTCTAGAAATGTTATTTAATCCAGAGATGTAGATGTGGGAGCTAGTTGGAAAGGTTAATTATTTTTCATAAGATACTTTTTCCCCCACTATTTTCCCTATAAAAGGTTTTGATGAAAATCTGAACCTGAAAAAAAAATCAAAACAGAATTATTTAAATGATTAAATAAAAAAACTTTTTTATTTTTTTTCCCAACAATTTCTTTTTTAATATTACGTTTTGTGTTTAAAAATAACCACAACAAAAAGTACCTCTAAGCAGTCATTAAGCAAATTACACCTATGCAATCATGGAAAACGGTATGCCAGAGCCTTTCCCAAGGGGCCACCACATGCTGGTCTCTTCCAAGGCCAGAGAAAATTGCCAGGGATTCTCCCAGACATGAGCTCAGAGCCTCTGGAGAATATTTGGAGCACAATTTTCCACTGTGATCCTTTCTCTGTTAAGAGAGATCATTGTAAAATCAGTACTCTCTCCAACCTCTTAGCACAGAGGTGCTGTGTTCTCCACTTTCCTTTTAGAAAAACTCTTGTAAGACTTACAACCTTTTCACAGAATCAGAAATACAGTGCTAAAAACTGGCAGATTTAGTACACAGCTTGGTTATTGGGCAATAGATGGTCTTTTATTTTCCAAATACACAGAAATATCATACAACTTAGTTTTAGACAAAAATGAGTTTAAAATATTAGCATTCCTTTCTCTCATAACTACACTTTTCTTCATTTCAGCTACAGGGTCAAATTTCTTAATATTAGACATCAAAAGTTTGCTGTCAAATAATGCTAAATTATCCATGGCGTTCAAAGGTTTACTCATTTTTTATTGCTGAGAAGGGGATAGTCTGAAAACTGGCACCAAAAAGTAAAGGTAAATAGAGTCTGAGCAATGAGAAGGAAAATAGTTGTTCTACTGGGAAAAATTATCTTGATGGTTAGGAAAGGAAGTGAATTTTATATTTAAAGCTTTGTTTCTGAGCAAGCAGAACATAGGCTTTATATACTGTATGATTATCACTGCATGAAGCAACGGATGCTAAGAAATCTTGAGTTAAAAATAAATGTTTCTGAGACATAATAAATCTATTTATATGACAATTTTTATATCACTTTTCAGAAGGTGAGTGTATTGCTGAAGATGTGCCATGGGAACTGTTGGATATCTATGCCTATGTTTTACATGGTCCGAGGGCAATTCTCTACCTGTCTATATACTATAGGGAGACTATAATACTCTGGTAATGCATTTCTCTACCACATTAATATTTGTACCTTAGCTAGCATGGTTTACGTTTACAGATGGGGAAGCTTAAATAGCAGTCATCTGTCCTTTTAGACATACAATTCAACATTTTATCTTAATGGAAAAAAAAAAAAAGAATAGTTATGGTACCTAGTCGTATATAAAGATTACATACAAAGATTATTTAGAACCAAGAAGAAATATTCAAATAGCAAAGTTTATGTATTCTTTTAGAAAAACATAGAAATGTTTAGCTCTGCTAGTTTTGACCAGGTGAAAGTAGGAATACCTGAAGTTCTCTTTTAAGTAACAAGGATAATGACATTTTTGAGAAGAAGAAAGGTAGTTTATTTGTAGAAGCAAAGCAAAATGCAACAGGAGATGTGATAATCTCCTATTAGAGATAACATTTGAAAATATATTTCCTAAATTCTTTGCAAGTTTCTGATGTAATTCCTTATAGAACTGGAATCTACTACCACCTCCCAAAAAGATCGATATTAGTGTTGGTAGGAATTTTCCTGGTAAAATAGCTTTCCTGCAGAAATCTGTTAATTTTTCAAAACCAAAAGTTTGTGTCTCACCTCCAAAAAAAATAAAGTACTTCAATAAGAATGGCTACGGTGATAAAAAAAAATCAGAACTTGTGTTTGTATAGCCTTCCTTGTCTCGAGTGAGTGGCCCAAACACTTTTGAGAGGTTGTAGTCATTCTGAGGTGAGCAAGACCAGAGGCAGACTTACGAGGGGAGGTTAAGCCGTGTGCCCCTTAATTCACATGGTGTGATTTGTGCTTTTAAACTTGAGAAAGGAAAGCAGCTTCTCCTTTCACAACATTTTCATCTGCCCTGAATGAGAGTTAATCTCTCTCATGGCTCATTTCTCAGCTGGAAAATAGATGAACATACTCAAACTGATCCCCACGGATATGAAATTAAAAAAACTTTTGCAAGGAGGTTGAAAAATATTTTGCATTTTGATCTATTTAATATTGCTAGTGATTGAACAGCATTGTCAGATTTCAGTATTGAAAGAAAAAAAAAAGACTTTTTGCAGCATTATCTTTTTTCTAAGTGAAAAAGCTGGATAGCTGATAACTACCCTGCCAATTAAAGACACCAACAAGACTGTAGCTGTTTCAAACTGAGTTCTATCAAACACTGCTGAATTTCAAACTATAGGGATCCATCCTTAATAACCAACAGCTTGGTGTCTAACTGCCTACCTTATGGCATGCTAATGCGGGTACCTAGGGACACAAGGTAGAGGTAAAGTAATATTGTGCAACTTTTTATAATGTTCTGTAATTTTAAGTTTTTATGTGTTTTTTTCAACTCACTAGTGAAATCTAGTTCTCTGTTACATTTGGAACTTGCCACAGTTGTAATACCAGCAGTTATTTGACTTCAAGGACATTAACAATGTGAACAATTATTACTGAGAGAACATCGGAAACGTAATTATAAACTAACAAAGATGTCTGAAGCTTTTTCATACAACTACAAATAATCATGATAATGGATTTTTAGGTGTTGAAGGGGTGGGTACAAGTTGGATGACTTAGTCACAAAAATTAGGGGCAGGTGGTTGTGGTTCTGTGCAACAGTCACTGTTCATTACCCAAAAAATGGACTATGACATTGTATCATCATATTAAACACAGTTAGCAAAAGAAATACAAAAATTCCATAAATTCTTAGCAAGTTTCCTCAATTTTAAATTATGTCTTCCAGGGCCAATGCACCAAAACCTACCATTTTCAGAAGATGTAGAAAAGATTAAGAAAGTGTCCACTGTCCAGCAGCACTAAGATGATTTGTAATTGTTCATCAAGCTACTGTCAGAGGCATTGGGCTAACAGAGAAAGTCAACATGGAGAGAAACTGGGGAGATATTCAAGAGAACAGAACAAAAAGAAGAAAGGAGAAGGGTGTGTGTACCTAAATACATATATTTGTATAAAAATAAAAAATAAAATGCTGGTGATGTTCAGTGTTTACTGCAAAATCTCCGGAGACTTGGAACTCCAGTAAAGGTGTTTAGATTACCAGAAATCTGAGCATCTTCAGAAAATGCTTGATGTCTATAAGTGCTAGGGTTAGAAAGAGTTTCATTTTTTTTTCCTATCACCAAAACTAGTGGTCTAACTGAACAATATGAACAGTGGGAAGAGAAGCAAAGGATGAAACAACTAGCTCACAGGAGACACAGATCACAGGCTTCCAGGGTCCTGATTTAAAACCTAGTGCTAGATCCACTTCTCACTGATCTCTCTAAGCCCCACCAGCAGAAAGCACAGCATAACTGTTTGAAGTATTGTTATCACCAAAGCAGAGTGACAGAAAGCAATTAATGCGCTCCAAAAGCACAAACATCACAGAGCACAATCTACAGACTTTGCCTCATGTCAACATCACAACCACACGTTTGGTTGCATTGACTGAGTCTGGGGTAGAAATGCCCTACTCCTTTAAAACCAAGATATGGATACTTTGTCTCCTCCTCAGATAAAAGACTCCAGTGATTAACTGCTACTATTAATTCAAAAACAGGGTTTTCTTTCTAATCTGAATTGGTCTAGCTACAAAATCCATTGCTTTTACCTTTTCAGATGAAGAGCTATATGTAACCATCTGTTTCTTCTTAATGTATAATGATCATATTTTTCAATCTTACCTTTCATAAACTTTCATGGAAAACTAATGGACTTAGCCTTTGCGATCTCTGTTTTGTTTTGTTTTGTTTTGCAGACTTTGACTGTTCCTCACAGCTCTTCCCTCAACCTGTTTTCAGTTTTTCAGTATCTTTTTTGGAAACATAAGGATGAGAGAGAATATTGAAATAGGATTCAATATTCTGTATAGATTTGAGGCATTTCCATCTCCCTACTTCTATTTTATATTCAAAGATGCAAGCATGTAAGAATTATATTGCTGTCTTAGCTGCAGCCTAGGAACTCAGTTTCTCTTGATTATCTGCTGTGATTCTTAAACCAGCTTCAAAGCTACTGAATTCACATCCACAGCTTATCAATAAATCTTCTGAGCCTAAGCTCGAGTCTATGTATGGGACTATTTAAAAAAATACATTGTACAGATAGGCATATCTGATATAATTTACCCCTCTATGATTTTTGTATCTATCTGTAAATTTTAGCTTGATGATTCAAAAATAATTAGTAAGACAATTGAAGAGCAATGAGCCAAGAACAGATGTCTTGTCCCTGCTAGATAATTATTTTCCCATTTACAATAATTCTGTGAGACTTATTCATTAGCCAAGTTCCAGGTAATATGGGTAATGTTTATCGCACATTCTGCAGTTTATTAATCAAATTGCATTTCTAGAGGCTGTTTTTGGAAATGGTCAATTGTAAATGTTGATTTTTTTCCGATCCCTTATGTGAAAAGTAAATAATTTTCATTTTGTGAACAAAAGGTCAAAGCTCTCCAAAGAGAAAACATTATTCTTTAAGTCTCAAGAATCTGTAAAAGATACTTTCTGGGATAAATCCAGCAAATTAGGGCCACCTTCTTTTTTACTGTAAATATAGAATATTCATCTCATTCTGAGAGTATTCAGCCTATTTGAGAACTACAGCTACTGAGAAAATCTCTGAATCAATATCTGCAAACTAGTATCATACATAACTTTGACCATAACTTTGTTCAGATAGCATTTATAAATATATATCTGCTATAGCCTAAACAGACTCATGTTAATGAGTATGTAGCATTACTTGAGCATACAATTACCACTAATTATTTAATACATCCTCATTAGAACCTGCACTTGGGAGCATGATGAGTAAGGTTTCAGAAATACAAATTAATTTTGTTTAATGCATACTGCATAGATAATTATTTTCTTGAGCTACATCAAACATTCTTATCTAATAAAAGGCATTCTATTTTCTTTCTTTTTTTCTGCTTAAGTACTTTTAAGAGGCAAGATTATGTGAAGGAAAAATAAACATATTCAAGGACAAGAGATTTAGAATAAGTAAACACTGTTTGCGTGCAGCCTGTTAAGAGGGCAAGAATTAAATTTTGGTTTAAGGTATCTAGGTAATCTTTTGTCAGCATCCACTGCTTCTCAGACATCTGAAAGAAAGAACTTTCATACAAAAACATTTAAAAAGACAATATTCTGAAAGGATGAAGAAACAGACTTGTCATAGGAGAATAAGCTGGATCATATCCAAAATGCCAATTTGTTTTCAGGAGTGGAAGTTGGAGTCTTCAGATATTCCATATTAGTCAATTGTGTCTGAATTTTTATGTCACAAATGAGAGTATTTTCTTGTATTTGCTTCCCTAGTTATATAAGGTGCCTGTATGGTTGCCAGTTTGCCATGGAAAGGACTAACCTAAACGAAGCACCTTTCATACAGCAACTCTGCTTTGATTTACATGTTTTCACATCATTTGGCTAATGGTAAAATAAAGACAAACTATTCTACAGTTTAACAGTGCACTTAAATGCCAGACCATAGTCCAAGATTTAATATGAAGAATGTTTTATTCAAATCTGTTTTCAGGGGAATTTGGGAAGAGCATAATCCATGCCCACTTTCTGTAATACAGGCAGCCTCAAAATCTGTGCACGTACAAGCAGCCTAGACCTAAGACCTGTCTTTGAGTTATCTGCCCCAAACCCCATGTATTTATAGACCAGCATCTAACTCACAAATCCTAGGAAAAGTCTAGCATGATTCTACTGGAAATATTACAATGTCAGAATTTCTTCCTGGGCATGTCACTGAAACTCTTGTTTTAAAGGTGCTTCAGTTGCTCTTCAAAGCAAAACTAGATAAATCCTCCTGTCTCACACCCAGCTGAGAATATTTAAAAAAAATATTCTATTTAGGAAACACAGTTCTTGAACTTTCAACTGGATTGAAAAGCAGTTTTCCTCCTGTACCTTAAAAAAAAAAAAAAAAAATGGGTGCATTTGGAAGTATTTGTAGTGTTGACTGACTGGCACTTTCAGATAAATTGTTCATGGTCCAGGTACTCAGGTGCAGAGTTTACACAATTGAATTCTAAGGGCAAGAAGCAAGCAGAGCTTGACACCCACTATATCATAGGTTTAAAATTATATCTCTTTGAACCTGAAGCCCTGTCTGTACTAGAACAACATTTGCGTAACAGTCAGAACGGTAGCTTCTAAGTCATTCATGCGCCTGGGAAATATCCTCTGTAGACACCACCCTGTACCCTCAGATCCCTGAGTGTTTTGGTAAACCCAGTAGAAGTTATGTACTTTACTTTCTAATGTGCTTCAGGAGGATTTGATGACTTCTTGTCATGGAGAGAACATTCAGTGTTTCATGTTCAAGTCACTACTCCACAGTGAACAAAGTTCAATAATAACCAAAAGCACAGAGAGATTTCAACAGAATAAACAAAAGGGGCTTAGAGAATGTGACCTATGAGTTAAATGAAATCAAATTTAAGCATGTGCTTAAATGTGCTTAAATTAAGGCATATAGGCAGTCCCTTATCTTTTGCAGGACCACACTTGACTGCTTTTCTGAACTTATACAAACATATCCACCAATGTGCAGCACCTTTTACTCAAACTTTGCAAAATAACTTTCCCATAATAAGCAATAGGATTGGAAAAACTGGGACAGGGAAAGGCACTGATTTGTCCATGGTGAGGAGGGAAGGTTGTGGAGGGCAGGAAATGGATCCATGATTTTCACTGCTAGACAGCAGTGCAATTCCCCCTTTCCAGCAGTGCCAGCAGGACGGGCAAGGTCCCAGGCTGCAGGAACCTGAACTGCCTCTTCCTTGGGGCGGGGACAACTAAATGTCTCATTACCAGGGCAGTGTAGCAAAAACTGAACTGTCATTGCTAATACTGCGAAGGTCCTCTGGATAAATAGAGGAAAATCTCTTGGCTTGTTAATCTGGCATCTTTCAAGAGCACTAAATTCAACCAAAAAATTTAAGAGGGAAAAAGTCACCTACCTAGTTTAGTAGAATGGCACCAGTTATACTGACCTGTGATAACCCAATAACAGTATGGAAGTGACTCTGTTTTCAAAGCAGCTGAAAAGGTACAGCTAGAACACCACACTCAGCATAACTAATTTATTCTGGTGGTGTCTTCAGGCTGCCAAATGCATTTTAAAATAAGAGCCCCATTCTGAATGTGTCCTCATAGCAGTGTTGTTTAATTGGAAAACAACATAAGTGGACCCACTGTCTCCTTTTCAAGTATTAAGAGTGCAAGAAATAATATTTCTGTTGTGTCAGCATAACAAAGCTGTAGGTGACAATTGCATTTTCCTTTCAGTTTAAGCCTTAATAGGTCAGTACAATCACTACTACACTAAGCCTCAGCTTGCCATATCAAAAAAAATGAGAACAGACAGGCACCACTTTAAGGCACTTGGTACAATTTACCTCGACTTAATAAGGTCTTTCTGTGGGAGTATGGCTGGAAGTATAAACAGTCCTACACATATTTTCACATCTTTCTTTAGTCACATCTTTCTTTAGCGCTTCATAACGTTGGCTGCTTTCATAATATTGGTTGTAGAGATTCTTAGCTTGTTCAGAACATTTGGTAGATCTCTTTGGAATATATTCTTCCAGCTTTCATCTTATTAAATGTTAGCAGATACTTTTTAATGTTCATCAGACTGAGAACCAGTTAGGATGGTCTATTTAATGCAATTTAAATTACCAGTGAATGAACTGTAGTTTCACAGAACACCACCCTTTCTAGCAATGTTTTAATATCAGTTTAAATCACAGAATCATAGAATCATTAAGGTTGGAAGAGAGTTTTAGAGAGCATATAGTCCAACCTCTCTGCACACACATGGTCACCTAGAGCATGTGGCACAGGGCTGCATCCAAGCGGGTTTTGAAGATCTCCAAAGAAGGAGACTCCACAACCTCTCTTGGCGATCTGTTCCAGTGCTCTGTCACCCTCACTGTCAAATGATTCTTTGTTAAAGGAGGCATCTGCTTCTCAGGTCCCTAATGCAGGTGATAGGAACGAAAGCGAGCCCCGGCCAAGATGCTCACCCTCTGGTCAATGCTTTGAAGAACACTGGTCAGGAATCACACATTAAGTAGAGTCCCGAATGTGGTTAGAACTAAAACTCTGACATGTGGCATTGTATCTTAGCTGTGAGTACTTCCCCTAATTTAATAGAAGAAGCCGCAATTATTTAAGAACACAAGCAGCTGGATCTGGCTGAGTGTTTCTAGCAAATTGGCACCCATGCTGCAGACAACTATATTAAATATTCATACCAAGTTAACATTTCTGAATCGATAGCTTTTCAAACAGGAAACAAAAATAAAACCACAATTTGTAAAAATGTGCCTATTATTCTGATTAATTTATCCCATCTGTTTTGCACAGAAAATAATTGCTGAAAACATGGGCTTTCATGTATGATTGTTGTCACTGCTGCAAATGAGGGGAAATTTCAGGAACTAGAATTTTCTCACCTCTTTTGCATGGGGTAATTGATAATACAATCTGCATGAGAATAACAACTCAGGGTTATAGTTCCTGAAAGGCAATTAAATAGGCATGTGCCCTGTCCCAAATGCAGCATCTGAGATAATTAATATAATATTTAGAACAGCAAATTGTACTTTTGACACCTAAAATGTAAGTTCTTATGATTTATGTATCCCTGAGAGAGGAGAAAAAACACCACTATTCATAATAGGACTATACTGACATCAGGCTTGGTATGTTGTCCAACATAAGCAAGGCCATAAATCAAAGAATACAGCAGTCAAATTATTAAACGGAGAATGTATTCAACTGAATGAGAACTATCCTTTCCTTGTCTGCCCTGACTTTCCTTGTCTGGACCAAAAATTAAGATTCAAGAGTAAATATGAATAAAACTAAACGTATAAGCATATGAAATACCTATAGCTATATCCTCAGAATAAAGCCTCCAAAGCAGGAAAAATGAGAAACCTCTCCCTGTGAGATTACGCAATAGATGAATCTGTGTCTTAGGACACAAGGGAATACTGTCAACTCATAATTTAGATGACAAAAAATTAATCAAAAGAGCTTCTTTTGATGCCTGCTCCTATCTTTGTGCATGTGCGGACTCTGTGTGCATGTCTATGAGGATGCATGTGTGTTTTTGAGTTCTTTGGTACCTTTTATCTTCCCTTTTTTTACCTGGAAGATCAACACAAACAAACAAGGGAAGCCTGAGTAAGGTACCTCATGCTGAAAGTGTCTCTCCAGGGGTAGATGCCTTTCCCATTCAGCACACTATGGGAGCACAGGACTTCCCACATACAACAGCCTGCAGAATCGGGGGGTAGTTAATGATGCAAAATGTTGCCTAAGCAAGCACTTGACTAAAGAACAAGAAAAACGTAACCTCACAAAATCAAGGAGTTTGTTGTAACAGCAAAATGGAAAACTTTTTTTTATTATTGTTATTTGTCCTGTTGTTCCCCTCTGTGAACACTCAACATTAGAAAATCTATTTTATTTGTTTGCCTGATCTCCAGGTGGTTATTCCTGAAGAGCTGTCAGTTTCCCCTCTTCCCCCATGGCTATATCACTCCACGCATGATGTGTGCAAGGCAGAAGGGAAATGTTACCTTCAGCGACGGATCTTGTCCCTGTTAAGAAGTTCTGCATCTGAGGAATTATGCAGGAAAAGGTAAATCCAGGTCATTCTCACTCCAGCAATCCCCAGCTGCTGTGATAGCCCCTGGAAGTAAGAGCAGTCAGCCTTAAAATTTCTATGTCTCTGTAATGCGGCTAGAAGCAATACCATCTAGTATGCTGTTGGTATCATAGAAATTAATACGATGTAAATGCTGCTACTTTCCTGCTACTTGCCCCCAGTGGCTCTCTTTTTCCCTTTCAGAAAAGCAACTGTGCTGATCAATAACTAGAAAATCTGTTAAAACCAGGGAAAATTGTTTGCCTTGTGAAAACTGTTTCTCTCCTGTAAACATTGGCTTTTAAATGGCATAGACTGTAGCTGCATTCTGGACTGAGCAAGCCATCAGAAACTGCTCAGCCTAGTTTGACTTGAAAGGGGCAGTCATGGCTGTTTCTATCAATCAGTCTCAAACTTGACCCCTCTCCCACCCAACTTCTGGTCAATGCCAAGGGACTGCAGAATCAGGATCATTAAGCAGTGCTGAATGGACAAGTCCTAAAGTGAAGCAGAGGGACAGTCAATTGTAGGCAGAAAGCGGCAGATTTATGTCTACTAGGTGAAAGAAAAATGACTCCTAAATGGGCTGGAGCAGCTGTGAAACTCGTCTGCCACAAGCAAGGATGAAGCATGGGAATCTCTGAGAAGAGCCTCTCTGCTATCCAGCTCTAAAAGCAATTACCATAGATAAAAGCCAGGCGGTCGCAGGGCAGGCGAAGTGACAGGGCTCAACTCTTAAATAGCAATCTGGTCCCCGGGGAGCTTCCAGGTCACCTGTGGTTGTGGCAGCCTTCCTGCCAACGGTGTGACAGGAGGGCAGGAGGGTAAGGGACTCTTCCCTCCAAATATGCAGATGTTGCCCCAAAAGAAATGTATTAAATGGAAGGTTTGGTATGAAAATGACTGTTCTCCATGCATGATAGGTGTAGGGGGAATCGCAGATAATGAGAGAAGCCGTATGGTAAGACCGAGCTTCATCTTAACCAATTAAAACCACTCTCAGGCATATAAATTTTTATTTCAGTCCCCTTTCAGTGTGCTAAGTCTAGGCAAGATCTGTCTTTGCTAGTTAAATTCACGGATCAGGGCAATTGTTCCATAATCTCCCAGATAAAAGTCTACAACTATAAAGCCTAAAACTGAACTAATTTTACACTGTGAGTACAAACTATGCTTATTTTTCCAATAACACAGAAAACAACGATACATTACATTCTAGAAGGAAGCATCTACTGGGTATAGTGTTTTACCAAAATGGCAAAAACCTCAGAGAAAGGCTCAAGGTTAAAATGAGGAGTTGGAGGTAGATTGAAGAAAATGTAGCATCTTTCATTTCTCTAAAAGAAAGTTTTCAAACCCCGTGTCTCATGAGCCATGACAGAGAGCGAAAACTGAGAAGATGGAGCAGAGCAAAAGGCTGGACACCGAAGCATGGAAAGATGTACGCTCAGTGTTACTAAGAGAGACAGGTGAAAACAACGGGTAAGCGAAGAAGTGAGAATAAAAGGTCAAGAAAATGCTCTTAAAGCTCAAGTGGCAGCAGATGGTCATACTGCAAGAAAGGAAAATAGAGAAACCCTACTTGTGAAAAAATACACCAATAATATAAGTTCCAAAAAAGATGCCATCACAAATAAAACTCTGTGGATGGCTGCAGACAGACATATGAAGCCTTTACCCAACAGGGAAATGATTAAAGGCCTCAGGTGCCAACACTCCCGTGCTGTCTCTGCAGTTCTTTGGAGCAGGCTAGCTTAGTGCAAAGTGCAGGAAAGCCAGGGCATGCCTGAACGCACTGGGCTCACTAGAGGCAACCTAGGCAGTGTTAATAAGTACAAATACTTGAGCTTTACTTGATCAAGCATTAACCAGTTTCAGATCCATCTGTTGCAGTTTGGATAGCTGCCTGGATATGTCATATTAACTGCATATGCTTCTACATTACCATCAGTTGTATCCTCCACTAAAGAATGTCCATAATTGAACAATGGACTGAACAGAACAACGGCTATGGTCTCCTCCCTAATTTCAACAGGAATGCTTGGAGGACAGGGCACAGCAAATCTGATTCCATGTCACTCCATGTCACTCCTAGTTTTAAAGAACACTACTTACAGCATCTTCTTGCACCCAAATTATCAGAGACACACATTTAAATAAGAGAGAAGTGTGCTTAAAGCACAGACTTGTGAGCCAAATTTTGTATTTTTTAAAACATGTGCAGTCGCACAACTTTTAAAGGCCTGGTCCTACACAATGGTAATCTGAGGCTATAAAGGAGAAATCTGGTTTGCAATAAGTAGTGAGAGTTTGGGAAATGATTTAAGGTGACAGCATTTGATCCAGTAAGTTAGTGGGGGAAAAACCAGTCTAGCCTTCCTTTATGGTTTAATTTTGAGCTTGTATAGCCCATTCCTCCATTTCAATTCCTCTCATTAGGGAGTATTCTCATTCTCTGTTTCTCTCATTAAAGATATAAAGTTTAAAAGGTGGGAACTAACTAGCAGAAATTGTATTTGAACAGTGAATTGAAATCTAACGGCCTCAACTTTTGCTCCCAATTACATCCACACGAAGACACTCCTAACTTTGGTACTAATTGCAAGTACAGATGGTATCGAAGTCACTTATCTGCAGCTCCTGGTATTTTTCAGAAGAATGAAGGTAAAGCAGAAGGCTGAAGTGACTGCTTTTTGTTTACTTACGTGTGTTCTCTGATCATGAGTAGAAATAATCTTCAATTTTGTATTACTGAATGAAGTCGCCTGAGCACTGAGGAAGACACAAAGCAGCACAAGGTTCCAAAATTCACCCACATAGTGCTATGAATTGATGTCAAAGTCAATAATAGGGAGGAGAACAGTAACAGTCAGTCAATTTTTGTTGTATAGGTGAAAGAACATCTTAATTCTTGAAAAGATTGAAAATTTTATTCGGTAACCTTTGGCTCTCAACTAGAGGCCCATTAGAAGTGGTGTCAACTACCCTGATATTCTCAGGAGCTTCAGTCCTGTCCCTCCCCTGCCCCTCTCCTCCGCAATCAGCCATGGTAAGACACCTGCAGTTCAAGATCATATGAGGCTAGTAAACTTATGTCATTTTTAAACAAGGTTGTGTAGTTGCTTGTCATCTGCATTGAACAGATTTACATGCATGCCTTTAAGAAAGTCCTGCTAACTCAGACTGCAAATGTGCTCTTATTGCTGCAAATACATCAGAAGCTTATAGACTCTCAGAACTACTTGCCCACATTCTCCTCTTGGGGGGTAGTGGGGGGGGGAAAGACATTTTTTTCTGATTAAACAAACGCTTGAAAATATCCAACCTCCTAAAATATAAATCAGCATCGGTGAGGCAGTAGGAGAGGTGCTATCCTGTAATTTGCATAGAGCTTCTAGTCTCTTTACAAAAAGGAAAAGGAGATGCTGAGAGAATTGCAATCAACAGCTGGAAAGTTACGAATTCTTCTAGAAAGGTTTAGTTCTCCAATCTCTCTCAGTAATAACAAATTATTACCTTTCTCTGCCTTATTTTTTGTGTTTTTAAAGATGAAATTAATTTTAAATCTAAGGAGAAAAATAAGAGTCAGAAATAGTAATAAAGCTGAAATCTCCAATTCTTTTTTGATTATCACAGTAGTTTGACTGTTTCTAAATACTCTCCACCATGTCCAATAGTAACTAAAATTTAAGCTCAAGTACTTCTTTAGTCTAAAGTCTACATTGTTCTGCTCTTTGCCTCTAGAAAACTGTAAATTAGTGTTTTTCAGAGACATTTGTTTACCTTTGCAGTTAATGATTAGCACCATGATATTTTCAGGTAAACTTCAGACATTATGTATGTCTTCCAACAACTCTTCTTTATTCCTTGCAGCACCTGCATTTTGATGCTCAGCCTGTTACCACTGTCTGTAGCACATGAGAATTTTCCAAGAACAGACATGGCCATTCTCTGAATAACGTTATTAAACGGCACTCTTCCTAAACAAAAAAAGCATCTTCCAAACTCCTTCCAAACAGTCCCGAGTTAGTTCAAAAACCCTACCCACCATACAAGTGACCTGCTACAGGAACTGGAGGACCCACGTCTGCTGTTCTGTCATTAACAGTACCAGATGTATGCCACGCTGACATGCAAATTACCCTAACTCAGTTTATGGAATCACTTGGAAAGGGGTAAAGAAGGTTGTTTTATCATGATCAATAAGGCTTTTCCTGAAGGATTAAAATTTGCATTTTAAAACTCTGCTGGCTAAATTTTCTGGCAGCTGTTTTTTGTGCACTGGGCATTTCTATCTATTCCCACTATCCACTTGCCAACTTGGGTTTATATGAGCAAGTGATGCTCTCCCTTCACATTGCCTAAGGGCATGCGCAAGTGCTTATGTTTGTAATCTCACTTGCACAAATATTTCTTGTAATTGCTTTTTGCCTCTTTTCCTTTCCTTGCCGATGACTATTCTGAAGAAAGACGGATAGTAACCTGCGGTCTCAGTGCCCATTGCCTATTAAAACAAATTCTACTATGATCAACATCTTGTAGGTTTATGGCTTATGGCTTCAGTCATATTAGAAAATATATATATATTTTTTCAGCCTACTGAAGAAGACCTTTTTCCTGCAAGTTTGTCTAGATGCTCTAGATGACCCTGTGTGTGCAGGAGGGTTGGACTAGATGACCTCTAGAGGTCCCTTCCAACCTTAAGCATTCTATGAATCTGTGATTTCCACTATGACAGTTGGCCTAATGAATGCTATAATGCTCCACCGTTACCAGATTCTTTCAAAGGGCCTTTTCCAAAATAAAAAAAAAAAGACATTTAGGCTTGGACTAGCATCAATGTTATCCATTGCTGCGTGAGCAACCAGCACGTCGCAGAGCAGAGCATGGCTGCTGGGGGCCACACACTGCTGCCACAGTGAGGGCTGCCGCTCTGTCCTGCTGCCCCCTTCCGCAGCGTCACCCCGGGGGTGTCACCTCGCCTCGCCGCAGCGTCACCCTTGGGGTGTCACCTCCCCCCGCATCCGGTGTGTTGTTTCTTCCTCCTTCCTCCCCTTCCTCCTTCTGCCCAGCCAAGGAAAGAGCAGAAGAGCCGCTCAGGCGAGTGCAGGACAAGAGATGGGTCTCTGTTTTGGGCGTCCTGGTATCCAAAGTGCCCCAATAGGATGGGCATCAATCATTGATGTCAGTTCTGCCTTTTGGGAACTGCATGGTGAGGAGGTGGACAGACACACAGGCATCATTTAGCCAATATCAGACCATAACTCGATAAAAACAACTACTAACACCGAGATTTTTTTTAGTGCTGACCAGAAAACATGAAAGAATGAAAGATTTTTTTTTTTTTTTTAATAGTAGCCCAATGCTCCCTGCTCCTGAATTATGCCGTATGGATACTGTGCATGGCGACCTAGCTGAGACATTTCTGTTTGTTGTTTCCCCCAATTTCATGAGCCATTTAATGGGGTAACTGGTTCCATATTTCTAGGAAGCCCCCAGCCTGGCTGTCAGACTAGGGAAAGGGGATACAAATGCCAGAAACATTACGTAAGGTTGTATATCACCTAAATGTCATATGTACAGGCGCTGCCAGCTGCTGACTTGTTTTCACTGTTCACTACACATTCGGTCTGAACGAGACAGTCTCATTACTTTATGTTTACAAGCCTCTGTTGGAGCAAGGACATAAAAATCAGAAATATAGTACCTTACTTTGATTTGGACATACTGAAGATTGCTTTAAAGAGTAGCTCATTTTGTGTGTGTAAAAAATGCAGATTGAATATGGTTTTACTTTGCACCTACCCACGTTTTAATACTGCTTTTATATTTTAAAACACAAAAAAAAAGATATAGAAGTGCAAGCCTTATGTAAAATTTATTGGAAATCTTCACAACAGGTTTGATATGGCCGGTGACAAATGATATCCCATAAAGTACCGCATGACTATTTTTAACGTAGTTCTCATACATAATTTCCCCTGCATTGATTGCCCAGCAGTACGAACATGCTGAAATATAAGGCATTATAAATGACAGGCTTTCTTATCTTCACTTAATCTTTGCAGGACCCATACTCACTCGGCTCCATAGTAGAAGCAAATAAAAACAAGTGACGCTGACAGCTGGAGCAGGGCCAGCAGCGTAGCTCCTGCCGTCCCTCTGGATTAATCACGGCTCTGTATACGTGGCGACTGGCTGGTGAGGGGAAAGATCCCAAGCTCGTTTCAGCTGCTTTCCCTTCTTTCCCACTACCTTCCCTTTGCTAGCTGGTGATTTCC
Source organism: Crypturellus tataupa (assembly GCA_034781795.1). Classification (NCBI taxonomy): domain Eukaryota; kingdom Metazoa; phylum Chordata; class Aves; order Tinamiformes; family Tinamidae; genus Crypturellus; species Crypturellus tataupa. The sequence goes on along the minus strand of JAWLRI010000471.1, from coordinate 809,719 downwards.
CATTGTGCCCAGATCCCGAGGGCGCAGCCTTTCCTACACCAGTATCGCTGGCACTGTGGAGGTTACCCCCATTCATCTCTTGGAACCTCAAAAAATATTTTCTTTTTTTTTCAGCCAGAACTCCATTTTTTCATTACTTTTATAAAAGCACGGATCTTTGCTTTACCTCCTACTTTTCTAAAGTTGTTTACTTGTGAAACCTCCTCATTTTTCATCCACTGCCTCCACTTTTGACCTTGATAACAGGCCTGAGCATCAAAACACGTGGCACTTGATTCCCACTTTTGCCCGCTCACTTTATGACACCAAAGAGGCTGGAAGAAGCTCGGGGGTCAGAATGAAAGCCGGGATCCAACTCACCTGGGCAGGAGCGGCGGGAAGGAGATGCCGCTCATGGGCCTTGCACCGCAGTGCTGAACACAGGCTGCATCCTGCCCGGCGGGATGCGCGGCCATTGCTGGGTACAGACGGAAATTGGGATGAAGTCGATACCGCACCTGCCCTCAGACACGTGTGAGGCTCCCTGCCCTGGTAACACGTCCGTGCCGAGAGTCTTCGCTCTCCTCGATGCCTTTGCCCGCCGTGTCACCCGCATCTGTTTCTGTCTGGGTTGAACAGAGGAGCACCGTGCTGCGTGTCGGGAGCCGCAGGGAAATAAGTCACTTTTGAGAGCTTAGGGGGAAAGTGTAAGAACTTAGGTGTCAGGTCTGCTTTCGTTTCGTGCTTTGCATCCGCGTTTTTAACCAGCCAGTGTCTCTGTCAGTGTCATCCCGTTTACCACTCCCGGGAGCATCTCTGCTACTTTCCTGGCAAGGGCGAGTTACAAAATGCCGCCTTGTACAGGGGCCCTCCCAGGCCCCAAAGCGACGCGGCGGATCCACCGCCGTCCCCACGGCGCCGGCAGGGGCCGCCAGCAAGGCTGCCCACGGCGCTCGCGTCCTGCTGCGTTCACTGGGGCCCCGACTGCCACGACCCGCAACGTGGCTTCGTATCCCGGGGCAGGACGGGGAGGAGCCCGGGGCACCGCGGGGCGCCAGGCGGGGACAGGG
>JAWLRI010000471.1:783043-808570 GCA_034781795.1 Crypturellus tataupa | reverse complement strand
GCTCGTGCGGGCCCGGCCGCCCTGCAGCGCCCGCGGCGGCGCTCGTGGCGGGTCCCGTCGTGCGGAGCACGCGGGTGCCGTTAGGGAGGACTCGGAGCCGCCTCCTGGGGCCTAGCGTGCGCGGATATGTGGATCGCCAGGAAAATCCTGCCTGCAGTTGTGTTTCTGTATGGCTGCCTGCAGTTGGGGGTGTTCTCTGCGTGCTGTGGGCTTGTGATAAGTCGCAGTGAAACAAGTTTTTAGCCGGGGGTCACTTTCTTTGGGCAAATTTCGTTTTTCCCGCGTAGGCGCCCCTGCTGTTTGGCACTGGGCGCGTTATTGCTCGCGCTGTGTCCTAACCGGGTCTGCGGTGCTTAAAGGTTGTTGCCTTCCTCCCGCCGGGGGCCGCGTGCCAGCGATGGGTGAAGTGATCCCTGCAGTAGGTGCGTTTGTATCGTTTTGTCAGGTACTTGGGGCTTGTTGCATGAAAGACTACGTAAGTGTCGTTTGTTATTACGATTGCCTCTTGTGTTGGGGAATTTAACAGACATAATATTCTCCTTCATGTCACCATCACCACGTTATTTTCTGTGGTTATAATCCAAGGTGGCAACAATGGCATTCAGATGCGTAATTACATTTCGTAGAGATGACCAGTGTTAACTTATTTAATTAGCACATGGTGGAGCAGGAGCAAGCGTGACTGCTTCCCTTGGTGGTTAGCAAGCCATCCGCTTGCTCCTCACGTATCAAAATCTGTATGTATTGAACCATATGGCACCAGGGAGTTCTGTGTTTATTAAAGAGCTCTGGTTCTGAACACTGTGTATTTTATCTCCTATTTCACTTTGTACAGATCTATATATTTTTTTCCATCCTACAAAACTTTAAAAAAAAATGAACATGCTTCATTTTTGTAATAAGCTGAAATGAAGACTTTTTCTGGTTTCAGGAAGACAGAGCAAGGTAGATTTTACCATGCCTTGAACTAGTCACCTGTCTAAAGATCTAAATAGCTAGAAATACATCTAGGATGTGGAAAAGTCCACAGTTCAGGGAGGTTCAAGTCCACAATTTGATTTGGAGCAGGGATTTGAACTTAGATCTTCTATGTGCCACGTACTGTGGGTGTCCCTGCTTGAGCAGGGCAGTTGGACTAGATGATCTCTAAAGGTCCTTTCTAACCTCAACCATTCTGTGTTTCTGTGCGTGATTCTGTGAATACCCGAGTCATTTTATCGGCTGTGTTGGGAAGGAAAAGAGAGTGTCCCATCCTTCTCGATGTAGTAATAAACTTCATTTTTTCACTTGAAACTGCTAAGGTAGGGTTCCTTGTAGAATCCTGCTTTAGCAGATCATTGTTTTCTAGTCACACATGAAAAAGCTTTTTCAGAATTCTCCAGGCAGCAGCCATGTCATTGCTCCAGTACCAGAATGGCATTTATCCTAGCAGTGGCCGGGGTATGTATCAAAGGGCAGTTAATTAAGTGTTTTTAAGAAGAAAGACCACCACAGCACCTCATATATGATAATTTTAGGCAAATCATATTTTTAGGTCGAATCTCAGAAGATGATGTAGCATCATTCCTCTCAAAGCTGTTCTCAAACTGTGTTGCTTTACTGCTCTGTTCCCCACAAACCTGACTGCAGAGTTCATTCTCCTGAATTTTCTAGTTAGTCATTTACAGTCTTGACTAAGAGACAGAGTAATGAACATCACTCTTATACCACATAGATTTGTGTGGTGAGCAGGATGGTGTGTGTTGGGTGTTGTTGTGGGGATCTCCATTCCTTTTGTCATTACTTCTGCATGTAAAGATTCATAGAGTGATTTGCTGTGATTCTTGATGAAGTTGCTGCACAAGTGAGTGATAATGTTCCATCCAGCATGCTTAGTGATATATTTTAAGCTTATGTGAAAATATTTAAGCATATGTGACCTGAAAGAAAATCAATTAAAGTCAATGAGAATAAAAGTAGACTTAACTTCATGCTTAAGTTTTGCATTTGAAATTTAGAAGAAATGAAGATTAGCGAGTCCTTGCTGAAAAGCACAGAAGGTTTTCTCATATCATGTTGTCGTAGCAAGAAAACGAGTGCGTGCTTGTAACGCTGCACCCATTAGAAACAAACATGATTCTATTTAGGGCTAAGGACACAAATGCATGTAGCAGCACGCAGTACTCAGAGCATATTTGCATATATTATTATATAGCATAATGTGACTTCATTCTTGATTTTTGGCCTAAAAACACTGTGTGACCATGTAAAATATAATTAATGTAATGTTGGAGCCTAAGGGAGATTTTTTTTATCTGACCTTTTATCAGGAGTAATTTTGGAAGCTGCCTAAAATGTTAAATCCCCTGAAGTTCTTACAAACAAGATGTTGATGAAGAAAATACTTGTGGGGATGTTGGTCTCAGATCTGTCTGTGAAACTTCAGTTTGACTTTGCAGTGAGAAGCTGAGATGTTGAGACTGCTACCTGCACAGACAGGCCTGAATAGGTAAAAAAGCCTGAGCCCACTGTGTTAAAAACAGCTGAACTTTAAGTAAAGAGAAAAAAGAAAAGTGTGCAAAGTATTAAATGCCAGGACTGTTGCTCAGACTCTGTCTTTGGGACAAATTCTTGGATGCATGCATGGTCACATGGAGGTCCCAACCACGAAATCTGCATGAGAGTTGCCTCAAAGCCCCGGTAGGTCACAAACGTGACCCTCATAGCCCACATAGCCCACAAAACTGGAAGATTTGTGCCACCAGCTAAGCAATGGATAGACCATGCAGTGGGAATTTTCACTTCTCAGCTTTGAGGGTTTAAAAGTTTGCTTCTCACTTGCCTTGTTCCTTACCCCAAAGTATACTTATTTTGGCCTTACACTTATGTCTATTAGTGTTTAAATTTCTCTTACGTTGCAATTTAAGTGACTTTGCTTTTATAGAATAGCACATTGCCAGGCTTCTCTCAAGGAAAGTAGAGGTGTGGGTTTTCTCTACCCCTACTTACCGTACATGATTTCAGCTGAAAAAATAATGTAAGGCCTAAAAGGGATCGGCAGAAGGATGAAAGATGAGAACAGAGGCTTTCATGAAAGAAAATGCAGCATGAAGCTGTTTTCAGCCAAAAAATAAGATCCTATCGTACAACCTCCAAGGCAATACTTAGCACCAGTGTTTTATGTGCGCTTGTATGTTTTACTGGGCTTCTGCTCACCACTGTAGAAGTACTGTAGCACTGGACTAGATCTCTCATACCTTATTTTCAAACCAAATTTGGCAATATAATACAAAGTGATCCCTCTCACTTCATTGGGGTTTTGATTGCTGAATTGAGTTTTTAATTTTTTAAAAGCTTTTTGGGCTGAAAGCTTATTAAGACAATGAAGCTAGTGAAGAACAAAAACTCTACCTCTGAATAGGTCACATTATTTAGCTCAGTGCTTTTTTCCTGAGCTAATTTGAAGTTCAAGAAATCATGACAGTCTCAGAGCTCTGCTTTGGCAGAGGAAAAAGACTAGTACAGCTTCTGCTTGTTTAGTCTGGGGGGAATATTTATGTCTTAAATGGGAATAGTCTGCTTCACCTTTGGAGAACATCATGTGTCAACTGTACAGAGGAGTGTTTGCCTAGAAACTAGCATTTCTTCGAAACCTTTCTATCCCATTTCCAAGATCAGTTACTTGGGGAAAATAACCCCAAATTGGGGCTTTTTGATTGGCTTTTAGCTGGCATGTTGTATAACACAAAACTCCAGTGGTACCAAGAGAGGGCTGTTCGTTAGCGTGGTGTCACAGACCACTGCACATCTTTCCAGCCTTACACGCTGAGGGAGTTGCTAGGCTTAAAGACCCAAATGAGCCTAAAGTTGTCCCCCTGGAACAAGTTCACTCCTGCTTGTACCCTCAGCCAGTCACCTGTGGGCTCTGCTCAGTGCCCCTGGTAGCTGTTACCTGACACTGTGCATGGGCCAAAGGCCACGCTAACTGAAACCCATGTGGAAGTTGGCTTCTAGGCATGTGTGTTCTGTAGCAGGAGCTTGTAAACAATTTTTTTGGAGAAGATCAAGTAGATCTGGAACCTGCCTTGTCAGGTAAATTAGAAAATGTGCTTGTTGAGTGACAAAAAGAAAGTTTCTTCCATCCCATAAACTCCTATGAATTTGACAGAAGCTTTGAGGGTCAGAGAGAGAGGTTATTAAAATCCTAGAGGGAAATATCAGTTACTTAATCTACCCATGTCAACACAAACGAGTATGGGTAATGCTATACTTCCAACTTCTTCTATGCTTTGTGATTTTTTTCTGCTTATAACAAGAACATCCTGCATTTTTTTTTGTAATGCCCAACAATTATTTTTTAAAGCCTTTAAATACAGTGAAATGACTTTCAGTAGCACAGATGTGTTACTTTTATCTTGGCTTGATTTTAACCTGTTTAAGATAATTTTTAAAAATTCTTCCAGGCATACTCTGCTCTTACCCTCTGCCTTCTCTTCTGTTGTTCTGCCAACCTTTTTTATCACAAGTGTTCACATGTGGGCAGTGGTGACATAGCATAGACTAGATAATAGTAATTTACTACAGATATGTCATATGTTTCCAATATGAGGCTTTTCCATGCTCTGAGAGGTCACTCAAACCCTCAAAGCATTTACCCCTAGCTGTAAATATATAGCAGGCCTGTGTCATGTCGTGGTTCTTGGGATCGAATGATTATGCAAGGAAAGGCCCTTTGGAAAGGCCCCATCGTGCAGATGGGACAACCCTTATTGGTAAATGGCAGCTGAAGTTATTGTTTTTGTAGATATAATAAATAACTATTGAGCTATTCTTATTGCTTTGTTGTGAATTTTCTTTCACAGCTATCTGGATGTAGTGTTGCTGTAATCCCACATTGTAATGTAATGACAATAAAATGATTCCCATGCAAATCTAAAGAGAATTTGTGCTAATACCATTAAATTATGCTTACAAAATCAAAGCAAATGCATTAACATGTGGAAACTGTATTTATGCGGTTATTATATTTTAACAACATGAGACTACTGTAGAAAACAGCTAATTGAAACCTAGGGAGACTTCCCATTACACGGCCATTAAAATGATACAGTGACTGAAGTGCAAATTTCTGGTGGGAAAAGTGGAGACCCAAATCTTATCATTGGTATACATGCAAATTCACTGTAGTTTTCCCAGTGTGAGGAATGCAGTCCCTTTCAGCAGCAAGTCCCTTTCCTCCTGATAATACCTCCAGTATTTAGCAACACCTAACTGTGAGAGACTTATTTTATGCACTGTAAAATCAGTTGTCATAAAAATTTGCCCAGAGTTTATTACAGAAATGTTAGGTTGCTGTTTCAATGCTGTTGTGAAAAATACTGATTTTGGTTGTATGTTAAAGGCCTTCTCATTTCCTTTTGTTTGAATATATAATTTTTAGGGATCGTAATTTAAAATTATAATTTAAATATAATTTAAAATTATAAATTATTTATGTAGTGCTTAGGATAGAGAAGTCTTGGTCTGATCACCAAGCTTTTTTCAACCATGGTATGAATTAATGATTTCCCAAAACAGGATACCTAACAGGAGGCCTGTTTATCCTTGTGATAGGAGTATACTATTCCTTTTTATTTCCAAACAAGGTCAGGAATCAGGAACTATAATTCGTGTGTTTTATGGAAGGCCGTCTAAAATACAAATATCTTGCCCAGAACTGTTTCTTGACTCTACTTACAGTCCATGGAAAGAGGCAGATATTTCTAGCAAGCAGCTTACCCTATCCTATTTGATGGAAAAAAAAAAAAAAAAAAAGAGTGGATGAATTGCTTATAATCGCTTATGGTTTCCTCTCTCTATTCTCCCTCTCTCTGAAAAAAAAAGTTCTATAGGATTATCCTGGGAAAGACCCTATTAGATGTCTAAAATGAGTTGATAGGATTTAAATCTCTTGTATATGGAAGAAGAAACTTATACTCAGAAAAAAAGTTCAGTAGAAGATGTAGAATTTAAGTAATTAATAAAGAACATTATTGATTGATTAAAAAACATTGTTGATTTCTGTAGCAACACTTATATGCTTAAATTAAGCAGCACTTTTTATTCAATTTAAAAGCTGTTTGCAACTAAACTCTAGTTTAAGGACACAAATTATGGTACCATCAGGTGAATGCTATTAAAGATAATGTATCATTATAGTATATAATGTATCATTATAATCATGGCATGCTGTCTCTGTAAATGACAGCAGAGGCGATATCAGGATAGTTATTTTAAAAATAATTCCAGTCAGAAGCTACTAGCTGCCTTTTTTTCATATTTTTTAATTAATATCTGTGGCTTTATGAAGCTTTTAGTAAGCAAGAGCTGACATTAACTAATAGTAATCTTATTTATCAGGAAGATAAAATTAGGCCCATTTAAGTGTTGCTTGTTTCAGTTTCCATCTTTGTAAGGCTCCTTACATTTGTAAAAATTATTGATCTAAATCAAAAGATCTGCAAGTATGTCCTAGTTCTGCAACAATGCTCTAGTCTGAAACTCAGCAGATATTAGATCTTTCCCTCACTTGTTAAAAATGAGAAGACAGCACTTGCAGGTTAGATATAGATCCCCTCCCACAACCTTGGGTCTTCATAGGTTCAGACCAGATTAATTGAGACTAATCTAGTGTAACTAGGTCAGAAAACAATTAGCTGCCACAAGTGTGGAAAATCAACATTTTATCAAAATTGTAATCTGAAAGTGAGCAGAAATTCTGATGCAGTTAAAATGGCTTTTTTGAATAACAACAGTAAAAAATGAATTGGAAGCTTGTTAAGAAGGTAGACTCTAATCACTTAATGGCTAATATTATTATAAGACATAATTATACTTCTGTTTAAATACTTGTATATTTAATTATATGCCAAATGGACTTGTCCTTTTCAAAATGTACTGTCAGTGAACACGAGGGAAGAAAAGTGTGTTTCTGGCACAGAATGTAAATATCACTCTTTATGCTATCAGGGTTTTACTAAATACTAGAGCATAGGTATTTACTGAAAAAAAAGGTAATGCAGTTATCTTATCTCCTTGCTATGAATGCAACAATGATTCAGATCATTGAACTTTCTCCAGAATTCTGGGTTGCTCTGTGGATTGCCAACTTTATTCAAGAACTGAATTAATGACTAGGTTGGACATCTTAATTGAATTGAACGGCTGTAGCTAGCAGCCGTTTCTGGCTAAGACAGGTATTTTGCTTTTAATTATTTGCTCAAGAATAATATTTTCTGAAATCATGCAGTTCTTAATGTATTTGGGGAAAAAAATCATTATATTAAACAGGCAGCAGTCTGTTCTACCAAAGTAATTATTCTCCTGCCTTCTCAAACAAGTTGACACGTTAGTCCACAAATGAAATTCATAAAAAGAACAATCCTTTCTCAGTGGTTTTTTCATACATGTCTGCTTATACACAAGGCAAGCAAACACAGTCAGTCCTATCTCTTTCCTAAGGGTGGCCAAGTTTTCATATTAAAACGACTGGAGACTCTTCACTAGGCCTGGGTTGCTGTTCTTGTGTTGGTTGACACAGTGACAGTGACAGGCTTGTGAAGGGAGGTGTCTCCAAAAGGATCGAGATCGCCTTGTGCCCTTCCATATGTAGAGTTCAGGTTTCAGCTTTTCTGTCATCCTACCAGATTAACACTAGCAGTTAAAAGGAAAACATCCTCTGAGCACTTCACCAGTAACAATCCCATGTTTATGATATTATTCACTAAAAAAGAGACAGAAATGGGAAAGACCTCTCTCTTTAATCAATAATGCATGCTCTAGTTAGTCCTGTCCTCTGGACATGATTAAGCATGTATTTTGTTTCGTAACTGATGATTTTTGTTGACTTGGGATTATAACTACATATCCTCAAGCCTTTGCAGCTAGCATCAGGAAGATCTAACATGAACTGGGTAGTCAGCTATGTTTAATGTTCTTATGACACACACACTAAAGAGACCCCCCTCCCCAAGGAAAGCCTTCCAAAGCCTAATGGAGAGAGATGCAGCTAATTCTAACCTGTAGAGATTCACGCTGTATTTGTACAGACCAGATGATTTTGACATGAACCAATTCTAGGCAGTAGCCTCAAGGTCTGTCTTTGTCACCAGTCATTTGAAGTTTGGAAAAATAACATGGTTTAATTCATATTAAAGCTGAAGAAAAAGAATCTTAGAGGCTGAGCCATAAAAAGTAAATGTTAGGCTAAGATTTGTTCCTAACTGGTAAAATAGTTCTCCGGTGAAGCTGACAGAAAACAAGACTTTCCAAATAGATTGGAATTTCTACCTTGCTACTGGGGGCCCAAACTCCCTTTAGAGTTACTGTTGTCCATCTTTGAAGAGTTTCATGGGGCTTGCCCCTGCCTTTCTGAGAGTGGCTGGCAGGAGAACTGGAGCCCTGTTGCAAACTTTAGAAGATGTCGTCTGTGTCCACACATTCCTCACGCAGAGGGGCAGGCAAGGTGTCCAAGCATGGGCAGATGCCTTGGCATCAGAAAGGGATAGTGAGTCCTGAGAGACACAGAATCCCAGAATGGTTGAGGTTGGCAGGGACCTCTAGAGATCACCTAGTCCAACCCCTGCTCCAGCAGGGACACCCAGAGCACGGGGCACAGGGTGGCATCCAGGCGGGTTTGGAAGATCTCCAGAGAAGGAGACTGCACAGCCTCTCTGAGATCAAAGAACAATAAAAGGAAAGTATTAGTAAAGAATATTCATTCTTGATGCCATGTTCATCTGGTGGCTCAAGCGGACAAAATTTCTTATCTGCTGAAAAGAAAAGAATTGTAAATAAACATACAGTTGTTGTTATTAAATAGAAAACATTTATCTTAATATGATATTGACATTAGCACAATAGATGATAATGATGATGATGATGATGATTTCCTTGTATTGAAATGAGACATTTTTACATTGTTAAAATACTAATATAAGCTTACTATGCTTTCTTTTTCATATTAACAGTCATCAGTAGGATAGAGTATTGGAATTTGAAAATGTTTAACAAAAGTGTAGTGTCTGTATGAATATGTGAGAGTGGAAGGACTCCATGGAAATTATATGAGAATTTGCAGCTTTTTCTCAAATATTTTAATTATTATTTCTTTTTTCACCTCTAACAGACTTATTTTTTTTCTTTCTTTTTTTTCTTCTATCTTTTAACATTGCTGAAGAAAAATGCCTTCCCTAGGTGGAAAAGTGCAGACTGTCTTGGGCCTCGTAGAACCGGACCAGCTTGGCTACACATTGACTCATGAGCACTTGAGTATGAACTACACCTGCTGCTACGTTCCTCCTGCACCAGGCCAAGAACCACTGTCCGAGGGGCCCATCGAGATGAAGAACTTGTTCTGGATTAAGCAGCATCCCTATAGCCATAAAGAAAACCTGCTTTTGTGTCAGGAAACTGCTGCCGTAAAGGAGGAGCTGTTGCTTTTTAAAGCAGCAGGTGGTGGAACTATAGTGGAGAACACAACCATGGGAATTGATCGGGATATGAATACTCTGAAGAAACTTGCTGAAGAAACTGGAGTCCATATTATTGCCGGGGCGGGTTTCTATGTGGATTCCACTCACTCTTCTGATACGCAGGCCATGACAGTGGAGCAGGTAACTCTCGACTGATTTTTAGAAATTCCTATCCAGGGATTTATCCTCGAAAGATTTAAAGTTGGCAAAAATTCCAAACAAAATAAATCTAGAAGTTCTGAACATGAGAAAGGGAAAACTGCTTGCATGTTATAGCTGTGCCTGCACTATTTGTATGTACTGGGATTATCTGTCAGCATATCCCTTTCTTAAACTCCATTTTCTCTCAGGGATTTGTTATAATGCAAGAGGAAAAATAAAATAAAATTCTTCATGTGTAGGCATCTAGTACAACACCAATTATCCTGTGCTTTTTACAAGTTGTAAGGAAGAAGTATATCCCTTCTGACTCTTTTGTCTCTTTTTCTGGCTAATTGCTTCTCAATAAGATCACCCCAAATTCTTGTAAAAAGTATAAATAATTGTGATATTTATAGAACAGTTGTAAGTCATCTCTGCACTCAAGATGGCTGTTATACCTCACTTCTCTACCATTTTCCAGGCTTTCCTGAGCAGAGGCCACATCCTGTTGTTTGCAGAGTGCCTGAGACAATCCGCTGTAAATGACCATGCTCCCCAGATACTTTTATAATAATAAATATTCTTTCATCTTTTATTAAGAAAAGATGATGATGAGAGGAGAGGCAACGGACTCTCCAAGGCAGGAGCCTGTGAATTTGAATGAACAGATCTGAGAAAATAAATAAATAAACAGACAAATAAATAAATAATTAAGAATCTGTCATAGATTGCGAAGGAGTCAAAGTTGCTTTAAAATATAAATGGTCAGAACCTCAGCAAGTGCAGCTCTATCAGCTTCCCTGGATCCGAGCTCTGTCTAACAGTCCTGCTTTTCCCAAATATTATTGCGCCCCATGGAATTTGATATAAATAGATATCTTAGGGCAGAGGTTTCTCTGCTGTATTTGATGGACTGCTGAAGACCCACAGACCGTTCACTAGTCAGCAGTTAATCAATGCTCAGTCCAGTCCAAAAGACATGCTTCCTCCGGAGGGTTGTGCTGTGATGCTCCATGGTAATAGGTGCATTTGACACGATATTTCTTCTAATTGTGCAAAGATGATTTGAGTATTTTCCTACTGGCCTCAGCTGCACAAGGGAGGTATTCAGCTGTGTAGCTGTCCACACTGTGAAGGTCTAGCCTGAGTCTGGGTGCAGAGCTGTCTGTTGATGCAAGATATTGCAACAGGAGAAATGGTTTTGGGTTGCTATTAGGAGGGAAGTGAATTCTCTATCTGGATGTCTGTAGAGGTGCTTGGTTGGTTGGTTATACATGAAGCAAAAGATGCCTTTTTGCAGGATAAAGTCCTGGGCAGAATCTCACCTGCTGTAAAATGAAGTTTCTTCAGCTGACTTCAACATGTAAATTGAATATCTGCTAGCACATTGCATGAGCCTATTGAGGAGATGAGATGAAGGAAGGATATATCACAGATTTATTTTAAAACTGATGTGTTTTAGAGTTTGTTTGCTGGATGTGCTTGCAAATCTAACTGCCACCTGTGTCACTTTATTTTTCCTTAAAATCATAATTTCTTTAACATTCAAGGCCAAATACTTAGAAGGACATCAATTGTATTGCAAATTTGCAGTGATCAGCATTCTTATGCTTTCAATTCCAAGGGTCTATTCTGGTAAAGAAAAGCTATAGTTTCAATAACAAAGTGATTTTATTAGGAGATTCTGGTGTCTTGTTTGTCTACAAATGTTTTAAAAACAGGCTAACTTTGCAAGCTAACTTTGCAAGTTTGTCAGTTAATTTCTGTTTTTGTAGCTCTGAAGTAATTGGAGTTATTGTCGCTTTCTGCTGGTATTCCCAAGAGCAGGATTTGCCTCAAACTCGTCTCTTTGAGATTTGTCTTGGGTAATCTGTGTCAGTTTTGACCCTTTCCTATCTGAACGATGAGAATTCCTCTGAGCCCTTGTTTAACAAGAAACTCCCTTGAACTGTTCGGATTTGGAGGCACTGGTTTTATGCTGAGTCAACATTTTTGTTTGGTTGTTTTCTTAAAGAAAAATTAGCCTCAGCTGAAATCACTATTCCAGTTATATATAGACAGTTGTGTTTTTTTTTTTTTTTTTTTTTTTTTTTTTTTTTTTTTTTTGCAAACCTGGGCACTTGTGTGAGCGGATCCTGTTAATTGTTTTACATCTGTGTTTATTTTGGTCTTAGTTAATAGCTAGCATATCGTTAGCTGACAGAAACCAGATTTAAACCGTGGTGGTTTCACACACACAGCTGCTAATTGCCGGAGTTTAGAAGGATCTCTGGGGTATAGCTTCCATAGGCCAGATCTGTTGCGATTTAACATGAGCAGTGTTAACATCCCCGAGTCTGACTTCCCTGCTCGTTAGCTGACAGGCATTCTCGTTGACGAGATCCTCCGTGGAGCGGACGGGACTGGCATCAGGTGCGGCGTGGTGGGCGAGATCGGCTGCTCGTGGCCGCTCACGCCGAGCGAGCAGAGGGTGCTGCAGGCGGCGGCGCACGCGCAGGCGCAGCTCGGCTGCCCCGTCATCGTGCACCCAGGCAGGAGCAGCGACGCCCCGTTCCAGATCATCCGCATCCTGCAGGAAGCCGGCGCCGACGTTTCCAAAACGGTCATGTGCCACCTTGACAGGTAAGGAGGCTGTTTGGCCCTGCCCTGGCCCTGACACATTTCGAGGAGTTGCTCGGTTTGAATAGTGCCCTAGGGTCGCGATGCAAAGAATTATCTTCACGTTTGCTGCTTTTGAAAACACAAAACTCTTGTGCAGGGCTTGATCAGCTGCCAGCAAGTGAGCCTGGCCCAGCGCTTAAGTCTGTGTTCATAATGAGATTTAAGGGCTTTAAATGCTGCCTTTGAAGGTCTGGCTGTGAGATGAAGAGTAACTGTACCCACAGTTTAAGAAACAGGGATTCCCCACTGATCTCATTGCCTTCACCAACGGCTGCGCTCAGAATTGGTGGACGCTGAGCAGCTCTTACCAAACCGTGTGGAAAGCTGCAGGGCTGCGTTTTTGAAAACTGGGACGCCTATAAGGGCTTGATGTATGCTAATGGAGAGCTCATTGATTTTGCTGGTCCTGGATTGGCGCAGAGCAGAAAAAAAAAGACTTTTTTTCTATTGCCAGACAGAAGAAATACTGCTAAAAACAAACAAATAAACAAAAAACCATTGGGTATTAGGTAGTTCTTGTCTTGGACCAAACAAGTAACTCTTAGTTCCCTTGAGAGCAAGAACCAGAAGCCCAACGTGTGAGAAACTGGTGCTCTTCTCACTTTCCAATTTAGAAACATGGCCCCATTACGAAATGAGGTTTGTGTGACCTTGTGTAGTTTATGATGACTTGGAAAGTGTCCAAGCATTGATTAGTTCATCGGGCCGCTGAACAGCGGAGAGTGGCTGTGGTCATACGACGCTCTGCGATTGGATTGCGTGTCCCTGTTGTGAGTGTAATACAGGCACGAGCTCTGTGCTCCAAATTTCTGGTGATTTTGTATTCTCTGAGCTTACAAATGAAGCTACAAGTGTTTTATGTTTGTACAGAGGTCAAGTTTTTACCTGGACATTTTAGAAGCATAAAATATAGGGCCATTAATTTTCTTTTTATATTTGATTAGATAAATGACCTGTGCTTTTCTTAGATATTTATCTGTATTCCTTCTTGTGTGTAGCTGTATTTTTTTCTTATTTTTTAAGAAAAACTGATAACCTAAATCTTCGTGTAGAAAAGGACTAAGCAAATTGCAGGAGTCAGCATTTTAGTACAATATCAATGTCCAAGGTGTGTTTTGCCCTTTTACGCTGTTGGGAATCATTGGATTCTCTGTTTTATAGGTGGAAAAATAAACAGTTTAAGAAGGAAAATAGTGAAGGCAGAGGTGCAGTTTCAGTGAACAGCTGCTCACAGACAGTATGGTATTTCCTGATGCCACTTCTCTCACTGCTTTCACACATTCCAGCTGGCACTTGCTATAACACAGCTCAAAACTATTGTGAAGTTTGGCTTTGCAGCGTGCGTTTGACATTTTAAAGTCTTTTTCGGTAAGAAGAATCTATGTGGGAGCAACCCAGTCCCTTAAATATGAGATAAATTTCTACATAGCTCCGTATTTGACATAGACATAACGACAGCTTTGGGGAGGAGCTGCAGTCAAATGATAACATTAAAGTGCTGGCCACCAAGTTTTGCAGTTTAACGCCTTTGAACAAAAGATAGCAAGTGTCCATAGCAAATGTGGTGCACAGGAAGGCTAGGAAGCAAAAGCTAATGAATGTTTGTTGGGGTCATTTACTAGGAATTAAGGATACAAAGGTGTATTTGTAGAGGTGAACATTGATTCATTTCAGTACTGTTGTTACACATTCCTGCGGGGGGGTGTGGATCGGACCCGAACTACAGGATGCTTCCCAGTGTCCCAGTTCATTCCCAGGGGCTCATGTTGCCCAAACAACCCAACAGGCACTAAGTAAGCAGGTGAGCATCCGAGCTGGCCACTGCCACCACATCAGTGTGGCTCACAAGGGGACCCAGTGGCTGAGGAAATTAAGCTGCTCTTTGTTAGGACGGAGTGCCCAAAAGTGCGAGACTAGCAGTTGTTTAGCAAAATAAAACAATCTGGCTGTGACTGCGGAATGTAGGAGTTTTAAAACGAAAACCAGGAAAACTCACACTGCCACCTTCACCCTTTCTTGGGTACTGCCTCCCTGTGACCTGAGCACAGCTGCATCTAAGATTTCCCCCTCTCTTGTTCTGCGCTGTGCAAGCCCATGCAGTTGGGAGATGCTCATCTGCTGTCAGCTGCAATGTCTATTTAAAAATAACATTTTTTTGTTCATTGCAGTTGGCAATACCTAGGCTGCTGCTGGTGGCAAGGCTGCTGGGCTTGGGTTTCCTCTCTCTCAACCCATCTGTTCCTCCTACGTGGCCCTGCTGTTGTGTCATAGTATCTGAGTTGTGACACTGGGCATTTCTGTAGCAGCACAGAGTGACGTGATTGCCTGGGCTTGAATCACTGTGTGTCATCTGTATCCACAGTAATAATAAAATAAAATTGCTTCTCTTTTGGTTAAATGTACTGTCCTCATGGAAAGCTGATTTTTCCCTATGTGAAAAAGATTTCCTTGTGGTTACAAAGATGAATTTGCAATGTATTATTTGATTTTTTTTCCCTTTGTTTATTCTATACTTGAGGTAAAAATGTTTCAAAAGAAAAACAAAAAAAAAAATCAGAGAGCTGTTAGGACACTTGTCATTCTTTTACAAATTGCTGGGTTTTAGGAGGTTTGTTCCTTCCAGCAAGTCACTTTTCAAATCTGATGCAAAACCCATGTCCCAAGTCTCCACAGTGCTACTGTGGATTGTGGTAAAAATGTTTCCTGAGGGTGTTTTGGCCAGATTCCAGTGCAGACAATGATGCATCACAGTTCTAATGACAATCTGGAAGCATCACTGTATGTAATAGAAACTATAGACAAAGTTGTGTATTAACGGTGTCTGGTGAGTGAAACAAGCCCTGGATGTAGCTGTGCCCCGTAACTCTTTTGGGAAAGCAAATCTGTCTTGTGTTAAGTTATTCCATGGCTTTATTTAAAAGTCTTTTTGAATTAACCTTCTTGTATATCCTTCTCTGGTAAGTTGTATATTGAGAAGTTTAGTGAAATCAAAATAAGTAACCTTTCTTTTTCCATTTAAAGATGATTTTAGTGTACTCATAATACTGCAGGGGAAGAGTTGGTTTTGTTTTGGGTTTTGATGCTTGAAATCCTAGGTGATTGTGAGAAAGGCAACATAGTGTATCAGGTTGGTTTGTGTATATCAAATGGGAATCCCGTGTGTCAAATGGGTGAATTAACTCTTAGATGATTGTTTCAATTCCCTGGAAGTAAAAAGTTCCCAAATACCTGTCCTCATGCCCTGAGACATCTTTTTTCTTCCTTTAGCAATGATAACTTGGTATTGCTTATGTTCTGCAGGACTATCTTTGATACAAACAAACTTCTGGAATTTGCCGAACTTGGATCCTACTTAGAGTACGACCTATTTGGTGTGGAATTTATTCACTACCAGTTCCAACCTTCTGTCGACATGCCAAGTGACAATGAAAGAATTGCAAGGTAGCTACTTCAATGCAGTTTAAGTGATAGCATCACCACTGACAAATGAGTAGTGCAGGTGCACGCTTCAAGTGCATCACAGCGATTCTGTGGGCTGTTCACACTGTCATACTAAAATTCATGTTTTTTTTTTTTCCTGCTGCTCTTGCTTGTTTAGAGCAGCATGTATAACTTCTGCTGTCTGCAAAGGAAGGTGCAGAACACAGAATGTTACTTGAGAAAAAGATAAAAAGCTATTTTAACTTAATCCACTGTCCTAATTGCATGATAATTTGGTTGGATTTTATTATTTACTGAATTTATAGACTGTCATGTTATAAAACAAAAGGATTGAGGTACATGATTTATGTTTTGTTTGAAACAGTGTTTGAGATCTAATGTTGCTGCTGTGCATCATCTAAGCCTACTATATCTTCTCTTGAATGTGCTGAATGAGCTAAAGCCGTCGGTTTTCTTGTGCAGATTTGATCCTGTACTTCTATCCTACAAAACAGTCTTTTGTTCTTCCAAGCACTTTATCATTTCCACCCCACCTCCTTTTGCCCTTTCCCCCCTGTGAAGGATGAGATCCCTATCCCTTCAGAGCCCTCGTGCTCTTCACACGCGGTCTCAGCCCAGCTGCATGACAAATCTGTTGTGCTCCGCTAATGCAGTGTGCCGCCAGAGACGCCTTCCCTGCGGACGCTGTGTGACACAGGTACTGTCCGCTGGGGATGCGCTTCTCGCTCCTGCCTCCCTGCTCCCAGCTGCCATCTGCCTTTGCTCTTTGCCCACAGTATTCCTGGGTAGTCAGATGGCAGCTTTCTGCGGGTGGCATGTCATCCCACCTACCAGACTCAGGCACAGTTTCTTTCCTTCTCTTTGATGAGATGGCTTTTATGATCCCTGATTGCTAATGAAATCACTTTTTTAGTTGTCATTTGTATTTCAGACATTGTTTTCCTGCCAGCTTAGCTTCAAAATTTTTCTTGTCTGTTTCAGGACTGTTTCCTTCTTCAGAAGTGTTGTGGGTACTATTCCACTTACTGCCAAGTTTGGTAGCTGCTTTTCACACTAGAAATCTTTTCTCACTCTTAACTGAGCTCTCAGTCTTGCACTCACTGTTTTGAACTGTTGTAATGAATCTACAGCTTTCGCATTTAAAATCACTAACATGGCTTTTTGGAATCGTTCACCTCCTCTCTCCTGCGCCGCGGCAAGTCGGCATGTAGAGAAGCTTGGGGAAGAAAATGCATGGAGAAGAGAATGGGCCTTGGTCAACAAGTGTCTGTTCGACTGCAAAGTGTTATTCCATAATATCCCTCAGCTGCAGACGTCTCTCCTTAAACTGCCTGGTCCTTGATACTGAGGCAGCCCGCTTATAGGAAGAAAATGCTAAAAGATTGTCTTCTCTTTTTGTGGTGTGAATACATGTCTTTGGGTTAGAAATATTAGTAAATGGATATTGGTGTGCTCTCATTGCATCCCCACTGCACATATGGTAACCTATCATACTCAATCTCCTCGGGATTTTTTGATCAAACAGTTCCAGTGTGGTAGAAATCAAACAGACCCTTAAATTTGTCTATGAAAATACTAAATGAGAAAAACATGTTGCATGTTTATTCTTGTTTATCATATTCAGAATGTAACTGCTGTAGTCATACGCATCTACTCAAAAGCAGTTCAACCATGTGAGTATTTATGGATTTGCGTAGTGAATTTTGATAGGAAAGTTTTACTTTGAGTCAGAAGCAGGTACTAATTATAACTACAGACATGAGCATCAACAGGCAGTAAGTATAGAATGTAAAGGATCATATACCTCCCAAAGTGAGTGCAAACTGAAAGGAGATTATTGCAAGACTGAGCTTTGCTCTTATTCTCTAGTTTGCATGTAGTCCATGCATATTCAAGGCTGTGGAAGACACTCATGATGTTGCAGTTCTACCTTATACATAGTGTTGTGCACCATATGGCACTATTTACAGTATTTTTATGAAAGGTGTTAAGCTTCCAAGTGCTGTCTTACTTGCCACTTTAGTAGTGACCAGATTTCTTTTTACCCTCCTACATGTGTCTCTTCATAACTAATCATAATCAGAACTGAGGGCAAGAGATTTCAGAGGGAGTTTGACTAGGATTTGCCTTGTTGATGATGAACGCAGAGTCAGGAAAGTAAAAATTCAAGCTAGACAGTGCTGGAAAAGTGTTAGAATGGGGTGTCTTAGTGAGGAGTGAGCACTCCCCAGGTTTGTTAGATTCATCTCTGCCATTTCTTGCTTGCAAAGTACTGTCAATGCAAGTTAAAAACCTGAAACATCGTGGAACACTTTACTGTTGTACAGTACAGAAGTTTACATGACTACAGAACCAATTCTCAAAAACAACTTGAGCAAGGGGCTAACTTTACCAACAGAACTGTAGAACAGAAGGACTGGCACAAGCCTGCGTAGCAGCCTTGGTCATCACAGGAAAAGGGAATTACCTGAAGGATTAGGGGTCTTGCTGAGCTGACTTGCTGTCGTTTTGCCAATTCTGTTCCGCTGGGCTGCTGTATTCATTCCTGTGGCTTGCTGGTGTATGCTAGCCCTGTAGCACAAAGCCTGTGGTGCTCATCTTCCTCGATGAACATCTTTGCAATGTGTTTGGCTGTTACTGTCTCTATGGAATGGGATCCTCACAGCATAAAAATGTTATTAACCTGGTTATTCTAAATGGGAGTTAGGTAAAGATGTGAAAGCGTTTGCATAGCTGAGCCAGACGCCCCCGAGCAGCTGGAAGAGGCTGAGCCTTAATGACTGCACTGGGGCCAGCAGGGCAGCAGCAGCAGCAAGAACTGACCCCAGAAATCGACCATGCTGGAAAGAGGCTTATGTAGAAAATTGTCACCAACTCCCACATTTACAAACTGCGTCCCGAGCTTGCTGATGGTGCGAATCCTGAATTTCTGTGTGGACTTAATAGGGCAGGGAACACAAAGCAGTGTGCCAATTGGGAAGAGTTTTCCCTTGTCCACCTCGAGTGGTGTGGTGATATGCTGCTTTTGGGGATGGTTTTGGTGGTGTATAAAATACATACTCTGATTTTAATTCAATATGAGAAACATGGCCTCTGTGTTAACTAAAAATAATTATTTTCACTTATAATACAGTTGAGCAGTACAGTAATGTTAAAAGGTTAAATACTGATTACTTTGGTGCTGATGAAGAGTGAGAACCTTTCACTGACAGGTATCCTTCTTCCTTTGGCAGGATTCGAACGCTGATCGATGAAGGCTACGAAGACAGGATTCTGATTGCTCATGACGTGCACACTAAGCACAGGTTGATGAAATATGGTGGTCACGGATATTCTCATATCCTTAAAAATATAGTTCCTAAGATGCTAATTAGAGGCATATCCCAAAGGCAAATTGATAAAATACTCCGAGAAAATCCAAAACGATGGTTAACGTTTAAGGAGCGATAATGAATAAATATCTCTAATTTTTAATGAAGCTTGGTAAAATTTATATTTGTTTCAGGAGAGCAGTTGTTTTAAAACTTGATTCTCTTGAGATAAGCTATGAGATATTAGTAAGATACCAACAAACTGATCATGACTTCCTTTTCTAATAGCACAACAAAATTACATATTCTGTCTACATTTTCTCCCTTTTAAAAATCTGTTCCTGAATGAATTACTGGATATGAGCCCACCTGCAAAATCCTTTCAATGGAATTAGTAAAACAACTGTTTCCAGAGAGTAATCTAATTCTGTTGTTATATGTTATCCAAAAATATTTTCGAAGATGCATCATCTGTGCTTTGGAGGAAATTTAGTGTTTTCAATTAAATTCTCCCCCTTCTGGTGATGATTTGAATCCTTGTAGTATTGCTAATCTGCTAATCATGTTCATATCCTTTTAAGTGATGCTTAAAAAAAAAGTATGGCACTTTTAATAGTTTCCAAAGACAAAAGAAGATAACAAAAATTTCAAATAATTCTAAAGAGAATTTTTTCTATACAATTTGCATATTTTTAAAATGAAAATGTAAAAAATATATAGAAAAATATATTTTTGAATAAAGCAGTTTGTAAACCTCTTAAACTGTGTTGTTACAGATGTCTGCTTTATAACCACTTTTTTTTTATATATTCAATTTTTGGACCTTTGCACTGATGACTTGAAGTTTCATGAAGGACAGCTTTTTTTTTTTTTTTTGTAAGGATGCAACACCAAAAGTCAAAATATATTACATAATACAGTTTTAATGAGTTGCTATAGTTATAACAAAGGTTGTGATATAAGTCTTTACAAATCAGTGTATCAAGATATGATGAAAGGAAGAAATGTTTGCCTTTTGTGTGATTTTCACGTAATATTTGCTCTTTCCTCTTGTCTAACATTAATCAGGGCAAGTGATTTATCCAAATAAAAGGTCTTACTCAGGAGTTCAGTCGCAAAAGCTTCCTCAAAGTTGACCTTGCATGTCTTGTAGTGATGAGCTTTTCTGATAAATACCTTAGTAAATATGCACTGCTCGTTGTAAATGATCTCTAGCTTGATACATCGCTGGTTTATACCACATAGAAAATCTCTAGCTACACTGCCGGGAGTGCGCTAACCATCAGAAGCAACTACGGAATGAAGAAACATGAGGTCAGTTACACATCCATTATTAAAATACATTACATAGTAGAAAAAAAGCAGGAGTAACCACTACAATGTATGGATATAGGTTGGCACTTTGTCATAGAGTAGAAGTGTAACCAGTCTGGTGACATAACACAAGCAGTTTGAAGCACAATGTCCCTTTATAGACTCTAGATGAGCTAGACTAGCTGTCCTCTTAGTGAGCGTAGGCTAGCTGGGCATGTATTTTAAACTGGACAACTATCCAGAAACAGAAAGAGTAATGTGTTCTGTTTAAGAAAAGCTTCGCTCATTTAAACAAGATATTTTTCTTTAGAGAGTCTTAAAATCTTCACCAAACTTCTACTGCGCGGTCAGCACAGAACTTTCTTTCTGTCGTGATGGCAGACATTCTTGACATTTTAATGCAGATAAATCTGACTTTGTACCCTTTGCTTAGTAGATGATTAGACAATGTTGTTTCTGGCAAATTACATGAAATAATAGAAATGCCTGGGGTAGCATCTCTTTAACAGCTTATACAAATATTACCTTGATTTTGCCAAGATGTTCAAAATAAATAACATAACCAACTATTCTGAGAAGCTACTGAATTATCTTGATAATATTTTGTTTTAAAATTAAGTCTGCAAATTTTAACCTGAGAGAAATAGATAGCCTCTCCTCCTCAAAGGAAAACAAATAATTCTTTTCAGAATATAAATATTCTGTGGATGTTATTTCTATGACTGATTTTAAATCACTTTTATAACTATGTAACTCATATTACCTGTCTTTAGTTTAATTCTCGAAGTCATTAATCCTTCATATGGATTAAACTTCCTTGAGACTTTATTATATATATCTATATATAATATGTTTATATATGAATGAGAAAAATAGGCTTTAATGCACACTTTTTTGCATTTAAATATCTGCTTCTTTCTTTGCATATCATTTATCATTTTTGGTAATATGCTTATCTAATGTCCATCTCATAGGCACACCTTACTGCAACTGATAATAAGCTACCATGGAAAAAGTCTGTGTGACAGCATCTTCTCTCATGTCAAATCTCCCATTCTTCCTCTGTGGGAATATTCCCTCTAACTTCAGTGAGACAAGACCCTGAACGTGAATAAGGTTTTGACTCATTATATTAATAGGAAATGCTAGTTGAGCATCTGCAGTGTGTTGTCATAACTATTTTATTAAAAATGTATCCAAATACAGACTAAGAACTAATTGAAGACTGATTGCTGCAAAGAAAACATTCTAACTTGGTCTGAGGATACACATTAGGCTTGCTAAATATTTACACAATAAACCATCGAGAATGGGCCTGAAAATTGTCTAAATATATATTTACACATGTTTACATATTAAGAGCCAAACCTTGTTTCCACTAAAATCAGTGGGACATTTGCCTTTGGCTTCAGTGGAATCAGGGATCTGGTCCAATATAATAGCTTGTCAAATGATACATTTTTCAGAAAAAAAAAGTGTTTCTTCTACCCTTCTTTTTCTTTTAGAACACAACTAAGGGGAAGACGAGATAAACAACTTCAGTTGTTTGATTTTATGTTAAAAATCTAATGTAAACCTACAAAGCAGGAACACCGAGTTAAGGCTTGAAGCTGATTAGTTTCTAGTTTAAAGTGGAAGGATAAGAAAAGTACAAGGCAAACAATTCCTTTGGAGAGAGAAAGAGAGAGAGTGTATTTTGATTACCTCTTCCCTTTATTGTGAAATCATTCCTCACCACACTGAGTGGACTCCAAGCATCATTGTTAGCAAGTAAGTCACAAGAACCAAAGCTGATGTATGAATAAAGCAGCAAGATCATAACACATTGAAGTATCATATACACTGAAGAAATAACTCAGTGTCTTTAGGTTTTTTTTTCCTATAAAAATTTGATCTATGTAGGACTTCATTCACATGGACACTAACAATAAAGAAGTATTTGCTTTGGCGGTAGTGGATCACACATCTGTTTAACTCGCTTTGTAATTTTTTTTTTTTAAGGTAAGGTTTCTCTGTGTTGTACAGATGTGAATCAGGTAGCATTTGATTTTTCCCCGCTACTGAGGTGTTCTGTGGTTGATCTCCGCTGGGGTGCTTGATTCATTGACTTCTGCCACGCAAATCCGTTTCCTAGAAGAGCTTCATTTTTGGGCTGGTTTGGTGGGTCTTTTTACTCATTATCAGTCAGCATAAATAATAAATCCAGAAAATGTGCTGTATTTATTGTTGTTCCCTCCATGTGCTTTTCCGCCATCTAATTTAATGTAAACTTCGTCTCCTGGCTCCAAATGAAGAACCACACTGTTACTGGCATAGTCGTAGTTCTGATCAGCATCCTGAGCGATTGCACTAGCTCGAACCTACATAAAATACATAATGAGTGGTTAGGAAAACTTGGATAATTTGTGCTGCTTGGTGAAAGCAAAGCTTATCCTCAGCACTCTATTCATCATGCATCATGCATTGTAGGGGTGGTTATTGCTTATTTTCTTCTATAAGGCAATATTTGAATTTGAAGCTATAACCTGCCCATTTCTCAGTCATCTGATTAATACAACACTGCTTGCAGTCCTGTAGATGTTTTGAGCCTCCTTTTTCTTTAATATATTTAATATATTTCTTTAATATATTTAATATATCTAGAATTCTCTAGATTGAATCTTTGTGGTGCAAGTTTTGCATTGGAATAACAACTGCCAGACAGTGGTGAGGATCCACAGTGAGGATCTATTGATACCAATCTGGGTATTTTCTAGGAGTGGTATATTATCATTCTACTAATAGGTTCATGCTGCAAAAAAGAATTAAAAGAAAATACCTGCATACACAGACATACACTCACATAAAAACAGCGCACCCACAAGCAGGTAAGGAGTCTAGTCCATGCTTGGCAACACTGTTATTGCCACATTTCATTAAGTAAATACTTAATGTCTGTGTGTTGCAAAAGATGCCCTTTTTAAAAATCACAGGTAAGTAATTATTTCTAGAGGTTATGGAATTTACAAATAATTGAGGACTCTTAATTGTATTCACAGCTTTCACTTAAACATGTTTTTTTTTAATTCCCTTTCTCCATTGCCATTTCACTGCTGACTCAATTTGACATGAATAGCAAACTGAAAGAAATGTGTAATTTCAAGCTGCAAGTTGGTTTCCAGCCATTTCCAGTCTGGGCAATTTAAGTCTCCATTTTTATATAATCTCACCCTATTTGGTCAAGTATTTAAACTTATTTGTATGTGATTTATTTGGGAATAACACATAATCTGCTTGTTGTCTGTCTTTGTTCTAGCATAGTTATACAGAGCAGTAAGTGATTTAGTGGTTTTGCAAACCTGAATGAAGTAATAATGCATGACTTGGCATGCTATATTTTGGATTTTATCTGTTCAGAATTGAAAAAAAAAAGAGAATTGAAAAAAAAAGAGGGGGGCTATAAGTCACAAATTACCACAGATTCCTTTCAAAGTTTAAATGATAAATTTCCCTATTAAATTTTCATGCGATATGCTCTCACATTAATATTGAAATGTTAAAAAGGAAAGGGATCTTTACCATGCAAGGTCTTCCAGTATTATGTAGCTGAAAAAAATCACAGTAGGTGGAATTTTTTTGTACCTCCCATAGGAAGAATGAGAAGAGCTCAAAAGATGTGCAATGGTTTGGCAGTGTGCAAATGTGAACAGATGCACTGCATGAGGATACACCACAACTATTCTGGGACTTCTTGATCCTAATGCTCGGTATTCTTTACAGAGATGATCTGGTTTGCTGCTGTTTAAGCAATACTTATTCCGAGCACAGGGTATTTCCTCTGAACTAATGACTAGCCGGGGTGGGATTGAAGGCCTTGAAATGCTAACCCTAGAAAATACCCTCCAAAGGACATGACATGGGCTGAAAGCAAAAAGATTAATTTACAAGGTAGAAAAATATTCCTGTGGGTAATATCTCACATGATAGCAAACCAAAAGGTTTAAATTACTTTCTAAATTTCCACAATTAAATGCTACTTAGTGGATTTATCTATTTTTTGTTATTATTATTATGATTATTCCTGTGGATAGTGAAGGAGAATTCAAACTGTATTAGTGACTTTAACCATGTATCCGATCATATGGAAGTCAGCATCTGGGCACTGAACTTGGCAAGGGACATTTCATGTTGAAGAGTCCGGACAGGGCTTACTGCCAGAGAAAAATAAAGGAATCACTGGAATATTGAAGGACTAGAAACTGAAATGTAAACATTACTGTCTTGTACATAGTGACAAATGCCCTGTAAACTTCAGCATAATTTCTTTAAGGTTTTTACCTCTTTTTTTTTAGTTACCTGATGTGATTTCTTTCCCCAAATTAAACCATTAGGGGAGTCTAACACTGCTTAAGTTGCCTGACTGCTCACCTCGTCATTTTATACAGGCATGTTGGGACATCCGGGCTGCAAAACCACATCCTAGCTAAGCTGTGTGATCCCAGCCCTCCTCTGTTCCCTGTTAAAGAAAGCAGTGGAGACCTTGGGATTCCTCATACACGTTGCTTAGGGATCTTTTCTTCTATAAACCTTGCACTTCTCAATTGTCTGTTTTCTCATTGTTAGAGAACACTGAATACACGATCTTATTGTGGTCTGACTCTACTTAACAAATTAATTTCAATATAATAATTTGTGTGCGATTTTTACCAAAAATCATCTATATTTCCATAAGCATAAACAAATTATGCATGTCTTAAAAATATACAAACCTTTTTTTTCTTTGAATCACTTGGAGCTGTTTTTGTCTCACATGTGATACTGGAAGCAGTTATATTTGGGAATGGTTAGACTTCAGGCTCAATTTAATATTTATAATTGGTTATTTTTTAAAAAAACGGTGTTACAGGTTACTGGTATTTCATTATTTTCCTGCGCCTGGGGAAACAATCGCCTGGCGCACTGCCGTGAGCACACGCAGGCCGATACCTTCACTGCACATAGCGGCGCATCCTCCCTGTGGGCAGCACCGCCGCTGTGGGGAGAGGCCGGAGCGGACGCGTGCCCGGTACCCGCGCCGCGCCGCGCCGGGCCGCCTGCGGCTCCCGGCGCCGTTTCACCGCTCGTGGCCGTCAGCCCGGTCCCGGCGCGCTCCCAACACCGGACTTGTGCGGCCTGCCTCCCTCTGCGGC
>JAWLRI010000471.1:768179-779447 GCA_034781795.1 Crypturellus tataupa | reverse complement strand
TGGAGGATCACGTTTATATCTCATCGCTCTCCTCGCCCCACAGGAAAAGGCTTTCAACACTGCTCTTTCTTCTTGGAAGGCAAAAAGAAAAGTTGTGCCAAGAGTGACAGGTCAGTCTCAAACCATAGCTGGGCCCTTGAGGTATGCTATGAAAGCCGCTAACCCAGGAGGCTTTCCTGCCATCAGGATGCGTGTAAGGCTCCACTGCAATTGCCATGCCACAGACCGGGAAAACAGAATATTCAGCCCTCAAATAGACACAGACCTAGTCTGGCCCCTCATGCAGTACTCGGTGAAGCTGCCAAACAAGCTGCCTTGCTGCCTTCCTCTAGCTAAGGTGAGACTGGTTTAGGTACTGCTGCACCTATCTTATATTCTCCCAGCCTGTGGATGATGCACCACAATATACAGTTTTATCCCCTTGCATGATTACCAGGAATGTGTGGTGCTCATTCACTCCAGACTTTTGCAGACTTTTTCCAAAAGAAGAGCCAAGTTGCAAAAATCAGAGTCCGAATAAGCAGAATAGAAGGAATAAAGTGTAAGAATTGTGTATGTGTGTGGGGGAAACAACCTGGGACCTCTGATGGGCCGGTGCTTTAGATCATCCTTAATCTCGAGTTAAAAACATGATTTCCCAAGGAAACAAAGAGTGAAAAGGGAAAAGGCTTAAAAGTTATGCACTGGAACCTGGAACACACTTAAAGAAAATGTTATCTCTTTTTATAGTGGGACTCCTGTTTTGTTGAAGTCAAACCCCTGATGAGCTATAATTAGGCTTGAATAGTATTTATGTTCCCATGTGAAAAGCTAGAAATTGAGATCAACAGTCCATTCTTAATGTACTCATCACACCGATGCTAGAACCTGCCAGGCTTAACCCAGCGATCAGCACTAAATCACAGTGTTCATAGCGTGGAAAGCCCCTTGCAGGTTTGGTCTCAGCCCCAGCCTGTTCACTTAACCTCCCTGTCCTCCTGGGGCCCTTACCTGCTCAGACCCAGTGATGGTGCCTCTGCTGCAGCCCCTGCAGCTTTTGCAGCTTGAAGCAGCCTGCCCACAGCCCTTCTCCTTACTCGCTAATTAGTTAATGCTTGTAGAGAGCCTTAGAGATATAAAGCACAACAGACACGCTCATGTGTGTGAGTGAGAGTGTGCCCTTGCCTCTGCACTGAGAAAGGGGAAAACTGGGGAAAAAAATGAATAAGAACCTACCAACTGGAACAGAGAAATATGTTCTGCAGGTACCAGGCACAAAATATCTCCTTGCAGCTGCGGGGCTAAGCGTGGAGCATTAGCCCCCCAGAAACAACATTCTGGGAAAAAAGGGGCAACCCTTTATTAACTGCACTTAACAGCAAGAACTTGGGAAAAACCATATGCTGAACAAAGGGCTGTTTCAGTGTTGTGCCAAGTTCCATACTGCTTCTGTTCACTCCTGTCTATCTGCATCTGTTTTGCTATTGCTTATATATTACCTCTTTAAAAAAAAAAAATAAAGAAGTGTTCTGAATTCTAGTCAACTCTAAAAATAAAGTTGTAATGTACTCTTTATCATTAGAAATACTGTTCTAACTACATATGTTAAGGTTAGAATTTCAACCAGGAAATCAGTGGGCAAATTAAACTGTGGTATGGTCAAAAAATGACTTGTCTTCGCTTCAGCAGGCAGTTGGTTTACATGTTTCAAAATAAAATAACATACGAATGGGAGAAAAATATTCATGCCTGTATGGATGGCTCAGCAGTACCATCATGAGCACTCAGAATGCCATTCCTGCTCTTCCAGACTGCTCCTTGCAGTCAGTATGAGCGAAGAATGTTTGTATTTGTAATGATGCAAGTTTCCTTGTGGGTTCTTTCATAAAATAAAAGTTTTCATAACTTGGAGAGAAACTGGTCCTCCATGTATATGTGTATATATATATAAACTTAGTTTTGCTGACCATTTTGAAGCTTTTCCTTTACATTTGGAATGTAGCAATTCCTTCTTTAGGACATTGTCAACCATTCAGGGATTTAAGCTATTTTGAGGAGTAGTCAGAAATATTCCACACTAAGTTTTATTATGATTACCTTTGTTATAATCAGGACGTGCCCCCACCTTAATGAGACAATGCACAAAAAAATGATCTGAAGAAAATATATTGAGTTTTGAAAGAGTTGCAGCCGCTTTGCAAATCAAAATGAGAGGATGTCACTAGAGTGACAGGGTTCAGCAAGGGTAATTGGCAGATAAATTCCCCGTTTCTTCTTCTTTTTAGTTTTTATCCTGAAAAGGTTGCTCAAACGTGACTGGCTACTGGTGTAAAAAAATAAAACTGAAAAATCTGTGCCCAAGTCACCATTAACTGGTGAATTGCTTCAGATATAAAAACATTACAGTGTATACAAAAATAAGTCTTAGGCAAATAGAAAACTAAAAATCACACATTTAATTGACTGAGTGTAAGATTATATAATAATCACATATGACACCTGGTAATTACTCCCCTAAATAACCATAAGTAACCATAAACAATATTCGTAGTTTTGAATGCCGCTCTTTAGTCTAAAGATTAAGCCACTACTTGCAAACCTAAGAAACTGCTCTTGCAGGTTTCTTCTCTCCTTTTAAATGTGCGTTGCAAACTGTTTCTGTTTTTGTCTTGTGCTTCCTGCCTTCCCTCCCTCCCAGTTCTCTAAGGGCTCAGATATACAGCTGTAGTGATGCACATAAAATGTGCAGTGAACCTTGCGGGTATTTTTTAATCGTGATAGCAATACTCCTTCTGCAGGCCGTCAGAAGCTGACCAGTTGGTTGCTCTTGCATTGGTGACAAGATTCAACTGCAGGAGCTGTGCTTATTACCTGGTGCTGGGCTTACCGTCCCTGGGTAAAGCTGTCTCTGCTGAGACACTCTCGGATCTGTCCCCGCTTCCCCGCGCCCCGACACTGCCTTCGTGGGAGTGAGCGGCTGCGATCCGGGCAGTCTCCAGCGCGGAGCTGGGATGCCCTCTCTGCACGGAGAGCCGCCGTGCTTGGGAACTGCCTCTGGGCAGGGTTTGCACCAGCAGGTAAATGCTGCTTCCCAAAGCCTCACTCTGCTAATCAGGGCTCTGCGTTTCCGAAATTGGTTTAAAAGAATGAAATGCAACAGCGCTTTCCTCAGCTCTCTTCCCAGGAGTTCCCGTATCCCATTCCCTGAGAGACCACGATAGTGCCAGTTTGTGGCAGAGTCCAGCTCATGCATGGTCCAGGGCACCTGTAGCAGATGAAAATACCCTTTTCCATCACTGGCTTCCCTGGCTTCTGCAGGAATAACACTTTAACTCATCATCCTCTTTTGATTTAGAGATTCTAGGCTTGTGCAACCCTGTGCAACTTAGGTACTGCATCAGAATTGCACAAGTGCTTGTCTAAGTGGTATCTGTACGGTAACTGAGATGCTTCTCATGTAGGCTTCCTGCTTGACCCCCTTTAATGCCCTTTAGATCAAAATCCATAGCAGATAACCTGTCATTAACAGGCAGGCAGAAGGACTCAGTGTTCATTAATAAACCTAAAATATATTGAGATTTTCTGTTTCTTCATAAGTGCTATTAAATCAAGGAGTAATGTATTGCTAATAATGAAAGCTACAGCGTCGGCATGCTTATGAGGAAGCAAATAGTAAATACAAAGAGGTGGAAGATAAATGCCTCTACCAGGGGAGTAAGATTAAACAACCACTTTGTCCCTGCTTAAAACCACACCAATAAGCAGGAGTATAAATCATGTTGCCCTTCTTCTAAAAATTATGTCAGTTTTTTGAGTCAAGCAGGAGGAGATTTGCAGGTGATTTGCCCATGAGTATGATTCTGGATGCTTTTGAAATGCCAGTGCTATTAAAGCGAGATACTGGGGGGAAAAGCAAGAGCAGACACACGCTCTTTTGAACTGTCATCTGTGATTCTCCCTGCGCCCCTGTGCCTCCAAGACTCACTTTCCGCAGTTACACGGACCTGGCAGTCTTGCAGTGTTACCGACCAAAGTCCTTTATATTCATCAGGAAGTTGATGGATGGGCAGTGAGGATGGATAGCTGGGAGTGGAAAACTCAAAATTAAAATCCCACGAATGGCAAGTTGCCCGACAGATTTATTTTTTTTTCTGTCATCCCTTCAACTTAATTTTCGTTTTGTGTCTGATTATTGATTTCTGGAGTAGCTAATGGTGCAATTTACTTTGCAAATTGCAATTATTTCTCATTATTCATTTTTCTTCCTATACATTTTATTAATTAAAGCAGGAGACTATTTGATCCTAAATAATTGTCTTTACAGCAACATGACATGCAGTGGAATCTGGCACGATCCTACCAGTTACTGTGGTAGACAAATATACTCAGGACTTTGCAAAATCAGACTTTATCTTGTTAGAAAAAGCATATTGCACCATTGCTTTCTATTCACAAATTTAGGAACAGCTCCACCAAAGTGGTTAAGCTACGTTTAAGTTAACTGGCGCATGTGAGATCAGAATTACGTCTACTGTTTGCATCCAGTCTCAGAGTAGTGAACGGCTCACGCCGCTCTTCATAGCCTGCCCTACATGGGGTACAACTCCAGTGTTTGTAAATCAAACTCACACTGTGCATTTAGCAATGACAGAAAAAAGAAAAAAAAAAAAAGAATGCAAAAGGATGCAGATTGCCTTACTGCACAAATCCAAAAAAAGCATTGGATGAGGAGAGGAATCTGCCTGGTTAAAGAGCATGTGTCATCTGGGGACTGGGATTTTCCTTTTTCTAAGAAGATATAATCCCAGTTAGAATTTTCCTTTCATGCAGTGAGACATTGTAGTGTGTTTATAATATACATGCATGCATGCAGTCGCCCGCGTATACACATATACATGAAGTAAATCTGGGTAGGTTTTTGATGGAATCAGAACAGAACACTAACACTCGTGGCAATTATATTTCAGCAATATCCTATTTTGTGCTTTATTGTTTAAAAATAACAGAGTATACAGAATATTCTGTGAAGATGC
The DNA here is from genome assembly GCA_034781795.1 of Crypturellus tataupa. Taxonomy (NCBI): domain Eukaryota; kingdom Metazoa; phylum Chordata; class Aves; order Tinamiformes; family Tinamidae; genus Crypturellus; species Crypturellus tataupa. The sequence goes on along the minus strand of JAWLRI010000471.1, from coordinate 774,435 downwards.
TCTCCCTCACTGGTGTACACACGGAGTTACTCTACTGAGCTAATTGACAGAGTGCCAAATGTTGTTTGCACTTAATACATGAGTGACTCCATTAGCCTGAAAGAAACACTCGCTCTTCTATTATTATACAGGGAAGCTCACTGAGTGCGTATTCGAGTTTTCTTGGTATTTATGAGAACAGAATTCAGTCTGGACTTTTCTGTTTAATTAAATTCACCTCACTAATGTCACTCTTTATGTATCTACAAGTGGCGAGAGTGTTTTATTAAGCTTAGCATCTGTGAGGGAGAATGAAACGGGAAGAGTTTGCACTGAGCGGTCTGAAATGCCGCTGCCCTCGGGAACACTGTCAGTCTTGGGAGCAGTGAGAACCGGGATATCCAAGGATATCCAATGAGCTATCCAGGATATCCAGGGAGAGGGCATTGCCTCTGAGCAGAGCCAGACCATCACACTAAGAGACTTCTGCGGGCTTTGATTCCTTTGAGGGGAGCGGCTTTGCCTGAGAGCAACATTTTCAGCAACGATGCCACAGTGATAATGTATTTAGATTAATATATTTATGTTTTTGTTTTTTGATTTTTTTTTTTGAAAATAGCACTAAATTAATGGCAAGCAAGGAACATCCCAATGCAGAGAGTCCGTCTGCAGGAAGAACCTTTGTGTTCCGACGCACAGAGCAGCACCTCTGCGAAGGTGAACGCAGGTGATTTCAGGGCAGCTTTGACGAAGCTCTTCCTCCAGACAACCTCTCTGGTAACTTCTCTTCCAACATTTGTCTCCCATCGGGTAGGGATAGTAATTGCTTTAAACACAAATTTATTTGCTGTCAGATTTTTCACCTAGGCTCCTTTATGTGAGGGATATGGCAAGTGGAAAGCAATATAGTGTCAGGCATAAACTTGGAGTCATAGTTCCCTCCTTATACATTTGATCATTTCCTTATGGATTATACCACAGAGTTTATATTGGTGGTTAGACATCTCTTCTGCATTTAATATATGTCTTGTAATAGGCTTTCATTCCCTATCATATCATATCATACCTTCTCACAGCATTTATTACAACTTTTACATTTTAAAGTACTAATAAGCAGTCAAAAGGAAGACAGTATGTAGGCATCTCAGTGACAACATCACATTTGGGTTTCCTTCCTCTTACTATACTAAGTAGACAGATAAATTACAGATTCTTTATTTCAAATGAGCAGAGATTTTCACCAGCTCACAACATCACTCATAGTGGAGTAGTGTTGTTGATACCCCCAACTTCAAAGGAGTTGCACGAAGAATTAGCTCATCCCTTCGATTTCCATGGCAAGGTTCCTTTCAGTTTGTGTGGAGGAGAAAATTCAGTGCAGGGGATTGCATGGGCATGAAGCTGACAGAGGAGTGTGAGGAGATGGCAAGAACAAAACCATCACCAACGTGCTCGCCGCTTTGAGGAGATTCGGGTCTTTATTCAATAATATTTATTCTGCTGGCACTGGTTTTTCCTCAGTTACATAAAAATGCAAATAAACTAATTTCTACTTGCTTCAGGTCAGACGAGCTGGGGAAGAGTGAGAAATGCAAGTGGAAGCTGGTCTTCACTTATTAATGAAAATGTTTGGGTTAAGTGTAAGGCTCTGGCTAAGTATCTTGGAGACACAAAGTGATCTATTTCTGACACATTTGCAAAAACAAGCAAAAACCATAAATGGTTATAAAAGGCTAAGAACAGGCTTTACAGTAGTGAGCTGAGAAGCACAGTGGAACCACTGTTTTTATAAGATTCACTTCCAAATCCTGAAATTAGGAAATTGAGATGGGTAAAGGCAGGCAGGCCCGAGCCATGTTGCTTGGTTGAAATGCTGTGTCTGTACTAGTAAATTAGGAGGTGCCAAGGATTGTTTGTGGGCAGAGGAACTCCACCACGCGTGGAGCTGTTGTACTGTCATGCCAGTGCTGGGTCAGCCTCGCGCTCATGGTGATCAGCATTCCCACATGCACAGCCCAGGAACTAGCCCAGGGTAGAAACGAGACCCCGCAGGCAGTTTGCAACTCCTGGTTGCAAACTCTTTGGTTTTGGAGAGTAGCAGCATTTAATAGGACGGACACAGGTCATTGGGCCCTGGAGCTGCAAGGCATTCCCAGGCCCACCTTATTTCCTCATAGAGAGTGCAGGGCTTTGCATATAGAGCGGGGCGTCCGTAGTGGGGCAGAGGGGAAAGGCAAGTGAGTTTGGCCACTCCCCGCCAGAGGAGGGGAATTTTCAGGTAAGCTCCACGCTGCAGGCAAGGTGCTTGAGCCTGCAAGGAGCCTTGCGTTCACCTCATGCCACACAAGAGCTGTGGGAAGGGGAAGAGAGAGCAAGAGTCTGTGGCTGAGCTCGCTGAGTGGGACAGATGGCAACCCTGGCCAAAAATAGCTTTGCAAGAAGTAGAACACATGGCAAATTGCATTAATTTTAATAATTGCTTTTAATGCTTTGATAAGAACTGGCAAAGACCTAAAGGATCCTCTACTCAGGATAATTAGCATAGCTCTCCTTGGCTGCTCCCCTTTAAAGAGAGCTGCTCCGAGGCTCTTCAAGCCCGGGAAGTTGTGCAGGGTGAGGCTGCCCACTTGTGCCAGGAAAGCAGAGTGCTTGGCTGCACGCGGTGCCCGCTGAAAAAATCAGGTGCGTGCGTAGCAGCTGATATATCACGTCGCTCGCGGGTACTAAAGCGGTGCCGTCTGGCAAGAGGCAGCAGCGTCTGGCTGGATCTTGCAGCGTTCCCTGTCCTTATGCAGAGTGGGTATCACCTCCAGAAAGACGAGGAATGAACTGCTGGCCTGCCCTGCACTGCCCTGCTGCCGTGCCCAGCGCCACGAGAAGGGAGGGATGGAAGGAGGGGATAAATAAACACCGTATTTCTGAATGTGCCTTTCGCCAGAGACCGTGAAGGCAAGGAGAAACATGGTCTTAAAAAAATCATCAAGAACCTTTCTCCAAAAGAAAAGACGTATTTTTTAAAAAGAAAATGCAGCAGATGATGCATTTAATCTCACAGCAGCTATTGGGACCAATAGCTCCTTTGCCCGTGACGAATATGGCAGGTACAACTGTGCTGCCTTGGGAGAGAGGGAAGAGGAGAGCAGGCCCAGGCAGCTCTACAGGACGCTGTAGCTGGTCAGACCTGCTGCGCCTTCCCGACAGCTCCTACGAGCAAACACCAGTCAGGAAGGAAACAGGCTCTAGTGTGAGGACACACAAGAAGAGATACTCGTGCTAAAGAGAATTCCCACAGCTGAAGTGTCAACCGCAGGATTTAACAGCCCCAGAACCTTGGTTAAACCAAGTGCTGTGCAGTCTAACTAATCTAGTTTAGATTTTCTCCTAACTACAGTTAAATCAGAGCACAGTATCAGCCTGCTGGCAGTGTCCACATAAGGGAGGTGCCAATGGCACGAAATTGTCTTCTAATTGATGCAGTTATTGCAGGGCATCCATTTTTCAGCCAGCTCTAAAATTAAATTTATTACCTGGAAGATTTCACTGAGGCAACAGTGTGTGGGTTTGGGATTTCTATCTGGAATAATGTACTCTATCCCTCCTAATCACAGCGCCACAACTTTTGGAAACGAGTGAAAATGTTCTGATTTACTGTTAAAAACACGCCGATGGGGCCGCTGTGGAGTGTGGCGCCGCAGACCCCACTCCGCATCGCAGCAGGGGCTCAGCAGCCCCAGCGATGCTTCCCTCCGCTCGCGGCTCCGCTGGCCCCAGGAGCAGGAGGCTCCAGGAGCAGGAGGCTCCAGGTCTCCCCAGGCCTCCCCGCCTGCATGGAGCGGGGCCGCGGCTCCGTGCTGCCCCGTGGTGGCTCCCCACATCCCACTGCTCCGGCGCGGGGCTGCTCCTGCAGCCCGCGGGTGTCAGATGCAGGATTCCGCCACTGCTTTCCTCAATATCTCAGCGATTTGGATTGACAAATGTATTCTGATTTACTAATATGTTCTCTTTGCATCCTTGCTATGCTTTTCCATAAGAATTACTCTATTCAGCCGCTCAGGAAAAAACAGCCAGCAGCTAGAACTTGCAGACCACTACAGAGCATTACAGAATTACAATGCCTCTTTTTTCTTTTCTTTTTTTCTTTTTTTTTTTCCCCTCTGAGAAATGTATTATTCTTACTGGGTTCCTACTGGCACTGCCCTGTAGTTACTTGTTTAGCTTGATGTTTCCGTAGCCCTCATGTTTTTGTTGATGTCTTTCTGTGAGGTATAATGGTTCAGTTTGCCCCAGTGGCTTTACTTTTGCAGCCACTTTTTTTTCCCCCACAGCTGCACCGTTGCTTAAAAGCCTCTTCAGAGAGCACCTCGGATGCGCTTTATGTTTGTACTGCCACAAGTGCGTAGTGAAGCCCTCTTCAAACACAGCCATTATCTGGGAAGCACCGTGAGAGGAGCACAAAACGGGGACAAGTGGCCCTACCTGAGCGAGCCCCGCAGAAGCAATGAGATAGATACTCTGGAGCTGCTTGACTGCAACATTTGACTGGTTCACGGACAGCAGATGAGGACAAATTTTTGACTTTTCTACAAACCTGTGGGTTTTCACTGTAACTGAAGATGGATGTCTCCGTGTGTCGAGAAATGAGAAATATTAGAAACACCAACCGAATAACAAAAACGCTGCAGGGAAACGAAGTGGATTCAGTTGCTTGCCTCACCTGATATTCAAAGAAGTCATTTTTGATAGCTTGCTCAGGAAATATGATTTATAATTTTCTCCCCAGAAATAAGTAGCTTTATTTTAATTACTGTATAGATGCTAATGCCAAATGGTAGGACGACTGCACAAGCAAGCCACATTTTAGGAATGATCCAGGTTATCCCTGCCCTAGCCCTTGCGTATTTTCCCGAGAAGCATTAATTTGTGTTCATAAGATGCCATAAATACCAAAACACAAACAGGCACTGGGGGGTTTCTGAGAGGTCCCCAAAAGGGAGTTTTTATATGAGTTGTAGCTCAGCTGAGCAGTTTGTGTGGTGGCAGACAGGTTATTCTTCAGCGGGTAATTAGGAGGATTTGGTATCGGTATAGAAAGAGTCTGTGTGATGAGTGAGCTTTGCTGTCTAGCACATATTTCCAGCATGATGGATACGAAAGTTATTTGAGCGTGCAAGGCAGACAATTTTTTTCTCAATATTGGTAAGTTTGTTCTGGAGGGACAAAAGAGTGAAATATTTCTAGTGATGGTGCCTAGGTTTCTGTTCAGAGTCAGGTTCACCCTGCGAGTTCAGGACAAACCTAGACTTCCCATTTAGGACCAGAGACCCTGTGATGGGCACTGTTCTGCCCTGAACCCATTTCTGCTGTGGCTTGTGGCTGCCTCCAAAGGGAAATGGAGCAGCAAGAGACACCCCGAACTGTCCCTGGGAGACTCTCTGTGCTGGGGCACAATTGCAAATGAAAAGCTTGCCCATACCCAGCATTAAGAAGTCATCGTGGCTTTATTTTGGAACTCAGCGCTGGCACTTTGGCCTTCAAAAACCGAGCAAGCACAAAGATGTCCCAGTTTTGAGAAACCACAATTCATTGTCTGTTTATCCCTTCTTTTTCCAAATTTTAAAAATAATAAGTCAAGTAAAACAACTTTTTCAAGTGATTTTTAAAAAGGACGGATCCAAACCTTCTTTGTCCCAACTGCTCTAGCCTTGTTGCTCTGACCTCTGCTCCTTGGCTTCTGTGCTAATCTCTGCACCAGCTTCTTTCCTCAGAATTATTCATATTTTTTTCTAAGCAGCACTGCAGACCACCTCACTTCTTACTATGCGGTGTCACTTAAATGCTGCAGTGGGTGATATCTGAGTTTCCTTACATCCTTTTTGCATTTTATGTAGCTACCTGCATGGGCATAGGGGAAGTACCTCCATAGTGTCTCTGAACAGGACTTGCAAGTGATGGAAACAAGAATACAGGATGAATAAAAATGTCAGATGAAATAATTTCATTTTCATTTTAGTAAACTATTACTCAGAAGCAGTTTAGTATACTTTGTTCAGAGAAAAAGTTCATCTTTTGATGAACCTACGTTATTCAAAATTGTGAGGAAGATACCGTGAAATAAGGGCAGAGAATTCCCACTTTGATGCCATTAGGTATTTTCAGACACCTAAGAAGGGACTTGGCTATCAGAAATATGTTTTTACCACAAATCTTGGATACTGAGGAGATAAATTTTAAAGATGACCCCTATCCCACTGCAGTTTTAGCAGGGTGCCTGAGAGGC
>JAWLRI010000471.1:741735-751792 GCA_034781795.1 Crypturellus tataupa | reverse complement strand
GAGGTGACATGACCATGGCCTCGTCAAGCCAATGGAAAACAGAGACAAAAGTCGACATACTGGCAAGGTTCGTGTTACCCCGCAGGTCCTTTTGCGTGTCATTTGCAGCCACGCTCCACATGAGTCTCGGTGCTTTGTCACTGGTCTAACCCTATATCTAACCGTAACTTAGGAAAGTGTAAACATATGGACCTGGCACCATTAGGCAGAAGGAAGACTGAGAGACAAAAGCTTTCGTACAGCCACAATTGCTGTTGCCCCGCATAACCTTTTACATATCCTTTGTAGCCACGCTCCACACAAGGCGCCACGCTTCACTGCTCTAACCCTAACACTAGCAGAGGGGATGACGTGGATACGGATTCATCAAGCCAATAGAAATATGAGAGACAAAAGTCACCGTAGCAGCAGACTTGTTGCTGTCCCACATATCCTTTTACGTGTCCTTTGTAGCCACACAACACATGGGGCTCTGTGCTACATCACTGCTCTAACCCTTAACCCTAACACTAACCCTAGCAAAGTGGGTGACTGGGACATGGCCTCATTGAGCTAATGGAAAACAGAGAGACAACAGTCGACATACTAGTACAGTTGGTGTTACCCCGCACATCTTTTTGCATGTTCTTTGCAGCCATACTCCACATGGTGCTCTGCACTTTATCACTGGTTGAGCTCTAACCCTAGGAAAGTGTATGACATGGATCTGGAATCACTGGGGCAACAGAAGATGAGAGACAAAAGCTGTCTTACTGCCACAACTGCTGTTGCTCCACGTCCTCTTTGTGGCCGCACTCCACATGTGGTTCTGCGCTTCATCACTGCTCTAAGCCTAACACTGGAAAAGGGAGTGACATGGACAATGGCTGACCAAGCCAATGGAAGATGGAGAGACAAAGGCTGCCCTAGATGCAGGCTTGCTGTTGCCCCAGTTGTCATTTTGCATGTCTACTGTAGCCACACTCCACATGGAGCTCTGTGCTTCATCGCTGTTCTAACCCTACCAAAGGGAGTCAAGTGGACGTCATCAAGCCAATGAAATACAGATAGTGCGGTACGGGCAGACTTGATGTACCCCGCATGTCCTTTCGCATGTGCTTTACAGTCCAAATCCATTTGGGTCCTTGCGCTTCATCACTGCTCTAACCCTAAGCCTAACCTTAGCAAAGGGGGTGACAGACATGGACTCATCAAGCCAATGGAAATCCCCATAGGGTCAGACTTGCTACTGCCCCGCATGCAGTTTTGCATATGCTTTGAAGCCACAGATGACATCGGGCTCTATGCTTCATCACTGCTCCAATCCTAACACTAGGAAAGAGTATGACATGGACCTAGAAACATTGGGCCAACAGAAGACTGCCACACTGGCACAACAGCTGCTGGCCCACATGTCCTTTTACATGTGCTTTGCAGCCACACACCACATGGGGTTCTGTGTTTTATTGCTGCTAACCCCAGCAAAGGGAGTTACACAGACTTCAGCAAGCCAATGGAAGATGGAGAAACCAAAGTCATTGTATGGGTACAGTTGGTCTCGTCCTGCATGTCCTTTGCAGCCACACTCCACATGGTGCTCTGAGCTTCATCACTGCGCTATCTCTATCCCTAACCCTTGGAAAGCAGGTGACATGGACACAGACTCTTCAAGTCAATAGAATACAGTGAGACAAATGTCACCACAGGGGCAGATTTGGTGTCTTTTGCATGTCCTTTACTACCCCACTCCATATGGGGCTCTGTGCTTTATCACTGCTCTAACCATAACCTTAACCCTAGCGAAGGGGGTGACGTGGACACAGACTCATCAAGCGAATGGAATACGGAGAGACAAAAGTCGCCACAGGAGCAGACTTGGTGTCATCCTGAAATGTCCTTTCCTATGTGCTTTACAGTCGCTCTCCACATGAGGTTCTGTGCTTCATCACTACTCTCTAATCCTAACCCTAGCAAAGCTTATGACATGGACCCGGTATTACTGGGCCAATGAAGACTTAGAGACAAAAGATGCCATACTGGCAGACCTGCTCTTGCCTCGCATGTCTTTTTGCATATCCTTTGCAGCCACACTCCACACAGGGTTAGAGGAGTGATGAAGTGCAGAGCCCCAACCCTATCGCTAACCCTAATCCTAGCGAAGGGAGTGGCATGGACATGCACTCATCAAGCCAGTGGAAGACTGAGACAAAAGCTGTTGTATGGGCCGACTTGATGTCGTCCCGCATGTCCTTTATAGTCGCACTCCTCATGGGGCTCTGTGCTTCACCACTGCTCTAACCCTAACCCTAGCAAAGGGGCCGAGATGGATATGGGCTCATCAAGCCAACAGAACTCTGAGACAGAAGTCACCATAGGGGCAGACTTGCTGTTGCCTCACGTGTCCCTGTACATGTGCTTTATAACTACTCTCCACATGGTCTCTGTGCTTTATCACTGGTCTAACCCTAACCCTACCACAGGGAGTAGCGTGAATACAGACTCATCAACCCAATGGAAGACTGGGAGACAAGTGCTGCTGTATGGACAGACTTGCCCTATGGGCTTTCTCATGTCCTTTGCAGCAACCCTCCACACTGGACTCTGCAATTCATCACTGCTCTAGCCCTAGGCAAGGGAGTGACATGAATTTTGTCCCATGAGGCCAATGGAAGACTGAGAGACAGAAGTTGCCATGCAGGAACTTCTTCCTCAGGCAGAGCTCCAATGTCCATCTCTCCTCACTCACAGCTTTTGTTAAGCAACAGACACAGCTGTGACCAGCATAGTTCCAGGGACAATATTCTCTTCGGGAACTATTAGATCCTTGCAAGCACTTGTGCTTTAACCTTGACCAGTATATCTTGTTTTCACAAGTTGAAGGAAAAAGCTTCAGGAGATTTTCCTTAAGGATGCCATAATCCTCCTGTACGCAGTTCAAGTTAACGAAGCCCATAGCTTGCCACAGGCAAATGCAGTGGCAGAGCAGAGTGACAGAAATAACTCAGAAATGCAAAACTGGGCAGACAAATCCCCAGCTACCCGTGCAATGGCAGCTTGGGCAAGAACAAGAGGCAGGGTGGAAATCAGAAGTAAAGCTGCTCCCCGCCTCACTTCTCTCCACACAATCTCCACAGGTAGAGCCAGGAGATAAGGAGAGGCCCACCAAAAGACTGTGAGATATTAGCAGAAAAGCTGGCATCAAGAGGCAGAGAAGTAGAGCAGCCCAAACAGCTCTAAGCTTAAGAAAGCACTTTAGTATCTGCATCTAAACTGCAAGCAAGCACAAACAATGAAACTATTAATTACAGATATACCCCCAAATATGTCTCTATAGAGAGGTATATATACAGATATATTTTTATATACATACAATATATATTCGTATACACAGCACAAAAGGAATGGAAACACAAGAGGAATTGAAGGTGATGGAAGACAGCTGTCTGTGAATATACACTTAGTTATTCCTTAAAGAGTATTTCTTTTTCCTGCCTTATAATTTTAAATGGTTGAAATAAATAGCAAAAGTCCCTTTTGTCCAGAGCCCCTCCAGTTTTGACTATATTATATGTCAAAGCAGATAAACAGCACAAACTGACAAAAGAGCTTTAAGCTGCACTGCAGAGAAATGGTACTGTTTCATTTTCATGATACCAGAAATCTTGACAGCAACTTTCAGAATGACTTCTCTCAATTTCTGTTTGTTCTGGAACTTATTCCCTGCTAGAGCCTGCTACTACCTATTAGTCTTTCAGATAGAGGCTTAAAATACTCAGCTCTCACTTCTGAGCCACTTATGAAGAACAATCATCAGGCATTTTTCTCCGACCTCCTACTTTACCTTTCAACTCTGAGATCAAATGTCTTTTTCTATATCAAACCTCCCAGTCATTTCAGAGCCTTTGCCTAGATGCACCAGCATCAACATATAAATCAGCCTTGCTCCACTGTATATACAAGGAGTCAAAGATTTCCTACTAGAAGACCAAGTTACCTACCCTGACTTCTATTTCACACACACCTACAGATGAACAGATATTACTTCCTTCATTATAATAATTCCTTCATATTATAATTTAAATGGCTTCTCTGCATATCTATATAACCCTCTTCTATCCAAGAGGCTCCTACCGATGTAGGAAGAGTATAATGAGCCAGGTAATATTTTGCCAAGCCACAAATGTTAAGTCCTAGATGATTAAAGCAGCAGCAAATGCACTCAGCACATAACAAAGATTGAGTTCAGCTCTGTACTCCTCTGTGCTGGCAACAACAAGGACAAGCTATATCATAACGCTCTACGAAGTGGCACTTAAATATTTCAGCAAGCTCCAAATCATAGGGACAGTGCAAGCAGTGCTTTCAATAGTGCAAAGCTCAAAACTGGGAAGCATTAAACTCCACAGCTCTAATGTTCACACAGGCACAGAACCACAAGATGGCACCGGAGCTTCCTTTTTGAAAATTTAGGATACAGGAACATTCAGCAATTTCTCTTTCCCCTGCCCATGGCAGAAACCTTGGGAAGTAAAGATTTAATCTTTTCAAATGTGCTTTTCAGAAGTACAATTCTAGTTTTCAATGTTGTTCCACCTCTCCTTAAGAACTGTTTTAAAACTGAGAAGTTACATCAGAAAATGTAAGTTATGTCCAATTACCACAACCCTCATCACCCTACTAAAATGCAGCACCTCATCAAGCCAAGACAAGTAAGCCAAGGAGGAGGTCCCTGCATCTCTGCTACTAGACAGAGCTCTGCTCAGGTGCACACCAGGCTGCCCCTTCACAGAGCAAAAAGCTAAACCAGCTTGTCAGGCACACAGTTACTTTTATGAAAACTTTTGCACTTTAAAAATCAAGTCCTTTGGTGTATTAGAAGAAAGACTGAAGCAGGCACTCCATCCAGTCTTGACAATATATTCTATTTGTGCATATGCTCTACCAGCTTTAGGACAGAGACTCAAATTCAGACAACCTGTTCACCACCAACAGATACACTGAGCCTCCAATTTCACAACAAGTCTCTTAATGAGTAGCTGAGACTGACCCTAGAAAACATGTGAGGAAGGGCTCAAATTTAGTTCCCCTCCCTCCCACTATAGTAGATCTTCTCTAACTCTTTTCTCACTACAAGCCACCTTCTCTGTGAGAAGCAACTTCGATGAATGATTACTTGCTAATACTAAACTTATCCAAATAAAACAAACTCCTGAAGGAAGCAGTAAAGAAAGCCTACCCCTCACAACTGAAATAGTTACTTAGGGCATTTAAGTCAGAATAATAACTCAAATAGGGCAAAATTATTGTCCGGTATTTTTTAAGAAGTTCTGTCAGTATTTATCTTTTAAAAGGCAAGTTTGGTGGCAACGTCAACAAGCCACCTGTACTGTTGGGATGTTAGCACTACAAGATCAGAAGAATTACATACTCATTATTCCCTCTCCATATTTCAATAAGGTCACTTTGGATCAAGCAGATTTTTAGCAGAATTGCTTTCCATGTGTCTGCGCAGAACACAGCAGAACAAAGTCCCAAGAGTAAAAAGGGCTGAAAGTGCTGGAGTGCCAAATCCCAAAGGCACTCCACCCTGAACATCAGACTCAGGCCTAAGCACCTTGCCTAACACTCAAAAACCTAAGTCAGTGCTGATGCCTGGCAAAGAATCTCATGGTATTTTCCACCTACGTCATATTTTCCCCTGGAGTTAAAAAAAAAAAAAAAAATACATATCACTAAAGATTCAGAGAGGGAAACACTAAAAAGGTTCAGTATTGCTAAATACTAAGGTGGAGATACTTTTATGTTATTCTAAAGAGGGCAAAGATTTTGGGAACTACGCCCTGGATTGCTTCCAGAAATCCATATATGACTGCATCTAGACAGCAGGAATTTCAATTTTGAGAGGCACAAGTCTATTACCAGTTCACAGGCAGATTTGGAAGCACAATAAAAAAGGAAGATACATACAAAATGATACTGGGTCAGTCATTATACAAAGGGAATTTGTTCCCTTAAATTGTGAACTTCACAGAATGAGCAGCTTCAGGACACAGAAAGTCTACCTGTAGCTGCCCCAAGCCTAGCCCTGTCCACAGCAACATCTGACCATGCAGTCCTTCATGCTACATATAAAGTCAGTTCTGCATAACAGCTGAGCTATCAACCCTTTATTAAAAGCTACAGCTGTCTTAACAAATGAATATCTGAGAGCACTATCTGGAAGGCTTAGGCAAGAAGAGGCTAGGGCCCTATGGCTCTGGATGCACACAAATTACTTAAGTACAGCTAGAAATACTCAACTCATCAGGTAATTCACCTCCTGAGTTCCAGTCAAGCAAGATTCAAAGAGCACATTGACCTAGACAGCAGAATTACTATAGTTCCTGTATGAAACCACTAGATGAGGTGCCAAGACACCAAACACCAACATGTTGAGGAACACAGACCTCAGAGGCATTATTAACATCTCTGTAATCAATATAGTGGTTGTAAGTATTTTAGATTTCGGGAATGTAACCAGTGCCTTCACTTCAGCCTTGCTGCACAGCACCTCTCATGTTCACACTGCAGTTGGAAAGGTAGGATACTAAGATTTGCCGGAGCAATTTACTTTTACAGTTATTAAATACTCTCACAGTCCCACTCTGTGATGCTTCAAAATGGAGAGCATCAGGATACAATATTTAAGCTCTTTTTGCATTAGTACCAAAGCCTGTCTGTACACTGCTTCCATACACTGCAAATTATCTTAGCTTAAAAAATGCTTGGATAACAAATCTTAACTTAATTCTCAAAAAAAAAAAAAAAAAAAAAGAAAAGAAAAAACAGGAAGACTCCGCAGATCTGTGCTGGACCAAGATAAGGTATTGCCTGTCCCACTGGAGGAAGTAAAGGGAGAAAGAGCATTACTGCCTTGTACAAAACATGTCTGTAGCACTTACGACCAGCCTGTCACTCCATCTTCCGTGCTTCAGTTATTTTAGGAGGGGACAATATTATTAACACTAACTTTTGACAGAAAAAAAGTTATGGACAGATCAATCCTGACCACACAAATATGTACTTTATGCAAAGTACTGATAGCTTACAGATGGAATGATAATGAGAGTAAATTAACGCTTACCGAGCAAATGGGATTTCATCCAATATCCCCTCTCTGACAACAGGACTACAGAGCACCAGATGCCTCCAATTATTTTGGCAAAATAATTCTGGATTCACAGCTTTCCCATATGTATCATCTTGAGATAAATACTTTAGATTAGAGGCTAGTCCCTTCTCCAAGAAGAAACTCCACAATCCAAAGATGATTCCTTTAAGTCTTACCAACAGATCACCTAACAATTAAACTAAGGGAAAGATCCTCTACTTACCAAATCTAACTGTTCAGTTTACTATACATCTACTAAACTCTCTACCAAAATACCCAAGTACTAAAAAAAAAAGCACAAAACAGCTAATTTATTTCATGATACAGCATGAGAGTAACACTGAAATACCTGTAGTGTTGAACACTTGTTATTCATATATAGGTAGACAAATACAGTACACTTGTACTAAAAAAGGGGACATATAACATTTTTCTGGCATGCCAGATAAGAAGAAAAGCCTTTAAAGTTTAAAAGTGTTCCACCTCACCTTTGCATTAGCACAACACACATCACAAGAATGGTCCTGTACCTGGAGGACAAGGATGAGCACATGCTATGTGCCACACTGATGCCAAATCAGTGAGTTTGCATTTGCTTAATGTGATCTGAGCTAAAAACACTTAAATATGAGAGTTCACTAACTGCTCCGCAGCAGCCATTCAGCCTGCAGTGTGAAAAGGCCTGCTCTATTTCCTGAGAAATAGTCAAGACCACAGCAAGCAACTCGTTTTAATAGTTACTGTCCAGAGTATAGAAGGGATTCAAAGCTATTAAAGTGGTTTCTTTGGACAGAATGCCTATGAGTGGCCGTTAAATCTAGACTCATACATTAAGCAGAGTACAGAAGTATTCTGCTATCTATCAAGTCCTTAAACCTCAAATTGCCAAAAAAGAGGGGAAAACTCCATTAAAAGGTTCTTTCAAGTCAGGCTCACTGCTGTGCTCATCCCCAGACATCTCTTAATGGCCCCTATTAAAGACAAGATGCTTAAAAAGTTCACTTACTGTGTGTGAATCATGATGGTTGTTCTTAACTTAGTAAAGATTTTGTTTCATTGGGGGGGAAGAAGAGTATGAGGATAACACAAAAGGAAAAAAAAAGAAAGAAAGAAAAAAACCAACAAAATTCACACACAAGTTCCCTGAATTTCAAGCTTTAACACTTCACTGCAAAGATACTCAAAGTTACCTGAAAGGATACGCATTGAGTTCATTTAACTTCCCTGCCAGTTCTGAAAAGCAAAGAAATTCCCCAGACTCCTCTCTGTTTTAGAAAAGGCCATCTAGGAGTAAGATGAAAGAACACAACACAGGCTAGTAGGATGTTCTGGCAAACACTTATATAAATGTTGTCAAGGGTACTACCTATAACACTGCTTTAGAGGTCTGCTTAAAGCAATTCTTCTCCAGATGGACACTGTCAAATAACTTGACACCTCAGTGTCAAGGACTATATCCACAAAGTAATGTCACAGGCAAATCCCACACACACAGCAAGCACAGAACAGTTTTCATACAGAAAACAAGGGAAAAAATACACTTTTTTCTACTTTTCCACTTTAGCATTACTCATTCTGGGAGAGCTCAGTGTTACAAGTAACTTCTTGGTCAAGGGACCCACACTGGAAAGCTAACCATGCCCTTTGGCTCCAAGGGGACAGCTGAAGAAACCTGTGCCTTACAGAACCTTGAAAAGAAGCTCTAGTCAGTTTGTTGCTTGCATAGTCCTAATATAGGTAAGTAATTCAGAGCTACAAAATTAACCAAATTAACTTAAAAACTGTGGGATACAGAATCAACTAAGGAGTATTACATAGCTACTCTTAAATGCTGTTTTAAAGGAAAAGCACTTATAGGTGGTATTTCTACTGAAAAGGACATCTGAAAACTTGTCATGGACTACGGTCACATGTTTAAGAGAACAATGTGCACAGAAACATGAATGAACTGGAACTTTCACTTGGCATACCTCAAAATAGCCTTTTTTTTTATACCTGAATGCTCAAAATTGACCAATTCATTGCAATGACATGATATTGATTGAGACTTAGCTTTTACAACACTACTATGTTCTTACACCACAGATCTTATGTATGGGTTTTGCAGTATATTCCTTCTGAAATTCTATCAGCAATGATCCAGAAGCCCAAAAGAAAAAGGAAAGAAAAATGAAGAAAGAAGAATAAGCACAAAGACTGAAGCACAGAACTTAGTTATGCAGAACTTCTGCACTCATCTGGGACTGGACATACCTTGATCTTCTCCTAACTACGCACAGGTAATCTACGTACTCCTCAGAACTGACTTCTATCACAACTCTTACCCCCTTGATGGCTACTAAACTTAACAAATACTGCAGAGATCTAAAACCAGGAAGAGTTAGGGGTGTTGAGTACTTCACTTTCGTTGTTGTCGTTCACTCCAATCACACATTCAGGAAAACTTCAGACTCTGACACACTAGGGCCAAGCACAGGTGTAACAAGTTTCTGTACATGAGCTGGGCCATGGTGCCACATGCACTCTGATCAAAGCGAAAACAAGGCAGAAGTGCCCACCGTGCTCTTCACCTACGTGTTCTTGGTGTAGCAGGCACACAACATACTGTCACAACGCAGCAAGCACACAGGATAGAGCAATACCAAAAAACAACACAGCTGCGCCCGCAATAAAGCACTACGCGCGTCCCTGCAGCCGCAGCCATGCCCACCGTCAGGCCGAGCCCACGCTGCCCAGGGCAGGGTGCATGCTCCCCGCGGGAGCCGTGCCGGCCCCGGGCCCCCAGGGCTGCGGAAGGGAGCGGCGGAGGAAGCGCCGGGAGCCCCTCACGGCGGAGCAGGGCGAGGCAGCTCCGGCGGGGAAGCAGGACACCCCCCCGCGCACTCACCACCCGCCCCAGCCCCTCTCGCTCGCCGCTCGCTCGCCCGC
>JAWLRI010000471.1:618729-741264 GCA_034781795.1 Crypturellus tataupa | reverse complement strand
CCCGCCCCGTCGGCCGCCTCCCACCGCCGCGTGCGCAGGCGCAGTGCCGCCCTCCCAGGGAACGCGGGGGAGCGCCCCGCTCCTTTTAAGGCGAACCCCCTCGCAGCAGCGGTTCCGCCCACAGCTGGGCAGGTGCTACTCCGTCAGACCAATCAGCGCGCGGTCTGCATCCCCGCCCTCTGGCCATTGGCTGAGGCGGGCTGGAGGAGGAAGTGCTCTCGCCAATGAGCGCGCCCCGCCGCTGGCGGCGGGGTTTTAAGCCGCGGGTCGGGGCAAGGGAGGGGTCCTCTGGCGGGTGCCCTGGGCGCATGCGCGGTAACGGCGAGCAACGGCTGCTGTGGGGTGAGCAGGGGGTCGGGGGAGGGAAGAAGGGGAAGGGTCTGCTACAGGTCCCGCTGGCAGCGGCTGTCTGAGCCCGGGTGGTGGCTGGTCTCTAAGCTGACTCACCGAGCCCGCTGGTTATCTGGTTTTACGGCTGGATAAGCGGAGGACCTCTAGTTAACTTGGTGCCTGACGCTGACCAAGCCTTTCCTATTCGTGTGTGCATAGTAGTGTGATGCCTCCAATAGCCATCATAGGCTTAGGCATCTGGACTCTCTAATGTACAGTGCTAACGCGAGTTCTCATTCCTATGTCACTTGGAAAGCACTTTACAAATGCAAACCCAAGAAGATAGATTGAGGATGTGTCACCATTTCCCCCACGAGACAGCGAGGGGGGAGCATGCTAGGACACACTTCTCTCCTGCATGTTCCTAGCAGAAGCAGCAGTTCCTCATTCCTGGCGAGGGGTCTCAGGGGTGGCAGCGGGTCAGAAATACTCCTAGGAGTGTGACTTGGCTTTTGCTGTTGTAGTAACATAAGGATCTCATTCTGGGCTGCAGTAGCATGTTTATCTTGGAATGGCACTCACACAACTGGAAGAACTTCTCTTTATCCAGATTGCTCAGCGGTACAAGCATTCACCCAGATTTATAAACCAGTGATAAATAGTTCCTTTTTAGTGGCAGACGAACCTGCGTGGCCTTCCTGCCTTAACGAAGTGCTCTGACTGCCACCCGCTTGTTTGCCCCGGGTGTGTGGTTATTGTCTGAGCTGTGATCCCAAGCACCTCGCTGCCAGCAGAGCCACTGGCCTTGCTTCATAAAGAGCGATCACCAGCTTCGTTTGCTAGCAAGGAAGCCCCTACCAAGATTTAATGTCTAAAACTACTCCAACAGGCAGATCATAGAATCACAGAATGCCTAAGGTTGGAAGGGACCTCTAGAGGTCATCTAGTCCAACCCCCTGCACCTGCCATGTGCCTGTGAAAAGATGCTGCCACAAAAATATGTATCTAGGGCAAATGCAAAGTCTGTATTTGCTCCATTTAACCACATGCTACCTCTGCCACAGGCACTTAATCACACGTGCTTAACGAACACACTCCCATTACTTGCTTTTGACAAAAGTGCTTTTTTTACTACCTACTTTATCTTATTATCATATTAGTGTGTAAACAGTTCATCTGTCAATCGCACCTTCTACTTCTGTTAATGCTTTACAAACCCCTTTATATGAGTGAAGGGTTCATATTAGTTGTATGAATCCTCCATATTAGTTCATACACCAATCAGTAGATTAGTGAGGCCTATATTGGGTTTGTCAAAGAGAGAATCCTGTCAGTTCTTTTTAAAGCTGTTCAGCTCCTCACAAAGTACTGAATATCATTTGGATGAGAATGACCAGGAAAATAAGTATATATGACTCACTATCCAAGTATCAGGTCATTCACTGTTCTTGAAAATTCAATTCTTCCATTAGTACTTATGCAAACTATGACAGTAGATTAACATTCTCTCCCCTCATTTATCCCCCACATTTTCTCAGTACCTTC
The DNA here is from genome assembly GCA_034781795.1 of Crypturellus tataupa. Taxonomy (NCBI): domain Eukaryota; kingdom Metazoa; phylum Chordata; class Aves; order Tinamiformes; family Tinamidae; genus Crypturellus; species Crypturellus tataupa. The sequence goes on along the minus strand of JAWLRI010000471.1, from coordinate 739,389 downwards.
GTTTCTCTCTGAACTTCGTTAACCCCAAATATTGTAAGCTCCCTTTTTTAGCCCCTAGCAACATTCTGCCTATTCTGACAGGCCGCTAAGTCAGCAGCCAGCCAAAGACATAACCAAGTACATGGTCATTGAGCTAACAGTAAAGCCTTTTCTAGAATGCCACTAATTTAGGTCTCTCTTTACTATGCATCTGCTATTTTGGGCTTTATGAAATAACTAGAAAATATATTTGATGACTGCCAGATCTGTTCCAAATTTGATACTGGCTTTAAGTGTTAGTAAAGCAAATGTATGAATTCTTTGGGGAGAAAGATGCACATAAACAGACATGCCTTCTGCTGTTAGGAAACCAGGTTAAACATATAGAATTTAAGGTAGCAGAAATCCTTAGTTTGTCACTATGCTTCAGCAACTCTTAACATTTTGGTGCCTGCTTCGCTCACGCTTTTTAGCTTCTCTGTGCTTGGTGACAATGCATGGGTCTGTGACCCCTAGGTGCCATCTACCCATTTTGCACTTCCATCTCCTAGTGAGGGCACAGCTCTAGGTGGAAGTGTCCTTTAGCAGATCCTACATTTCTGTTTGCAACATAATGCTTTTTGCTGCCTTACTTACTGTTCTAATTAAAGTCTTCTCCTTCTCCCTCCCACAGAAGCAAGATTTTCCATGAACCTCACAGGTTCGCTGAGTTGATGGTAGTATGATAGACCTGCCAGGGTCTACATACTACCGTACTACATCCCTGCTCAGGGTAGTATGATAGACCTGCCACCGCCAATGTGCAGTTAAGAGGAGAGAAAAGTGACTCTAAGCACTTGTTCCTCACAACCTGCTCCAAGCTCTACTGTGAGGAAAGGCCAAGACAGCAAGGGCTGTAACAGACTTCTACTAGAATATGGTCTATACTATATTGTCAGATACCAAACACTTTAAACATGTAGTAACCTTTTATTATTGTTGTTGTTACTATGAAGAGTGGTCTGTGCTATGCATTTTTGTTAATCTTGATTCTAATCAGGACTGCAGAATAATTATATGGTTTTAGATTAGCAGCTGACAAATAATTACACTAAATAATTCACTCTGATGCCTAGGACACTTATCTTAAGTAACTGTGGGAAGCTCAGACACCCTTCTTGCTTTATGAATCTGTTGGTAACTGTTTTTCAGCTGAATAGTTTGCAAATTAACTGTGTACTTCTCCTCTCTTTAGTTCAAATAACTATCAACATAATCCCATTTTTCTGTTATTCTGCTCATTTACTAGCCTTTATTACAACATATAGTCCTACTACACAGGAAAGGCTTTTCAGAAATAACATTGTAGATCTTTTAATGCTTATTTTTCAAATCCTAGTCTTTGAGGTGCTTACTGTTTATAAACATTTCCTAAACTAAATATGAATAAAGAATAAATAAAGAATAAAACTACATATTTAAGAGCAGAAACAGATTTGCATGTAAGTTAAAAAGGTGCAGGCCCTGGAAAGTGAAAAACATGCATATTCATAAGCTGTGCTTTGTCATTTACAGTGAGGATTTTTGTACTCATGCAGATAATACAATGCAGATGTGTGATATTCAGAGCTGCCACATATCTCTCAAGTAATAACATGCACAGGCATGAAAACAGAAGTATCCAAGTGGTGCTGCAAAATAAAACCATGAATCTTCTAAGCAGGTATTTTGTATCCTTAATTGTATTATATCATATGCTACAAATAACATAGCAGTTTCTTGAAACATTTTTTGAAGTTGCCTGTTTGTTTAATTGATCCTGTTTCATTTTGCTGCACAGTCATTTTAAAGTGAGTTAAAATGTGTTTTAAATCACACCTTACCTTGCACGACAGAAACATGGCTCAGGAACAGCTCCTTCCTTTAAGGGCGTCCCCTTTAATATTTCTGCAGTGGTGCTTCTGCCACGGTTCTGCACATAAAGTGTTAGAGGACAGCAGTGCCTTACCTTGTTCCTGTTTGTTTTTTTTTAAGAATGGGATTGATAATTTACTCTAATTTTAGACTTTGACTATTTTTGGCCAGAGTCGGTTGGATTAGATCAATTGAACCTTGTACCAGCAGCTTCATTCAACAGTCCTCATGAACATAAAGCCTCTACTGGACTTTCATTTCTTCTAAATCAACTCATGCATTTTACTCACTTAAAATTTGTATTTTATTGTATTTGTGGCATTTACCAGGTATAAAAGGTATATCAACTAGTACACCAAAATCTAGCACTAGTTAGTGCTAGATTTTTTGCCTCAAAGTCCAGTCCAGAGTTTATCTGTATCAAAAAGCTGGCAGAAAAAAAAATTTAATCTGTTTCAGTAAGAAGCATGATTTTCCTCTCAGTGAAATCAACCTCTTTGAAATTCAGATTTCAGTATAAACTAGTGAGTTCAACAGCAGATTCCCTATACAGCCTAAGGGTAAAGGTCATATTACAAAAATGTGCCTCCTATACATGACAGGTTGCCAGATGGTACCTAAATACTATTCACAAGGTCAGAGCTGGGCTAGCCTAGGGTAGGCTAATATTTCAGTCTTCCGGAAACTACACTTTGTGTCAATAAAGTGTATCACTGATATCAGTCTAAATCAAGGAGCCACTAATAAACTTCATCCATTAAAACCACACACACATTTTTATTAAGTGTATTTGTCAATTTTACTCCCGTCAAGGCTGAAGTCTAACCTGTGCTTGAGTTCCTAAGGACATTCCTAAGGACATGGTGCAGTTCTAACAAGGCATAATTCTTCCTTCAAAAGGTGTGATCGGTGTTCAAGATGATTTGATTTTTAAAGTGTGATTCCTCTTTTTGTTGTAATTTGGAGGGATAGACATTGCAGAACATTATCTCATGAAAAAGCATTATGTTCATAGACTCATAGAATGCCTAAGGTTGGAAAGGACCTCTAGAGATCATGTAGTCCAACCCCCTGCACGCACAGGGTCACCTAGAGCACGTGGCACAGGGCTGCATCCAAGCGGGGCTTGAAGATCTCCAGAGAAGGAGACTCCACACCCAATCTGGGCAGCCTGTTCCAGTGCTCTGTCACCCTCACTGTCAGGAAATTTTTCCTTAAGTTCCTGTGGAACTTTTTGATGCTTCAGTTTGTGGCCATTTCCTCTAGTTCTATCAGTGGCCACCACTGAAAAGAGGCCAGCCCCATCCTCCTCACTGCCTCCTTTGAGGTTAAATATGTTTCAAATATTAACACAAGCACAGTTTCACAGTAGGTAATAGTTTATTTTCAGTACAATAGGAAATCACATTTGTTTGCCACAACTCTAAATTCATAAAAACTGTACTTTCAGCACTTCTTTAAAGGCCTTACTTTGGTTGTATGATCATAATCAGATTTCAAAGTGTTATTTAATGTGTACAGTTTCTTCAGTGCAGCAAGGATAAGGAACATGCTTCTCATTAACAGTGTTCTAGCTTGTCCAACTTAACCGGAATCCTGATGGTAAAGTCGCATACTCAGCATGGAATTTTATATAGACTTGGTGAGATGTAGCAGTAAAAGGTGCAATGTTTGTATCCTAAAATTAAATACAAAAAATAAGTTTTTAGAACACCAAGATTCTTTGGCAAAGCCAAACATAGCACAAAAACTAAGGTACAGAGAGGATCATAGGTTGCAGGGGACCCCAGGTCTGTGCTAGATAGTTGCTGTTGCCTCTCATCCGTAAGGTGTTTCAAGTGAAGCAAGGAAAGTCAGAAGAACATTCTCCCACTAGATGTCACTGCAAGGTCTGCATTGAGAGACTTCTAAGGGGCCCCAGGAGCCTTACGCCTTCCCCTCTACTTACCTGGATGCAGCCCGTGTCAGAACTGGGAGAACAGTCCTGAACACGATACAATAGAAGTTCATCTTGAATGCAGGGACACCGCAGGCAATACTTACCAGCCCACAGTACGGCCCGACGGATGGATAGCTGGCATCTGGCCCATTGTAAAGGACCAGGTAGTTGCTACTGCAGTCCCCTGGGTCATCGATGCTGATGAAGTCAAAGTTCACAGTGACGGCTCGTCCCGTGGGCACAGTGATGGTCCATGCACAATCCGTGTTGTTCTGGTACGTTGCAGGGTAGCTGGGACTCGCGAGTGAGCCCGTGCTACCGTACAGCATTCCTCCACAGCCTGGAAATGGACACTGTTACTTAGTTCAGGAGGTTCACACTGGGCTCTCCCAGTACGGCATAACTATTTGCCCTGAAAAACACTGAGTGACACCGTGAGCTGGAACAACGCAGGTGGATGTATGAGCCTTATTCCAAAAGGAGACAAAACTGAGGCTCCAGCTTTAATGCTCTGAGAGGAATACACAGTGTATATTAGACCATCACTGACTATTAAAAAAAATAAATTGTGCAACTCCTTGGAGTAGGATCCAAAATTTCAAGTCAGATCGCTTAGATGAGGGCCCAGCTACTCAGAGACAAATTATCTTGGGCTATTTTGGAAAGATAAGTAGTGAAGAATCATCATCTAATAGAAAAGAGCAGAGAGCAGTTCAGACAAAACAACCATACTAAGTCAAAGCTCAGGCAATATCCAATCTCCAGCAATGGGCAGGAGAAGAGGCACTGACAGAAAGGTAAGTACATAGGGTAAGAATAAGCATGTGGAGATCCTTGCCCAGGTTACTTTCAGTCTCCAGCACTTTCCAGCTTCCAGAGAAGGCATCTTTCTTTTTAACAGTTTTTTTTATCATATTTGCCTTCCATGAATTTGTTCGGTTACCCCTTGACTGATTTGTAACAACCTATGGACAGGAGTTCCACAGCTTAACTGCATGTTGTGTTAAAATCTGTTTCTAGAAGAAGAACTGTTAAGAACTATATAAAACTTCTGGGTGGAATTACTGTGTTGTTATACCCATACCACTTGATGATGAAGTCCAGGTAATTTCATATCCATCGTGAGCCACTGAAGCATCACTCTTGAAACGAAGGTAGACAATATGATTTTTAGGGAAGATGGGACTGGGAATGGTGTTTCCACAGAACCTGCCAAGCAGTGGTGATCGCACTTCACTCCCATTTCTGACCTTCAAGGGATATAAGAATCACTGTCAACATTAAATACCTGTACAAATTATACATCAGTACAATTGTGCAGTGATAAAAGCACAACAATTGTGCTTTTGGATGTGCTTTTGTGCATGGAATTGCCTGCATACTATAACTGTCATCTTAATACTTTTATTTTTCCTACTAGATCCTGTTATGTAGAAGGAAAAGGAGATGTAAATATTCTGAGCTTTGCAAGCAGTCCCGCAGAACTACCATCATCACAGTAGCTAAATTTTACAACGTGGTACATCTCCTGGGTAGTAAAAATAACTTGGTTACTCAGTGGCTAAAATGAATCAACGTACTTTTGAATGTAAGTCCATGTTTTACTTCTTTTAAGAAATGTCAATATTCCAGATGAGAAAATTAATATTTTGCCCTACAGACTGCTTCTTTCCTGGTCACATTAAGAGACAGCTCATATTACATAGCTCAGAATTAATGTGATTTTTTTTCTGAACTGTAATAATGATGATGACCAGATCCATTGCCTGAGATGGTAAGAAGGATAAGAAAGAAGATTAAAGTAATTATTCTGCCACAGACATCTGATTTTTGTAATCTGACTAAAGAATAGGGAAATCTTCAACAGCCATGAAAGAAGCAGTAAGAATTCTGCAGGAGTCTACACTTCTCCTGACATCAAGTGCCTTTGTACCTGTACCATGCACTTGTTACTATGTTACTAAAGCTTATCAATCTGCTCTTTTTTTTTTTTTTAATCAAGTATATAGACTCTATTGCTGGAATGAAAATACTGAAATTTATAGCTTGCTGTTCATCTACAGATGTTAACATCAAAATAAAAGCATCCCAGCTTGCTCTGTAGCTGCATAACATCAAAAAGACCTAAGTGAAGATGAGTTAACTGATAATAAAACTATTCATTTGTTTTAGATCTGCATATTCTTTATTCCCTTCCTATAGTATCTGACCACTTTCACCATAAAACCTCAGCAGTAAATTAGTTCCTAATGTCAATTCCACTTAGCCTTGATACAATCCTATTAATGTCCTATGACTTCATCAGACTTTGACTCAGACCCAGAGTCTATATACTTGCTTGATACCTCTAAGAAGTCATGGGAGCATTGGATGCTGTCCTGCAGACTGAACGCATGGAAAAAGAGAGAAATTGTGTGATTCAGTGGAGCTCGCAGAACAATAGAACAGTCCATATTATTGGGGTGAGGACCAGGCCAGCCAGGGCTCTTCAAATAACCAAATGACTGGTTATACTCTCTGCTGCAACCTTGAAGAAAACAAACAAATAAAAAACAGAAACACATAAGGATTTCAGAGCTCTGTATTGTTTTTTTTTATTATATGAGTTTGTAAAGGCAATGGTTGGCAGATGTTTTAGACATTTCTCCAAGCTTACCTGCAGCTTCGTAGGTAAATTTAACTCCATTGTTTATCATATATTCATCTGATTTGAAAGTCACAATGGCAGTCCGGTCGTAAGAATAGAACTCGGAGACAGACAAGGTTTCAGTGCCACAGAACCTATGGGCAGATCCTTGTCTGTGCTGGAAATAAATACATATCATAATTTCATCTAGTGATCTAACATGGCTTTCTGCTTATCAACTTCAGGTGAACAGATCTTTCAGCACTCGCACCAGTTATGCAGTCACATGCTAAAATTCTCACAGAAATCACTTATGTCTCAACATCTTGCAGTCAGTCTGATGAGACACAAGTTAAATGTAACAGTATTTCCTATTTCCATGGCGAGTAATAAACAGTGAAAGTAGGTAGTATAATGGATGCAGACTTTTTTTTTTTCCCCTAATGCCTTCTACAGAAACTCTTATTGGGATGAATATTCATTTTTACCAAGGGTTTTGGGTGAAAGCAAGTACAGTCAGTTTATGAGAACCTGTCGATGGGCAGTACTTTGAGTGTTAAGTTTGGCATCTGGTGCAACAGTGGAAACTTGTGTAATACCAAGTCGAATTCAATGTGCATAGTATGCTCCCATGAAGTCAATGCACCCGCTACTTTATCATGCTTTGGATGTACCCCTTCATCTAGAAAAATCAATGAATCAAGCCACAATTGCTAAGCGGTGGCCTTCTCTCTTTGCAAGTGTGAGGGAAGCTGGTTGCGGGTAGCTGTGAATAAAGCACAGTATCAACTGTAGATTTCCTACCATGGGTGAAGCTTGGAGCTCTAGGTAGTTCTGAGAACAGTCTTGGTTGGAGTGGAGGTGGAAGGTCTCCACCACCAACCTGACCTGCTGCAGCGGAGGAGCATCAATGATCCACACACAGTGGGTAAATGGTGGGTATGCATTTGGGAAATTAGGTGACGTTGCAGTCAGGGAAGTTGAAGTTGCATTATATGTTCCTCCGCATAGTCCTGTTTAAAATAGCAATAAATACATCAACATTACCAACTGGGGAAAAGGGCTTACCTATTAAACAAAGTTACACTGAACAGTATGCTTTTTGCTTACTTGTGGTTCTATAGAGAAAAAAAAGTAAGTAGAAAACATTCTAATGCCATGTCTATGTACGTCTCAAAATGCAGAAAAATGCTCTCTGTAACATCAGGACACCCCTTAGCAGTGTGAGAATATGTTACACTATGGCTTGCCAGGCCCCTGCTGCCGGAGGAGGCACCAAGGGGAGTCCAGCAGTGCTGCCGTAAACTTGCTGGTATTGGATGCTCTGTAGAGCTATGCTGAGGACTCTCTTCTCCTTTCCCTGCACCTTCTGCCTATAATGAGTTTTGATGATTTCATGTTCAGGTGTTTGTTTCTCCATAGGAGTCACAAAAATATACATTACATATATATGTAATACATAAACAGATAATACATAAACATAAATCTATATATACATACGATCCACTGTGGTGTAGGCAGCATTGAAACCCTCTCTTTCCACAGAATTATCTGTGATAAATTTCACAGTCAAGAAATTACTGGTAGATAGAAAAGGAGCTGGCACCATAGATCCACAGTACGTGCCAACCAAATTGGCATTTTCATTATCTCCATCATATAGCTGAAGAGAGAAAAGCATTTAAAACATTAATATTTTTAGCACAACAAGCAAATAAATAGATATCAAGTTCTCTAACCCTTCCCAGACATTACAATTTCTCTTACTTGAAAGCACAGAAGGTGCTTTTGTGCTTTAACTGGATGTTTTTGATGGCTACAGTTCTTCACCATCAAATTAACTAATTCCAGTGGATGGTGTAAAGCCCATTATGGGACATTCTGGTCTCATTTTGGCAAATCAATCAAAAAATATTCTGATTGGTGATTCTGCTTTCTTTGATTTTTTATGTGGAAACTCAAACACTTTTCAATGAGAGAAGTTGTATTCATCAAAATGTAGAATTCATTGCTGTTTGCATTAAGCATCTCTAATGTTCAGCTGGCTCCCTAGCCCTCTTCTGGATGGTTAAGATCTTTTTGGACTTTTTGCTATGTATCCTAATATGTATGTGCTATGTATCCTAATTGCTATGTGCTTATTACCGGGATAGCTGTCAGAGGTGAGCATATAGCATCAAGATTTACTTATTCAAAGTTTAAAAAACAAAAGTTTTTTCAAGCAATTTGCTTTGATAATGAAGTCTTCATGTTTACTTCCCAAGTGCTTGACTTCTGGGTTGTTTATATTCTGTGGATTACAAACTCATTTATATAGGTGGTAGGAGAACAAAAGCTTGTCCCCATAACAGTCAATGTCAAAACTCTCATTGACTTCCAAAAAGGCAGAATTTCATCTGCAGTAGCAATCTAACCCACTGAAAAATCATTATTATATTAAGTAATTGAATTTCTTCATAAGGCCATTTTCTATTAATTTAAGTTTTAACCTCAGGGTAATGTTTTCATGGATATATTCTTCTTAAGATACATAGCTATCTTACTTTGACATAATCATATTGGCAAGTTCGAGCAGACTGTCCTTCGAGGGCAAATGAAGTGAAGGTGAAGTGGATCCGTTTATTTTCAGATGCAGTTATGATCCATACACATTCCAAATTTTTCTCGTATCTTCCATTCACGGAGACTGGAGAGCCAAAGCTATGAGCTGAATTTGTCAAGTAACCACCACAGCCATGCTGAGGCCCTGTTAAAGAGCAGCTTTTTAAAAGTAATTCCTAGTATTCATGTAATATTCAAATATTTAATCTCAAGATAGCAGTTTTTTTTCCACATCAGAGAATATTACTACCCCATCTCACAAGGACTATTTGAATGATTAAAATACTTACAGCACAAACAGCTTTAGGTAGATATAACTTACCATTACAGCTTGTGGAATTAATAACAGCAATACTCAGAAAATATGGAATGAGTGATTTACAAATCTCTGGCCTTCTTTATTGCCAATTTTGAAGCTAAAACTCTTATGACTGAAATGAATTCTGAGAAACAAAATGTGATGAGTTAAGAGTGCATTTTTGCTTGCTTAGGAAGAGATTCCTTAAAGAAACGTGATTAGTGGAGGCTAAGCAGCAAATTATTACCAGCAGGCTCATATTGTTTTGTTGAATATGAAATATGTATCTGCTTCAGAAATGTAGCCTCGAGTTTTTTGTTTGTTTTGTGTTGTTTTAAAAAAAGAATGTAAGAAGTTTTAAAAAAAGAAGAAGAAATTAAATAACAGAATAACGATTAGAAAGCATTTTAATTCAATTCTTATCTACCACTAACAGTACTTGAACAGTAGGGGTCACTGAGTTGTTAACTTTCAAAATCTGGCAAAAAAATTTATTATTTGTGTCAAGCTTAGTGTTTAATATCTAAAATGGTGATTTTTTTCAAAAGGCAATTGAGCGGCTTATTTGGACAATACTGCCTTGTTCCAGTGGTATTGAATTTGGCAGCCTATATCTGGGACCCAGACCTCGATTTGCCTTTTCTGGCACTGTTGAATTTTGTGGGAATTTACAAGTGAACAACCCTTCTGAAAAGGAGGCTACTTTTCGTTGAGTTTTCCATGTGCAAAGCTAAATCTGTACCCGTAGCTACCCATGGTGAAAAGCTGAAGTCTGTAATGTTTGCAGTTACACTGAAATCAGTGACTTTGCAAAAAAACTATTACTCAGAAGATAAAAACCCTGTTATTACATCTAATCACAATTAGACAAAGCCCACAAACTGCCTGAAAGGATTTTCTTTACCACTTTTTAACTTTAGGCTCTCTCAGTCTCTATGGGGTTTCTTGGCTGGTTATTTAACTCAGGAATTCAAATAAAGCGTGGGTCACACTGGTGTTTGGCTGAATCTGATAAGAACTGCTTTTAAAGTGATGCAGTGACTGCAGGCAGGCTCGTGTCTCCCACAGTGAGAGCTTTGAGAGGAGTTAGATAAGCACAAGATGCTTCAGCTGTGGCTAAGCAGCAGGGACAGTTCCAGAAGTTCATCTGCATGCGTAAGACATGCCTTTCCTTCTGGCCAACACGCACTGACTTCACCTTGACACACTGATGCATTCCTAGTCACAGAACCCTCAGCATTGCTTAAGCTCCAATATTACAAAAGACCACTCTGGAGTAAAATCAGCGCCCAAGTATCAGGATTGCATCAGTAACCACAGGCTGGAAACAGCCCAGTCTTGCAAGACTGTAATGGTTAAACCAGAGTGACTAAGTATCACCCTGCTCTACTAACCCAAGCCAGAAAAACTCCACCCTAAAAAGGAGTTTGGTTAAAACCAAAATCTTAACAACATGGGATTCAAGCCTTTGTTATAGCTAGAAATGAGCAGAAGAAACTTATTATGAGAATGCAGTGAGAAAGTCAGGATTGTAGTCCAGTTTTGTGCGCTATTCTAGTAATGAAATCAGAAACTTGGAGAGCTGTTAGCATAACTCCCATGCCACTGCAGAAGGTGGAAACAACAGCAAGGGAAATGTAACCAATAAATCATGCTCTTATCCTAGGAGGCAGGAAAATACCAGACAAGAGGGTGCCAATTGCCCTAAGAGGGCAATTGGGCAATTTTGCTTTATTTTTCTCTGGGCTGACCCTTCTGCGTACTTTATTCTTAAGGAGTGCTTCTTGGAGCTATTTCCTGCTCCACATTTTGGACCCCATCCATGCAATATACCATTAAGTACAGAATCGTTAAGCATAGGGCAAAGTCTGACCCTCCAGTCCTGCAATACTGCAGGACTAGTGATACATCGACTCCACTGTTATATAGGTCAGGCCATCTAACAAAGCTTCCCTTCCCCTTTTCATAGTTAGAAGTGCAAACACGCCAGTCAGAACATTGCAATAGGAGCTGGAAACTTGACATAAGCAACAAAAGGTGATGTTTAATTGTATGTTGGCTCATGCTTTTTTTTTTTTTTTTTTTTGGATATCAAACATATGAGTCCTTGCAATAGTGCATTTCATTGCTAGCTGTGCAGCTATGAGGGCAGCTCAGATGACAAAAAATATAGATGTGGGCGAGCCATGTGTGTACAGCACTTAAAATGGACCTGAAAGGGAAGAAACAGGTCAAACCCTCATTATAAGAAAAATCATTCTGACTAGTTGAGCCAGTAATAGCATCTAAAAGGAGATAAATAAATAAATAAATAAAGGTATAGTTTACAGTTAATAGATATGTGGTTTTACTGTTAGCTTTCACAATGCTAAGTGTTTAGCCAGAGTCAAATGGTAACAAGATGGTACAAAATAAATAATGGCTAGACTAGAAGCCAACTAAGATATGCAATTGTCCTGCATTGAGCTAAGTAAAAAACAACCCTTGCTGAAAAATCTATTCTTCTACCTTTGTATTTTTCAGTTCTAATTATCATTACATCTGATTGCAGCCACTAAGAGTTACAGAACAGCAAACCCACATAAGACTATGGTAACTCCCACAAGTGAAGAAAGAACCAACTGCTTAACAGGGGAGAACTCACTGTAGCAGAAAAATATTATTGTGCTGAATTTTAGCCGGGATGCAATTCATTGTTTTAAAAATTGTCACCATTCCTGGGTAGAAAGTCATGTAGAAGCTGTTCATCCTGCCACCATTGATATTCATTGTTGGATAACACAGCCAAAAAGATGATAGCTAACTCAAGATGTTAGTTGGTAGAAAAACCTCTTAGAAAAAGACCACCATTTTAGATACTAAAAGCTAAGCTTGATACAAATAATGAGAAAAACACTTTATAGAAAAATCTTTGTGTGGGCAGGTGGATGGACTACGTGCCTGACAGTGTTATTTCTCTCTCCGATTTCTTATTTTAAATAAAAATCATTAGGTCACTTTAAATCAGATAGTAATTGTGTCCTCCTGATATAAAGCTTGCCAGGGAGTGCAAATTATTGGAATAACTAGGACACATGCTGCCACCATTAATCGTTTTTGTTTGAAAGCATTAGCGAAACTAAAAGGCTGAGGGACCATTCAGAAAGGAAGGAATTGAAGGTTCCCTATGGCAAATAAAAATAATTACAGCAGAGAGCAAGCACATGTTTCTCTGCTAGAGAGATATCTCTAGATATGAAACCAAGATGAAGATAAATCTTTGAAGCTGCTGCCTTCGCAGCACAGCCAGGGTAAGGATCATTTATACAGGTATAGACTCAGTGAAAGGGAGCCTACCTAGTTCTAAATTGATTGGAAACTGGCAAACTGATGGCACTTCAAGACACAACAAACTAATTTTGCTGTCCTTCTCTTCTTACCAAGTAGAGCAAGCACTATACATGTCTACCAAATGACAACACAATTCAAAGAACTGTTCTGGCTCTGCTTAAATAAAGCCAAAAGCCTCTTTGGATTTGTGGACCACATCTGATCTCACCTAAAAGCATCCCTGGAAACTCCAGGCTTATCGTTGATCTGAATTAAAAATCAGAGAAAGCCAAAATTAGCTCTGCCAAGATCCATGCCTCTTTCCTTAAAGGTCTTTAGAAATTCCAGCATGGAGAAGAGGCTGGGCCATGCTGTAGTCCCACAGCAATGTGGGACTGTGGTTTCATACAGTAGGACTGAGAACTATGTAAGGTTGGAGGGGAAATCCTATTTCCATAATTCATCTCATGGCAGATCATGAAGGTGGGATAACCTACACAAGCTGAGATTTCCAGGTTAGTTCCAACACTTGGAACCGCGACTGCATAGACATCATCACCGCAGTGCCTGTCCTGAGCGCAGCACATGCAACATTTCAGGGAGAGATTTTAAGAAGCACAGGGGTCTTTTCAGTCTCCAGGCTGGCCTTTAAACAGAAGGGTGTTTTGCCTGAGCTGGTGGCATGGCCATGGCGCTAGCGGGGACGCTTAAGACTGCAAAACACACACATCCTGTGCAAGATGGATATCACCATTGCAGCCAATAGAAGTTCATATTCATAGTTTTTTTCTGACTATTGGCTCATCCAAATACAACAGCCAAGCCTGTCGCTCAGGCAAGCTCTCTGCCAACCTTGTCCTGTTCCTGCTCTACTCTCATAGATGTCTCATCCTATTTATCTTCTTGATACTTGTCTAGGAGAGGAAAGGCAGACGTGCAGTCTGGCCTCATTCTAATACTTTCCTCAGAAAAAATGTTAACTGAATTACCATATTTGTTGGCATTGCAAGTATCTAAGCCTTTGCAGATCTCTTTACAAAGCAAATCAGAAATGTCTGCATTGCAGTACAGATTTTCAATGGAGGAAGTTATTGACTTTAGTGAAGTAAAGGCAATTTATGCCAGCAGAGATTTTTTAGCCACAGTTGTGTGAAGTGCCTTTATTCTGAACATCTCACCATCTTTTAACTGTTTAATCACCACAAACTAATCACTCTGTCTAAAAATAATTTTCAACTCTCCGTTTTTCTAGATCAGTTATAAATTTCATATTTAAAATGTCTAACACTTTTATTGTTCATCCAATTCTAGTATGCTGAGCATCTATTTATTTTATGTTAGGATAAGGAATGTCACAGACATGAAATAACTGACATTTCAGAGAGGCATATGTATACTGAGCCTTAGTTCAACAGATGTGGGTTTTTTTTCAGAGATACTGAGATACTGATGTATATTTTAACTTATTAAAGTGACAAGATGTTAACAGTCTAGAAATTGATTATTTTACGAACAGATATTGTGAGTTTGATGATATCTGTATAAACTATAATAAGATGAAGAAAAGATAATATTAACCATGCTTCATTCATTGTTTTAATAGATTAACCTAATCATGCTTAAGGCACAGCAATATAATGAATCTGAAATGTGTAATATATTTGATATAAAATTATGTGGAATAAAGGCCTAAAGAAAGCTTTGCAAGAACACATCTGAGTTGGAAGAAATTTCCTTCCCAGCTTGACCCTCTCTGCAGACCCATGCTGTAAACCCGTGTTGGGTATCTTGATCTAACCTTCAGAAACTGATCCTAATGGGCTGTCAAATCTCTGCCAGGCACTGCTGCTGTTCTAAGCTATGAGAAGGCGCACTCACTTCAGCAAAAGTGCTCACATGCCCTACTCAAGGACACCTGCTTCTATGACTTTTTGTTGGAGGAAGAAAAATTTTCAGTAAATTTCAGTAAATTTGAGAGTCAGTTGCACTTGAGTCTCTGTGTCCAGCAGCCACTAAAATCACTCTTTTTTTCTATGTTAATCAGTGCATTGAAAAACTTCTGGTGGTGTGTGAATTTAGCAATTACTCACAACTACCTATACAGCAGAATGAGCAAACTGATATTTTACAACTTAAAATGTCCATTTCGATCTTGAGGTTTCAGAGATTCTGAACAATCCAAACAAAATCAGTGCAAACTGGGTCTGTTGACCATTTCTGAAAATCTGCATATTGAAATCAAATCCAGTGAGCTAGGCTTTTGTTTCACAATATAGAACTGGATTTAGAACTATATTAGGCAGAATTTTGTCTTGACAAAACAGAATAGCATAAAGGTGCTGTCAAAATTCTACTGGGTCGATATTTTAAGAGCACATTTTAATTTAATCACGGGACCACAAAACAGTAAATCTATTAGCAACAGACACTTGGTGCATTGTATTGTATTCCAAACAGGAAATGAGTAATCTAATATACATCTAATAGAAAAAAAGGAAGACAGATGCCTCTGGGTAATTTATCAGGTAAGCCACAGATCATTGTGTTAGGAAGGAAAGCATATAGATTATGATCTTTTTCTACAATAGCATACAGGATTATTTCTGTAAATTAGCTGTTAATGCATTTTAAGTATATCACATAGGAAGACTTCTTTTTTCAAACTTTGTTTCTTCTAAAAGTTTATCCACTTACGATTTTTTCCTAGGCAAAATCATTAATATTCAGAAATGCTCTTTTGAATAAAAAGTACTGAGGAATCCTTGGGGAAGAAATGGGCAAAAGGAGAACAATGTGACTGAGAGCAGGCTCCTCTCTCTCTCTCAGAGGATGGGGTGGTTAAGGACTTTGCATTCCAACAGCCTAATGGTTGCCAAGGTTTTGGAGGCATTTCTGCTGCTGTAGAGCCTGCAACAGGATTTTTTCTCATTGTTGCCACCCTATTCTTCTTGCTTGCCTCTATCCATCTGTTTTCCCTTGTCTTGCATTTAAATCATAGGCTTTTTTGACAGCAAATTGTTGCTTTATCCTGGGTCTGTATTGCGCCTACCACCATGGAGTCATGGCCTGTGAGCTCCTGGGCCCGACAGCAGTGCAAAGACAGGGATGATATTGGTATTAATACAGCACTGCACTGCTCTTGCACAATGTATCAGTGTGAGCTGCTGCACACTCACCAGGAGACTACGCCAGAAAGGAGAGGGGACAGAGCAGACTCCAGCCTGAGGTCGAGCAGGATTTAGCACTGCAGAAATAAAGCAGATCATCTCCCTGACCTTCTCCATCCCACCTTCCCTGACATGCCCCAAAGCAGGTATCAGCTTTGCCTGCACAGTGTGACAAAAGCCCAGGAAGAGGTTCCCACCACAATAACTTTGCTTCTTCCAGTCATGTGGTTTCCTAAACCAAAGGATTCCTTAGATCCTTTTTCTGATCATTTGGAATGGGATATATTTCTCATCACTGAGACAATGAGGTTATGCACACCAGCACAGAGAGCTGCAAAGCAGAAATGATGTGCTCTTAGTAAGGTCACAGCTACAATCTCTTAAGAGGGGTTGCTGACTCTTTAAAAAGAGCCTCGGTATCAGCATCCTCGGAGGAATCACCAGTTGGCGCAAGAGGGTCACCCTACTGCTAGGTGGGAACAGACAAAAGCACCATTTATCACTAAAGCACAAAGTCCCTGTTGTCACAGCAGGGACAGCAGAGACCAGTTCAGGTTGTTTCCTTGCCAGACAGGGTCAGCTTAAAATCTGAGGTCTCCTCTTGTAGTAGAGGAGCAGGAGAGCTTTGGCCAAGTCACAAGTGCAGACCTGCAGCCCCTACTCTTCAGGAAGGGACCTTAGCTCTCTCTCCTTCACAGAGACATCTGATAGAATGAAATCTCCTACGCTTGTATTGATTTCTCTCTTCCGTTTTTATTGATTGTCTAGAGGAGCATGCACTCACTGTGGTAAGGAGGTATAATTCTCTTTTTACAGAATGAGAATGGGGGCAGGAGAAAGGTCAGCGGTATCTAAGGCAAGAGTCTTTTTTCCATTAAATCTCATGCTTGCAGCAGGCTGGGATCCCCCTGCCAGCTCAGTTCACCAGCTTCGCATGAGAGTCTCTCCGGTGACTCCAAATAGGAGGCCACTAGGTATCCTAGCAGCTTAGCAGCAGGGTTACTGCTCTTAGAAGCAGGGGTGGTCATGGAATTTATAAGCCCTCAGAACTACACCAACAAAGGCTATATATTCCCCTGCATCTAATGCTCTATATCATAAGGATCTATTTCTAAGGAAATACATTTCATAAAAAAAAAGAAATATTATTATACTGTCAAATTAACATTATGTTGTGCTTTCTGATAGTTTGCCTTTTCTGCATAGTTGGGGGGAATTCAATGTCCTAGTGGGTGGGGGTGAGCACTGCTAATTTGTTTTAATTAAAACAGAACACGTCTCCCTACAGAAATTGCATGGTTTAGCTCTCAGACTGTAGCTCTTGCTAGGCTTCTGTGGGTTTCTTACTTCACCAAGTCCTTTCTTTCTCACCACGCTGGTTATCAGATTGATTCCCCTCCCTATTAATAATATTAACAAGAGATGAACAACAGATAACCCCAGCTTTTGGAATTATCTCGGAGAGAAGCCTAATCAGGAAAGAAATTGGAAGAGCTTGTAAAAAAACTGTTTAGTTTAGCTTCCTACAAAAGGGTTTACTGTTTCTGCTTGTTTCTTTCCAATATATAATCAGGGTCACTCACAACATTAAACAGAGTGCAATAATTACGTTATCCAGTGGTGCTTCCCTGGGGTAGCTACAGAATAATGGAGTCTTTGTCATCCACCAGAGAAGGAGGCTTGCTGTTGCTTTACAGATCCATATTCCTTATCCAAGAGATTTATCATTATTGTCATCTGATTGTACTTATACTCTTACAAAACCACATGGGGTTTATCTTTTGACAGAGACACAGAGATACTGTAAAGCACCATTTAGAACAGCAAGCTTTTCGATCTTCGTGGTTTTGTTCTCTTTCACTTGAAGAACAATCTCAGACCTCATTTTACAAAGATTTATCACATTTTTTTTTCCTCGCTCTATTGCTCAGAGAAGTCAAACTGTAGGACTGTGACTCATTTTTTTCCCTTTATAGTATACTTTTATATTTCTTGGCCATTCTGCAGTATCCTGAAGCTGTCGGGAGGCCTGAAGGCTGTGTGGTTTACTCCCTGTGGCTTGCTTCCACAAAGGAGAAAGATGACCTACCGTTAAGTGTCTCACCACTGTGGACTCTGTCACAGCCCACACCTCCAGCAGGGCCGTCTTTTCCAGCCTGCAACTCTGCTGCCCCTATATAAGATCTGCAACCTTAAGAGTCTGTAGAGATGTCCCTCCAAAAATTAGCCTAAAAGATAATAAAGTTTATTCACAAAAGCCTTATCCTCACTCTGGGAAATAATCAGACTTGGTACTGACTCGGAAAGCTTGGCTTGTTTTCTGCTGTGTGTTTAAGCAGGCTCTCTGGCAAGCTGTGTAAATAAAAATGAAGTCAGTGGCTAAAAAAGTTGACTCTGCGCCAACAGGAAGAGCAAGAGCTTGAGGAGTTCTTGATGATCTCACCCTGGAAACATGGACCATGGCTGTGGGGCATCTCTGACAACTGACACCTAATGGCTCAAAAACAGTGACAAACAACACTAGATTGCTTGAAAGAAAAGTCCACAAGAATGAACTTAAAGATTTTTGTAGCAATTGCTTAAAAAGAAGCAAAAAAAGAGTTAATAATAGAAATGACCATAAGGTTGTGTGGGAATATTTTTCTTGGCAAAGACTGCAGAGCCAGTTATTCTCCTTATCTGTAAATACTTTCTCAGACTGTATCAAACAAGAAAGTCCCTGGATAGGGGTGGGAAGGGGATTCAGTGACTCAGCAGAAGACTATGTTGATCCTGCCACAAAGGCCTTTCATGCTGAACTATCTGAGTGCCAGCTTTGTGAAACAGACAATTGCTTCTTTCTAGATCACAAGAACATTGAGTTAATTACACAAGAAGCTAGTAGTGATGACACGGAATCAATGTACATGTAAAGACTATTTGCTTCTTATCATTCCATGACAATTCAGATCTAAGATCTAATAAGAAGGTAAAAACAGTTCCTTTCAACATAGAACTTTAAAAATAGAATATTGGTTTAAATTGGTTTTTAGGGCAATAATGAAGTTTTAATGAACTTTTGTGTTCATCAAAACAGATTTTATGGTCAACGCCTTCTCAGTGCGATCACATTTATGTGGAGGACAACTTCCCAGAGTGATCCCAGAAATAAGCAGAGATCAGCACAGTGGTACCTGGTTGGTGCTCCTGTCTCAATTGATTTTAACAGTTTAGTTTTTACAAAGGTGTGAGTGGACTGCAAGGAAGTGGAAATGGAGGATGGATGGAAAGGAAGCATCTACAGGGCATCACCAAGCTACCACTAGAGATATATGAGAGTTTGCAAGTTTTGCCAGATTTCCTGCAAGAGTTGGATGCTGCTAAGCCCTCAGTCACCCAAGAAACCAATGTGCCTTCAGAGACACAGGAGAAGCTCAAGCAGAAAATAAAAGGGCCAGGGCTAGAATGCAGGGATCCCATAATCCCAGTCTTTTGCCTAGTCAGTTCAAGAAACTAAGAAACCTTTTGCTGCCAGCCCATCTGGTGAGCAAGGCTGTAGCATCTACTCACAAAAGAAAATTACTTCTCAGCAGACACTTGAGGTGACCAATCTCATAACATTCTTACCTAAGGTCTCCCTGAAAGATGCTTTCCATCCCCTGGCTACTCCAGAGAAGTCCGTCTTAAACACCAGGAACAAGTTATTGCTGGAGCTCTTGATATTTGGGGGTAGTTCTGACCCACAGAATTTGCCAAGGAGTGGAGCACTGATGCCTAAGCCATCATATACAGCCACATAATCCTTGTAGCACGAGGGAGACAATTCAAGCTGGAAGTTGTTGAATCTGCGGAACACACTTAGAGCATTAGAGTACAGCATTTCCATTTTTATGTATGTAAAATTATATATGTTTTTAATGCTTGAATAAAGGTGTAAGTAATAGCAATGGCCAAAGCTGTACATAAATATCACATTCCTGCTCAGGCAGACAAGCAAGCAAAGCTATAGATTGCATGGCAGAACAACACACCAACCAATCTCAAAGAAACTGGCCTCTCTCAAGACAAGCTGTCAGCCTACGTCAGCTTGCTGTGAAGAGGGAGACCTCCCCTGTGCAAACATACCCTCCCTCACTTCTGAAAACTGCTAACACTGCGATTTCCTTGGGCACGTGAGAGGCATACAAAATTCAGGCTCAGACTGCAGACCAACTGTGTCTTACATTTAGCTGAGGAATGTTTCCTTTGTTCACAATCAGCATGTATCTGACAAAAGAATATATATATATATATATATATATATATATATAATTTCTCAGTGGCAACATTCTGTGGCAGGCAAAGCTTTCTTTTAGGTAGGACTGCACACACTCAGGAATATATATATCTTCTTGGTGGATATTAGTACGTGGGCTGTAAAGCAAGTACCAGCTTTCTAACAGAGTTCCAGTTTCTCTTATATCAATTCACAAGAGCCCCATAACCCTTCAAAGGCTGACAGAATTTACTAGGAGCATGAGCTGTATTTTTACAATTTCTTAGTTCTGCTTCTAATTAAAGTGAGAAGCTACGATTATGGTGATATTCTGCAAATAACAAGTAACTGAGAGTAAGATATAAAGAAGCCTCAGGTTGATATGAAAGGCTTCAGTGGCAATTTCTCTTTTTAATTGAGCTTTCCCCTTGGAAAAGGAAAGACAGAGAGAAAAATATTAATTATTATTTTTAATTGGAATCAGAGTCCTCCCTGTCCCCTTGGCGACAAGCTGAATTTAGATTACATACTTGAGAGCGATGACTTTGCCATTTCCGACGGAGAGGTGGTACGAGCAGTTCATGTTGTTGTGATAATCTACAACTGAATGAGCCGGACTGCTGATAGTGCCAACAGAGCCATTGAAAATGCCACCACACGCTGCAAGGGAAGAAGGGAGAATCATTACTGTCTGAATGCC
The DNA here is from genome assembly GCA_034781795.1 of Crypturellus tataupa. NCBI lineage: Eukaryota > Metazoa > Chordata > Aves > Tinamiformes > Tinamidae > Crypturellus > Crypturellus tataupa. The sequence continues at coordinate 718,643 of JAWLRI010000471.1, read as the reverse complement.
AACTTTGCCCTAGCTTTTTTATTTCTTGAAGGAGACTCTGTTAGTCCTATTTTAACCAAGAAAGGAAAACCCTTGATAAATTAGGAGCAGTCTCCACAATCATGCCTAGAAAATTTCATTGCAGAGGTCTCTATGAAGCTGGACGGTGCAAGGGAAGACCGGATGTGAGTACATGAACTACAGGTTGTCTGGTGCGTACCAAACAGCACTGAGTGCATTTGTGCAGCGAAAGAGCCTGACTCATAACCAGGTGCAGTTGGAGTTTTGGGGAGCAGGAGGGTTAGGGCAGTGCCCCACGCCACACGGTGAGTCAGGGATATCCAGGGGTATCCACAACTCCTCACAGGCAGGAACCTGGCTGACGAGCGGGCAAAGAAATCCCCCCAGTGAACTCCTTGCTCAACGATGTGCATGAGGATTTGTTGCTGGAACAGTGCAGGAGCAGGTCAAACTCTGAGTTTAAGTGAAGCCAAGTTTAAGCTTGGCTCTTCAGGGCTGCACCCCGCAGTTGCTCATGGGGCCAGGATGTGGGCTAATGTTTTTGTTCCCAGCTCCAGTGCTGGAAGGAAAAAAAAAAACAATTATAAAACTAGCTCTAATCTCCATTGTTAACTCGAGTCTTTATTTTATGGTCTTAACTTGGCAAAACAACGTTTCCCTGCGTCCTGTTGATAAACAGCTGAAAGCCACACAGAGCCTCTCATGTTTAAAGGCGATGCCCTTGCCCAGGCCACCACCGCGCAAAGGCAGCCCCGTGCGGGGTGCAGAGCCCCAGCCTCGGCCGCGGCTCCGTCGGGAGTCTGCGTCCCTGGCAGCAAACAGACCGGAGCCGGGGGGATAAAGAAGCAGCATTATTCTATGCTAGGAGGGGGAAGGCTTTTTCTTTTCTTTTTTTTTTTTTCTCAAGCAAACAATACAACTAGAGAGAAGAAGAATGTAAATTGCTGGAATCTGCTTTGTATGCAGCCCCCAACTCCTAAGGCTGCAGTCATACTTCCCAAATGTCAGAAGTCACAAGTCTGATAGCAGCAAACAACTTGAGTGAGTTATGAAGGTCTTTCACATGAGTAGCTGCTTAGTGTCATCTTTCAGTGCCATTCTCTGCCTTATCTGCATCAGGCCATTCATTTTACATAAAGTATTTAAACTTTTGCCTTTCTTTTTTTTTTTTGCTGTGGCTTTAAGCATGAAGAATGTATTAAAGGAAAGCATAAAATTAAGAACTCTGGAGGTAGGAAATGAAATAGTATTCAAAAATCAAAATACTGCCCCTACAAATGAAACATACAAAATATTACCATTTCATCTTTGAAATCTAATACATATTTCCTCTTCCAAAACAAACCAAAAAAAAAAAAAAAAAAGGAAGGAAATCTCATGTGAATGACAAAATGTTTTGGTGAAAAATTGCTTTTAACATTATATCTAGATTCCAGTCCTCATTTATTTTAGAATCTGGAACCTGTGCATTAATATTTGGCACTGCAAAGGGATCCTCAAATGGAGGTATACAGCTGAGGCCATTTAAACGTGCATTTCTTGTTCCAGCGTTAGGGAATGTAGCTTTAGTATAACAGATATCAAGGCCAGTCTCCTGTATATGAAAAAAACATTTAAATGAACTCAGTTAAACAAATTGGAGATGTCACTCCAAAAAAAAAAGAGATTAAAAAGAAAAATACTGTCAAGAGGTGTTGCATTCTTCTACTTCAGCAGAGTCATGGGAAATGTTTCCAATTCTGAGTTGATCTTAGGTAGTGCCTTGACACAAGGACAGCAAGACAGCACACATTGAACAGCAGCATGTCCTGCTCCTGAGTGCTCTTTGGGGCAAATGCTGAGGGAATATGAACCATTTACACCTATCTAGGAGACTCCGAAAGTCCAACGTTTCCTACATTAAAATCCAGCCTGAGTGTTTTCCACCACCTAAAGCACTGGAGCTGGTACTCACCCACTGCTCTGTATCTGGCCTGGAATCCAAAGCCTGCAAGGCGGGAGTCGCTGTAGAAGTAGAGCAGCATCGGCCCAAAGACACTGACCGGGGTCGGGAGCTCGGTGCCGCACAGGGTGACAACAGGGTCCGGGGTAATGCTCGTCCCACGGAAAATCCTTAATCCATCATACAGACACACTCCGCTTAAGAGTGACGGGGCTGTGTGGACATGCAGTGCAGAAATGTTAGTGGCGTATTTTCAATGGGATTTATTGAGCTTCAGGTTTACACTGACCTCTCCAAAGGTTATAACTGAGTAAGAACCACCTACGAGGAGACGCACAACCTCCCAAAAGGATGTATTTTCCCCAGTAGAACAAGGCAGCTGCATTTATTGTACAGGCAACCAACGTCATGGGCGTTTTTATTTCCTGTGATGTAGAAGTCAGTACTCAGTGTGACGGATTTCATATAATTTTAGAGTGAGAAAGTGAGAAAATACTAACATGTTTTGGAACTCTCTTCTTTCTCTCTCTTCTCAAACTTTCAAAGCTTCCCTCAAGCTTTTGAGCAACCAAACCCAGATTCCTCAGCTTGAATTACAAGACAAAGATTGTAAATTTAATGTGTCAGTTTGCCAGGTAAACAGTGCCACTGCGGCAGTTAGTGGAGATCTCCTGGAGATGACAGAACTATGGGAAAAGAAACTGATCTTCAGGAGCAATCAACCTGAGGGAACAAATCAACTTTAGGGAACAAATCAGTACAGATAGAAGTGTGAGTGAAAAACTGTCTATTTAGAAGCACTAAAAACATGGAAATGGGCAATGTAGCATCCTACTGCTTTTCTGTTCTCCACTGTTTTTTAGTTTCTCATTTGCAGTTAGCATTTTGGAGGAGCGAGCCCTCCTCTCTGCCCCCTGCCTCCACCCTACCTTTCTAGCCCCGCTACCGTATTCATCCAGACCGGCTTGGGAGGACAGGGCACAAGCTGTAAGTTTCCCAAGAGCCTGTGGCGGAGCTGGTCCCTCAGAGGGATGTCCCCTTGAAGGCCACATGGCACCTTCAGTTCCAGGACTCCACGTTTGCCGGGCAGGCGGTCTGCCCGCGGAGCTGCCGAGCCCAAGGCTGGGAGTGCGGCCCGGCTGCGCAGCCCTGCCAGCTCCATGCTGGTGCTGGCGGGACCCTGGTGGTCTGAGGGACACGTGGGGAGCATGGGCATTAGTAGGACACTGGGGACATGCAGAGGCTGGGCCGGTGCTGTCAGCAAGACATGCAGCACAAGCTTCATTAGTTGTACTGCTCACAGAACCACCTGACAGGGTTATGTGTCCTTTTTCATCATTTACATGCCTAAAGGAAGCACCACATGTTCACTGCCTTGTAAGCTGCCTTGTTAGTGATCTATTACAGTGGAATAGTTGCTTAAACTGCAAAGGATTATTCAGGAATTGTCTAACAGGAGATGCTGGTCTAGCTTCACAGAGGAGTGATTCCTGCACACCGGCCAGTCAAAACTTCCCAGCGCTGTGGAAAACAGGATAACTCATATCAAACAGGAAGGCAAATAGGAATGGAGTGGTAATGCTGTCTCACAGGAAGGACAGAGCAACCCCAGCAGCAGCCACATCTGTGATCATTTGGGCAGTTTTCGATTTAAAAATTCTCTCTGTTCTCAATGAAGACAAGATATCCTAATTGCTTTACAAATAGGCTAACAGGGGAATCAGGCACTAGTGTGACTCTGATATGAATTACTAAGATGAATGCAACCAGCTTCATCAGATAACCAATTAAATTTTTAATTATAAAATAGCTAATTTAAAATATTTTGCATATCCTGCTATACTGCGAGAATACTTGATAGTAGGCTAATGTGATAAAAACATGATCAGTTTTAAAATGCAAAGAACTGACATAATGAAATGGAGAAAAGTGTAGTTTAAAAAACAGGAAGATTTGAGAAGGCAACTTGGATCTCATCTGGAAAACATTCTGGAGAAAGACCTGAAGTGAAATGGATTTCTCGGCAAAGCAAAGGTCCACAACACCCAAGACAAATTGTTTTGCTTTGCAGTAGTTTGGTGAATAAAATGACTGTTCCAGGACTATGAGAAAAGGCTTCACCTCCGGCTTTGAGTGCTCCACAGTTTGGACCAATATCTCTTACAAATCTCTGTGAAGTCTGGCAGGGCTGATCACTGTTTGATCTCTCTCCTATTAATTCATTTCCTCATTTAATTCTCTCCCCTTAATTTCTTGCCATATTGAAATCCATTATTCTGCCTCTCTCCCCTAAATAACGCCCAGCCTCAGGTTCCTCTACCCCACCCCTCATGTCATACTTTCAGCCTCTGGACACACTCAGCACATCAGTAGCAGTTCTCCTCAGTGGTTTATTTCCTCTAATTCTCTTAGGTCTTTTCTAGCCCAATTCCTGCCCCTTGCACTACAGTGAAACAGCTTTCATGAGTCTCCAGAGATCTCTTCTTAGGCAGATGTCAGACCCACATCCCCTCCGAGCTGCCAGGCACTTTCCACATAGTCAGCCTCTTCTTTCTAAGATCTTGTTTGCTGGTATTAACGTATCCTCCTTCCTTCAACACATCTGTGAAGATTCAGTGAGACATCTCCTCTCCCGTCCTCTTTTTGTCTCCCCATTTGCTGTGTATAACCTCACTGGCAAACACAGATTCAGCCGCCATTTCTCCACTGATGGCCAATGGATCTATTTCCCTCCCCTCGCCTATTTCGCTTTAAACTAAAATTTCTATCTATCTCCCAACAAAACCATTCAATAGGTGGGCTGCTCTCCTCCCCATCCCCAAGTCTTTCCTTGCATCTCCTTGCTTGACAAGCTCATGATTTTGCCTGCACTGACTAGGTTCATGTCTATGATTTAGTTCTTCACATCCAGCCTAGATGTAAATAGTGTGGGCTGTTTCTAATTATTTTCTTTAAGATGCAGTCTCTCCTATTCTTCCACATAGACAGTCACCCAAGAAATACTGATTTTCCAACAGAGATACTGTACCATTTGTTCGCCATGCCTTAACAATATTTAATGCTGTTGCAGAGACCTTTTTCGTGGCCTGGCAATCTGAATGTGTCACCCTTCTTGGAATTGCTGCCTGTCTTTGCTTTCAAGGCCTTCTTTTATCCAGCTGCACTCTATTTATCATCTCTCGGTGCCTCTCAGCATTGATACATTGACTCCTGCCTCCAAAGGGCATATGATAAGAGCTTCAGTTTTCCTTATGTTATGTTTTTGAGATATGCCCTTTTGTTCTCTCCTTCCCATTAACCAGGAATTTCTTGGTAACAATTTAAAACCAATTTCATTATTCTCCATAAAACTATTTCCTTGATGTGCTGCCTGCAAAAATCCTTGGCCATATTTAGATCCTTACTTGTCTGGTCAATAACAACAGTGTACTCTTTCCACTTTTTGCCTATGGCCATAGATTATCTTTCATTTTTTAAGGGGCAGAATCTGCCTTTTAGTTGTTTGTTCAAAGAACATAAAAGAATGAGGTTTTCTTCATAGCTGTCGCTTCTGTCCTTTATGGCAATACAAATAATAATTAGTAATGTAGGAGAAGTGTTATGCAGGAACATTCTCCTATACTATATATTAACAAATTCCATAGCAGAGGGTTCTATTTTGAAAGTAAGGAATTACAAGTTTTTTCTACTTATCTTCTTTCAAAATAGCATATTGCAAAATGTATCTATTTTCTGAATTGCCTGGAAACCACTCAGAAAGCAGATACAAGAGACTCAAAATGAGGCTGTGATACCATTCTATATTGCAAAATTACAGTTGAATTTCTTTTTTTTTTTAAGAAAAAATAAATTATTAAAATAAGGTTGACACGGTATCAATAAAATGTTGTTTTGTATGGAAAGAGTAAAAATACTACAAAAATATGAATGTACATATTGTAGGAGGCACCCACCCTTTTCCCTTTATTTTTCATGATTTAAAAATCAAAATATATTGAATGTTATGCTCCCGTTTGGAGACTATTACAGCCATGTAATGATATGCAACCATAGCTGTCCTCCAGGTTCTCTTGTAAGGAAGCTCATCTGAATAAAGATTGTGAACAAAAACCAGATGTGTTTACCTACTAGTACAATTTTTTGGACTATTTCTAATAGTTCAGCTTTGTCTAGACCTTTGATCCCAGGAGTAAAGACAGATGTGGGACTATGTTAATCACTGCCACAAAAAGACTAAGAAAAATTCACCCCATTTTTCAGTCCTTTATAAATAAACAATCACAATATAGGAGTTACAGAAGCAAACTGCAACCTATACAATCCCACAAAACCTGAAAAAAAATCTTTTTACATTAGTATAGGAGACAATAAGTCTGGATGATAAACTTAAACTAGATGTCTGTTTTCAGATGGTCAAAGTTAGCCAAAAATGTCATTCCTTCCAACCAGGAAGCAGCTGATTTGGATTAAATTTTAATCAATCATAAAATCAACAAATGCTATTTCCTCCATCTCTTTTTTGCTCTGCATTGTTACTTGCTATATTTAATGCTAAATACATATTTAATATTTACTACATGCATGTCACATTTATTTGATTCCAGATCCTGGCATTATTTCATTGCTATGGGTGAACAACATCATTTGGAGGCATCCTTTGTAATCAGAACAGCCCTCTCATAACTGAAAACATACTGCTCTATAGCACAAATATGTGATTAACCAATCAAGTCATTTCATTTTGCAGCAGTGTGTCACTGCACCACAACAAATTGCCCCTGTCTTCTAATTTTCTGGAAAACATCTCAGGCAGTTAAGTCAATGAGACATGTATGCCTTACAGGCATTACTTTAGATACTTCATTTTGTTGCTTAACAACCGTGAAAAAAATTATTGGATTTCTTTTGAGAGGTCAAATAGGTAGTAAATTATGCTAACTGGACATGCATCTAAACTATAAATACCCAAACCAGAAATCTGTACCGGTGTGTTTAAGATTTTAAAAAGCCACACTCAGTAACAGCCTAAGCAGGTGCAATGCTTCCTTGCCTTGGAATAGCTGGAAATGACTCTAACAGATGCTGCCAGACAATGTCCTGCCTTCGCAAAAGAGCAGTGGGACTACAAGCTGAAAACCCTCAGGCACATGAGCTAATCAGATTCAGTGGGGCTGCTGAACGCATTTTCACATCTGCAGGATAGTTTGCAAGATGACGGTTTCAGTCTTCCTTCCCATTTAAACACAGGTAATTTCTCTTTGCTGCTGGGTTATATATTAAGATTATGTGAAGAATACATTAATAATCAGCTATGGGAGACTGTCATAGTTCCTCTTTTATAACCAGATGTCCTTTAGCTCACATCCTAATTTTTCTTCTTTTATGTGACTAAGGACTTTTGTTTCTGTAGCCTGAGGAAGCCTGTGACAATAAAGGATCAAGTTGTCTTGCAAGAAATAGATCTACATAAATATTAAAAGCATTTTATGTTTATTATGTCTGTGTCACTTACCTCTTTGCTCTAATCTTTTTAATAAAAAAAACTTGAATCCATTTATAAAGTAACTGAATGCACAAACAGAGCACAGAACTGTAATGTATGTACGCAGGACAGATGTCCAAACAGGCCCAATTTGATTCAGCCTGATGTTTTGGTGTACCTACTGATCCTGCAGAATAATAGTGCCTTCTATGTGAAAAAAAATCATGTAGTTTCTGTGGTTTACATATATTCATATATATTACTCTCAAAATAGTTTTACTATAGGGGTGAACAAAAGGTTTCAGATTAAATCGTAATCAAATCAACCTTTGACTCAAATCTAAATTAAGCTCTGACCAACATATTCTTAAAATCCAAAAATCCTGTTAAATCCTTTTGAAAACTTAAAAAAGACTAGAAGTCTGACTACTGACTTTGTGAATTGGTTGGGGAAAAAAAAAAGAAAGAAAAAAGTAATCAAATTACCCACCAAAACTCAGTAACAAATTACTCAACTCTCAATTTGTCCAATTGGCTCAGGGAACAAAGTGACTTTAAATGACCTCAAAATATATGAATATCAAAGTAAAGTCTGACTATTCACACCAATGAGACTAGAATATCATACCTGCTCTTCCCTGGCTGAATACTAGCAAACTTGAAAATCTGAAGAGGGCCTTTTCTGTTGACAGGCAAGGACAGCATAACAACTTTTGAAGCTTTTTGACTACTGCAGTCTTTCACCTAATTTCACAAAGCAGTTTCACAAATATTATTTAGTTGTTCTTGGATCCTTGTGTAACACCTAAGTATATTTACACTAATTTTATCAAAGAAACAGAAACACTGAAAAACAAAGCAGCTGCTCTGAGATCACAAAGTGAGTCAGTGACAAAAAATAAAAAAGTAAATAAAGGCAAGGACAAACACTGTATTTGGTCTGTCTTATACTCTAACCACCTGGCAGACTCCCCATGCTGAAAGATATTCATCAACAGATGAGCTTTATCTTCTGCTCTTCTGGAACGTTTCACTGACGCAAAACTGAACTCCTACAAATTAATGCTGTAACTGCTTGCCTGTTCAGTATGGACCAGCAAATTAGAGTACCAACCACATTTCCATATTACGACACTTCTGTGCCTCATAGCACATACCGGAGCTACAAAGAGCAGTTACCTTCCAAGTGGAAAGTGTCAAACTCTAGGATCACCAGTGCGTCTGGTCCCTGATCAATGACATAGGTGCAGTTCAGGTTGTCGTCATACTGACTAGGGTAGTTGGGAGACACAATGCGGCCTGCGGGGCCAGTGAAATTCACTCCACATCCTGCAAATAGAAGCAAACGACACACAGTTATAATCCCAAGTGGCAACATCTTCTGATTTTGCACTGACAAACCCACTAGTTTTGTCCCTCCTAGCACCTCGTCCCTCCTTAAGTGGCTGGTCAATGGGGACCATCCAAGGGGCACAATGCACAGCCTGGGAACACAAGTGGGTCTTACACAAGCACACAGTCGTGTCCTGGGGAGCACAGGGCCTTCTTGCCTCAAGTCTCACACAGTATCTCCATGGGTTGTGGCAAAGTCCAGGCCATAGCCCCCAGCCTCCCTGACTAGAAGGATGCCAACTTCCATGTTCCTTGGGCTTTCTTTTTATTTTAAATTATTGACTTAAACAAGAGAGGGCTGTACATAGTAAGATACTAGTATAAGATTAGGAACAGGCACATATAGCCTGTGATTGCCTCCTCTCAGTGGTTTGCACTTTGCTCTTCATTGGTAATGACAGCAGAGGAAGTATCAGAAAACCAAAAGCAGCTTCAGTTCAGACTTCATTGTACTTCAGTAGTGTCTTATTTTAAGCACTTCATTTCCTGCTGTTTTAATCTGAACCCAGTGAAGTTGCTTGCTTTGGCAGCAACCTACAAAAGGACCTCTCCCAAAATTGAGCATGTCTCCCATTCTTCCAGTGGATTTGGCCCTCACAAAGTGCATGCCACCGTCAAGGAAATGGAGAGACCATCCCAAGAAATGGTAAAATAGCCAGATCAGATGTCAAGGAGTCATTTCACCTCCTGAGAACAGTTTATGTGAAGGACACAGGCTATCCCAAACACAGGAGCAACTACAATTTCAGCATGGACTTCGAAAGAAAGAGTAGAGTTTAAAATTACCAAACGAACCAATTCTTTTCCATTCAGATTTAGTTTACAAACAGTTTAACTGTAGAGAAATAAGCTCTTAAAGTCTGTTCAAAAAGGCAGAGGGAGCAAAAAATAGTTTTAAAAGTTATAGTTACAAGAGGTTTTGGCAAGTCCCAAGGCTGGGGCACAGCAGAAGCTGTGTTGCATTCAGGAAGGGAACTCTTGTGTTCAAAACCTGGGCAGTGGCTTCAGTGTCTTGTTGGACTGAGTTACGCAGTCAAATAAAGCTAATCTAAAATGGACTACTAGAATAGCCAACTGGCTTTAAGGTCACTTACTGCTTATGAAAGATGCAGAGAAACCTTGCCCAGGGGCATCCTGAGACTGAAATACTGTCGTTATCACATTGTTTGGAGCAACAACAGGGTCAGGAGCTGAACTTCCACATCCTCTGGTTAGCAAAGCTGCTTCTTCATCACCATTTCCTCTCCACACCTGACAAGCCCAGATTGGAAATGGTTTAGTGCTTTCAAAGGCTACAGTTTGTGGGAATACATTACCATGAATTACACATGCAATTAATCCTTCTTCCCATGGAGGCAGAGAGAGATTCATCTCACACTGAAACCTAAGACATCCACACTGGAGCTACAGAATCTGCTCCCTTTAGAGCCATTGGAGACAAGTCCAAGGAGTGAGTCTCAGAATAAGGTAGGTGGCTAGGGGCGTCTTACAGGCACTTGGGGTCATCTTGTTCAACCCTGCTGCAAGCAAGGCCACAGTAAATGAGGTCCAGGGAGCCTGAGAGAAATATTTTATGTGCATCATTGTGTACCTCCATTTTGATAACTTATCTCCATACACTCTCTTCATATGAATATATATATATACAGTGAAATATTAAATGCAATCCTCATGCTATTCATAATGCCCATAAAAACCCAAGCTATTATGCTAGGGTAATATAAAGCTCCAGATTGGAAGATCTGAATTCTTAATATCTAGTCTTGTTAATCAAAAATTCCAGTTATTGTGTTGCATTCACTTGTTTAATAACAAATATCAAATGATATATGAAGTTAAAAAATAGTTTTTCACACACACACAAAAAGAGAAAATACAGTATTTTTTGCATTATTTCAGCTGTACTAATAGCCAATTCATAGTCAAGCAAATCATACATTCATGAAGTGCATTCAGGTTTAACTTAAAGTAGGCACTTAAGTGAAAACCCATTCAAGTAACTATTTCAGCAGGTACTTTAGGCTCACACTTTAAGCACTGAATTTCAGCACACATAAAATGAAACATATGCATGAGTGTTTGATGTTCCTGCACGAGTAAATCATTTCCAGAATCAGGATGTTTACTGCCAAGGACTTAAAACTTCTACTTTAGGAAAAAGTAAAAAAAGGGATTTACCATAATAATATATTTATTTTGTATCAGTGTGTTTAAACATTTTTTCCTGGTCCCTTATATCAAAAATACCTAAGAAACAAATAATATTTGATTTAAAAAGTAATATATTTAAAAGAAATCTGAGTGGAACTAGAATAAAATCACAGAAAACTGTGACTGCTCTAAGCAACTATCCCAAACAAAGGTTAGCCAAAGGTTATGCTGTAAGTATATACATATGCTCATTCATCCGGCCAGGTGTTTGGGGTAGTATATGCTCAAAGGATTAATATAAGGAATCCATGACCCGGCCAAGATTTTGCAAAGTCACTATTGATTTTGGATTCCTCTTTCTTTTGGCTGCTCACCTAAGAATACATAGGAGAAACTTACACCTGCTCAGCAGTTTCTCATATCCAGAAACCTTCACGCATTTTAAACTGGACATTCAAAAATGGAGCTAGACAACATCAATAATTCAGATTTTTCTCTAAGGACTGTATCTCAATTGATAGTTTTGTCCATTTGAAACCAGCTGTGTACACAACATTCAGGACAGATTAGAAATCTGAATTTAAAGTACCTTTATTGGGTAGCAGTAAGACTTGTTCTGTATTAGTGAAACATTATTGCAACATATTAATTAATCAGAGAAGTAGCCTTTGAAAATACAAACTTGACTTTTTTTTTCACTACCTGCAAATGCGAGTGCCCTTAAGGTTTGTAAGCTGCTAGGCAGAGATCGCATGTACAGCTGTTCAAGTTTTCCTACATATTGACAATTATGTTTGCCCTTTATTGCGTGTGGGAGTTGTACTGCTATGGAGAAAACGAATACAAAACCACTGAACATATGCCAAATGCCTGAGAAAAATAAATTACACTGAAAAATTCAAAGCATGTCCACTCTGTTCAAGTGCCTTGAAAACAAGTGGCTCTTGACAACCTATGAAGGATAAGAAAGCTATCTTTGTTCTTTGAGATAAAAACCAGAAGCATTGGGACAATCTGGACAGTTTATACACTGAAGTCTTGCAGAATTATAGTGTCACATTCATATATTTTTATTTACCAGAATAATTGAAAAGGCCTTTTCATTACAGCCTATTTCTCACTGTTTTCTGGCTCTGAAGCTCTATGGTACTTTTTTCATATTGTTCATTTTTAAGACATCATGAATGTGCTGGCAAAAATTAATAATATATACAAGCCAATTCTTGAAGCACATAAAAAACAGACTGCACTGTACATGGACTTTAGTTTATATTTTCTGGATTTTGAGTCTTAACAGACATAACCATGACATGACTGGAAAACAGGATTCTGGAATCATGGCTGATTTAAACACTGCTCTGCTGATCTCACACCAACATCTGCTTTACCTTCACGTAACTGCTCTGGCAGCTCCCACTGCTATCTGGGATGTGGAAGTTACTGTGAAAGTTCATCTCCAAGTGTTTGCTTTCATGCGTAATGATGGTCCATGTGCATCTTGTGTTCGTGGGAAAGTTCTGAGGCCAGTGAGGAGACTTGATCACACCATTATCCGAATGAAGGATTCCACCACAACCTAGAGAGAGCAGTGACACGAGAGATGCTCTAAGTATCTGCTGCTGGTGCTCCCACAGCACTCAGCTTTGAATGGCTGTTTGCCTCTGTGGCTGCAAGAGCAAGAGAGTCCTGGTACCTGCTGAGCCATCATTCACCCCCTGTCCCATTGCTTCTTTTTCATTCCCCCACCCCTGCCGCAAAGAGCTACACTGCAGGGGAGGTCCTCTTCATGCTTTGCTTTCTCCTCCTCACAAGTTCCTTGTGTATGCCAGTTTAGCCCTGGTCCACCTGCATGCTCCTGACAGTCAGGAGCGACATCTGCTCACACAGAGAATGAAGGTTAGAAACACTCCAACAAGGAGCTTCTCCCACACTGTGCAGGTTCCCTCCCATGTATCACAGCAGGCACTTTGTGGCTGACAGCCACTCAGGGAAATGCCCCGGGGACAAAACCTCAGTCAATTGTTGTATCCAGTTTTTCTCTACAACAAGCAAATATTGCAGTTCCACATGTGAATCTACTCAGGCTACATCTGTTGACCCCAGGCAGAATGAGGATTTCCCCTCCAGCCCAGGCAGCCCTGTGAACTGCATTATGGAGACAGCTAAATGGATGCCTTTAAAATATTGTTAACAGATTAATTTGTAAAGAGGAATAGCTAGTCATGGCTCTATGTCAGCTCATGTTCCTATACATAGTTCAGAGAAGTTGAAACGTCCTCGCAAATACTCTGCCAAAATAATTTATTAGGGCTAGGCGTACAGCACTAACAATTTGGTATTACTTCAGAGATGATGTAAGAATAAAGAGTACAGTAAGAGTAAAGGATAACTTCTACTTTTTCTCTTCAATGGAATATATATACATATCAGCTTTAAAATGAAGATTTTTTTTTCATTTTTCTATTTAAGATAAGAGCAATTCTGTTTAGAAGGATGTGAGACCTAGTTTTCTTGCACATACAAAAGTGTAAAGCAATAGATTCTCATTGGACAAATACTGATGTAAGAGAGCAAGGGAAAAGAAGCTAAGCATTTAAAAAGAGAAATGTCCTTTCACAAAACAGATACTACACACATCGTATATATGTACTACACCAATGAAGGATTTTATGTACAAAACCCTAGTGACAAGAGGAAAAAGTGTCAGAACCAGATTAGATGACATAGACACTCCAGTATACATTCACACAAGCCCCAACTATTCATATTTTATAACGACACTCTATAAGGGAAGTTACCTTCCTTAAAGGGAGGCACAAAAGGCCATGTGAAAACTACTAGGTAGGTCGCTAATGGTAATTCAATCTGTGTCAGCCAGAAGGATTGCACCTGTCAGTTATCTTATTTTTCTCACAAAAGAGATGATCATTTCAACAGACGGGAGAAAGTAACTCCTTAAAATTCACCTATGCAATCTTGTAAGTGTCCTATCTTTGAAAGAGTAAGAATATCTCCATTGAAGTGGAAGGGTTTTAAGGCTGTTGAGCCAAACACACTCTTAGAAAAGTTCTACCTGCCCCTCTGTTTTGAAACTGACTTCTTTCTAGTTTTATGTATTTAAACAAATCAAATTGTGAAACAAACATTATTTGAGAAATGAAATGTCTCATAGCCTCCGATATACTGCTGGAAGCATAATGAACATGGTATCATTTTACAGACATCAGGAATCTGCCTGCAGGAGGCTTAAAAAGTAAATATATGTCCAAATTTAATTTCATCACGTAAGATCAGAGGACACTGGCTTAACTCTTGACTGCCTTAGCGCTGGCTTCTTCAAAGGATGCTGAAGACGTTAACAGGTATTTTTTTCTGAAATGCAAACTTACTTAAAGAGAGGGAGACCTCTTTCACATTATGTCTGAAAAGTGCTAAACAGACATGATGAACTAGCCTACTAATAGGCTGCCATGTTAGAGTGAAGAAAAGAAAAACAATTATTTTTCTCTTACCTAGAGATTCTGCTGCCCACGTTGCATAAAAGCCACCTCCTTGGACTGAATGGTCAGAGTTAAAGATCACAACTAGTTTGTTGGAACCAGACTGAATGATCCCTGGTGACCGACTTCCACAATATTGTCCTATGACAGGAGATCCAGGAGAGCCACCGTTCAGGATAGTAAGCGAGTCCCATTTACAGAGTGAGTGACTTTCAAGGTGGAAGGCTGTAAAAGTGAGCTGTAACACACAAAAGCAACACGCAGGATTTAGTGCCACTGGCAGAGGGGTCAGAGCAATTCCAGCTGCATCCCACAGCCGTCCCAACACAGTGCTCAGCTGCCTGACCCTCACTTCACCTTCATGCTTTCCTGTAAATGCCACTTGAAATCTCGCTGTTAGAAGAAACTGCAGCTACTTAGCATGAAGAGAGAGATAAAAGATGAACATACAGTTCCAAAATTGGTATTAATGGGAATTAAAGGTATGCTTAAAGTTAAGTATGCGATTCAGAAATGTCTGGGGTGTGCACTGGTGTTGAACAATTTCCTGACCTCAAGGCCCTTGAAATGTTAAGGTCTTAAGACATTAAATTGCACATTCACATATGAACACTGCCAAAGCAGAAAGCCTGAGATTTATTTCTCCTCTCATTTTGAATCAGAATACTTAATGTTTGCGAAAAATAATGTTGTTTTCTCTTCAACCTGAAAGAAAAAAGCTGCATGCCTGGTTCCTGCAGGTCTAGAGAGACCATATAAGTAGGTTGTGCTGGGCAGGCAGCTACTGCCACTTGCTGCCTCCCACAGTGAACCTATTTGTCCTTGGACTGATGCACGCTGGTGGGATTTCCTGGATTTGCTGATGTTGCAGTATTGATGTACACTAATGATTTTCGTTCAATAAGGCATTATTGCTAGTTTCCAGAATTGGGACTTCTGTGAAAAAGTTTAGCAAATATATGGTACTTTTCCCTGTAACTTTTGTATGTATTCATCCTCAAAAGAGTACTGCCTGAGGCAAAGAGCAAATACAGACAAATTTAGCTCAAATGGTTCAAGCTGGAACTCTACCAGCAACTGAAACTGGCAGCTTATAATGGAAAAGGTTAGTCTGCTTTCACTGAGCATGCTACTGCTCAATCTTCGTAGAAAAAAAGATTTTACTTACATATGATTAAGATTAGTTCTGGTATAAATAAATCTGTGGAATAAATAGAGATTTTGTGTTGTACTGAGATTTTTTTGTATTCTCTGAAAATGAGCAAGTACCCATGTAGTGATTAAAATACCACGCAGCAGAGTAGTTAGGACTGTGGATCTGCGTTTATAAGAGACATCTCTGTAGTTGTAAACAAGAAAAATATGATATGAAAATTAATGGAAAACTCTAAACCTAAAACTATGCAGTGTATTTTACAACATTGCTTTTCAGGTATTTTTCCTGATCTAGACTTGCAAAGTCACTGACTGGGCCTCAGAAGTTTTCCAAAGGGACTGGGCCTGTTCTCCAAAGGATCAGTCAGAGAACTCAGTGAGTGGGTACCCTCTCACTGATGTAATTTGTATAAACAACTATATTAAATTCCAGATTAATCATGAAGACATGGAAATAACTTGAGTAGCTTGTAACTTTTCCTTTCCATAGATGAGCAAACACTTTCAGTGCTGATGTATTCCCATGACTGAACACTTCTCCATGAATATTTAATAATATGAGTAATTTCAACTCCCTACACTTAGAGAGACATTGCTTTAAAGCAAAAATCAGGCTTAGGAACTTGGAAAAATCTTAGGGTCAAGTTTCATTAGAATGTTTCTGTCTTTTAAAAAAGCACAGTCCAGGTTTGTTTTCTTTGTTTCCCCATTTCCTATGTAAGGTCAATGGTGAAATATAACATTTCTTCACATTTCCCATTTTCTAAATTTTTTAAAACCTTTTCCTCCAGACTCAGGGGATGTTATTCACAACCAGCATTGTGTTACTCACAGTGATCGTTTCACCTTCAGGAGCTTCCAGCAGCCAGGAGCAGCGATTCAAGTTGCTATAAGGTTCTGGGTAGTTAGGACTTGAGATAACTCCACTTTCACCTGACTGTATACCACCACAAGCTGGAGAAAATAAAGATAACAGTTCCTTACATTTTAAAACTGAACACAGTAAGCAATTGACTGGAATATTATTGAACTTGAAATAGTACTAAAACACATTTAAATAGGACTGATATAGGTAAGGATAATCAATTCACTTGGGAAAAATCCAAAATTTTAAATATTTTTCATTGAATAGGAAGTAAATAGATTCAGTGACCTTGAAGTTTGTATTTATTTTGGCACTTAATATAGCTTTGCAAAACCTTTGCCAGTTGACCCTTAGAGCTGACTCTTCTATCTTATCTTCCATTTACTTGTCTCAGACACATAACCAAACCAGAGCTGTTCCTAGAGCAACGCAATCAAGTCAAAAAGTTGCTGATGTGTCTAGATAAGCACCAAGGCTAAATTCAGCTGTGACAGGAAGAACAGTTGTGCTGGCCCGTTAATGGCAAAGTGGTGTAATTTGCACTGATACAGCTTTGAGTGGGTTTCAAAGTGAGTGCAAAGGTTCAAGTAGGAGAATGTGTCTCAGTCGTGCTGGCATTCTGGAGGTCTATTTGAAGTAACTCAAACTTGGCTCATGTTACCTGTTATGTTCCTATTCCCAAGAGAAACCAGCTGTTCTGAGTGTTGCACTGCATTGCAAGAACTCAAACGCAGTTCAGAGAATGGGAACAGTGAAGCAGAAAATAAATCTGAGTTTTCAATTGCTGGCATATTTTTGCCTGAGATGGATATAAATAGCAATGGGTCTGTGTAATTTTTGAGGACTTCTTGGGAGCTGATCCCATAGTATAAATTCTCAGCATCACCAGATTAATGGCAATATTCCTCAAAAATGCCACAGCCACTGAGTCAGTTATGTCATTTACCTTCAAAAGTGTAACGGGCTGAAAATCCTTTATCTTCTGTGGTTTCATCACTTACGAAGTGCACCCAAATCCAGGGGGCAGCTATTGCTAATGGCACCAATGGTGCGGCCTGGCCGCAGAGTCTGGCTATTAGCTCTCCATCTGCATCCCCTGAGTAAGAAAAAGAAAAAAAATACAGCTTTTAAATCCTAAAATAACTCTAGTAACTGAAAGGAATACATACATTCATATGAATAGATGCAAAATAAACAGGTTGTTTCTTCAAAGAAGATAGCAGAGCTGGAGGTAGAAGCTTCAGGCTCCGTTCGAAGAACTGGTACACGTTATTCCAAGTAACACAGCTGAGTAGCTTCATCTTTCTGTCATATACAATGACAGCCACCTTTCAAAATGCTTTGTAGCAAGGAGATACTAAAATTCTGTTAATGGAAATTACATAGAAAAAAATGTGCCATCTGTCTTTCTACTACATGTTAACAAGCACTAAAGAAGATACTGGTATGTACTAGCAGAAGACATTCACGATAAATAGCAGTTTTAGAAAAAACAGTAGTAATTACATTGATTATTAAAGTGTGCATACACTTTTCCTTTTTTTGCACCAAGTATACACAATCTATTTCTCCCAAAAGTATAAAAAGGTCTGGATACCTATCACTGCTTTCATGGATGTCTAGTTGGCCATAAATGTCACAGATGAATGTCTACTATGACAAATATCAGACTACTGAAAAGCAGACCTGTTCTTAAAATAAATCTGTGAGATTTGGCTTAAACTGAAAGGAATGGTCTGAAAAAACAAAATCAAATATCCACAAAAGCCAAAGAAAAGTTTCTTGAACCCAAGAGTAACGTGCATATTTAACTATAGAAATATGTACAGCTATACCATAACGTACAAATTACATATATGTGATTGATATCATAATTTAATGTTAAGATTTATGTTATGAAATTTTAAATATTTGTCTTTGTGGGTTAAATATTCCTCAGGGAATACAGAAAGACCTTCCTGCCTTTATATTTAACTTAATCCATATACTAACTATATCCATATATTGCACAGGTGACTCAAAAGAATTTTTTATATCTCATCTTTGTTTGGGATTTCCTAGGTAACTATTACTTAATTGGAGCTTCTCCCAAATTGACATCTGCTGTGTGGAGAGTCTCAAGCAGCATCCATTGGGGTTTAGTGACCTTCTGCACCTTTTGCATCTCATTGCTCACCAAATGCTACCTGAGAGCATATGCAGCAAAATTAGGGCACTCTGCCTTTGACATGAGACTATCCTTGTGCAATCAAAGCTCCATTAGTATGGTTAAAGTGAAGATTTCTATTCATATTGCTAAACTGTTTAGAGCAAAACAAGACTATGCTTTTTCCCCTTTCCTTCGATTGTATTGGCTGAAGACCTGAGTTAACAAAGGAATGAGCGTAATGGGAATTGACTGCTAACTGACCAGATATATTTTATTATTTTCCTTTTTTTTCTGTTTCCCAGCATTCCCAGCTCCTGTGGAAGTCAGAGGGAATTGTTAGGCTATGCAGCAATGTATATTCTTTCTCTGGACAGAAAAACAAACAAACAAACAAACAATACTTTGCAATTAAGAGCTCCTATTTAAATGAATGCAACTAAGGATGTAACAGACACCTGAACTCAATCCCTCCCATCTTTCAGAAACAATTTCTTTGTAAATTAGAATCTGCTCTCTCTGGGACTCACAGATACAGCTTCTCAATGAGGACAACACCTGCAGCTTTCATACTACACTTGGCATTAGTTCAGCAATTTTCATATGACATGTCTTGCTGCTTGTTCTGATAGACAGATGAAGATTTTCAAATATACAGAGATACTACTGGTGCTGAGTGTTAGTGCTCAGTGTGAGCTGAGTACTCAGTACAATAGTGCTGAGATTGCTTTCCTCTTCAGTGTTTTAGGTCTATATTTTGTGATGCTATATCTTGGGAAATACAGATTTGTTTTTGGAGAATCATCTTGTAGAATACGAAAGGATAAATCCCAGAGCCTGTGAATATTTAAAGCATTTTTTATGTCACTCCTACTGTCCCTGCATGCATCTCAGGAGAAGGAAGAAAATGGGTTGTGGACCAAATGAATTGTTAGGATGGCTCCAACCTCTCCCTAATTATCATGTTTTGAGGAAGAGGAGGTGAAAATTCAGGTCTAATGTAAAGAGAGTGTCAGGAGTGTGTTGTAACCTCTGTAAGGATTTATTCTCCACAGCTACCTGTCCATTCTCGCTTCCTTCCCCCAACTCCAAAAGAAAAGGTGACTATATTCATGCATCCATTACTCTGGCAGTGAAAACCCACTCTTGGTCTAAGAAGTACATATCTTATAGACACAATATTCATAGGCTTAATCCCTACCCCGCTGAGCATACAAACCTATTCGTAATTCCAGGTAGTCATACTGGCAGTCCTGGTGATGCTCCAAGTGGAAGTCCTCAAAATAGATATATATGGATGAATTATAGTGGGAGGGGTTTTCAATGGTCCATTCACAGTTCAGGTTATTTGTGTAATTCTTAACACCATCATAACCAGGGGAAGAGAAATTCCCACCTGCATATCCAATAAGGGTTCCACCACAAACTGCACAAAAAAAAATGTAACCCATTTTAAATTAAGAATAATATTCAGTATGAACAAAAAAAGATCTTCCATTTATTCTCATATGCTCATGTTAGCAGGCATGTGTAGGGATTAGATCACAACATGTTCCAATTTCTCTCTTTTTTATAGTCTATTGCTGTGTACAAGAGCATTTTTGTTTAGTGTCTGAAAGTTATTGCAAGGTCTTAAACACACATGTAAAAAGCAGGACCAACAATTATTCTAAACATCAAATAAAATATTTTAGCGGCACTAGCAGTAGGACAAGCATTATTTAGCTTTTTGATAAAATCACACTGCACATCCTGTTCAGCAGTGCTTAGCCCTACCCGTTACCTAAACTCGCGGGAGGACAATTTCTCTGGCAATATACCCTCAAAAGCAATACACTGATGCTCCGGAGAGTGTATGCTTTAGGGAAAAATCAAGATTGAAAGACAGAAGGCTATAATATAATAAGGTTCTGCCAGCTGTCTCCTCTCTGGAGGCTGGGCTTGTAAAATAGGTTAACTGCACTTTGACAAGCTTCAGTAATTACTTACCCTCCCTGGGTAATAAGGAAGCATATGAATTATTCAAATTGTCTATGTCACTATGTCTTTTGGATCTCTTCATGGATAAGCCAACATCATTATATCTTTTACTCAATACTCAGTAGGCAAAGACAAGAAATCAGCAGTGGGAGTAAGGAGTATGATCCATAACAGAGATTGTTTTTCCTTCCATTTGAAGTTTGACATAATAGGAACATGAAGTCCATAACTTCAAGACCTCAACATTTTTTTAAATCCTTTCAGCTAATTAAAAATATATCATCTGGTCTCATCCAGACATGTAATTAGTCTAGGCCATTTTTTTGACATTCATCAGTATTTTAGTTATGAAACCACTCAACACAGATTAATCATTTCAGATTAACTAAAAAACAAATGGTACCTGCATCTTCATTAGATGTGTATGAGACACTGAAGCCTCTGGCTGTACCGGATGTATCTGTCACCAAAACTACCCTCATTGTGTTTCCAGAAGATTTCACCTGAGTGCCTGGATTTCTCTCACCACACATCTTAGCCAGGCGGGGGGAATCCGGTCTGAGGCCATTGTAAACCTGTTGGGTCAGAATATACTCTTAGGAGATCCATGTGCAGTATCACTGAAAAATGCTTCACATCTTTAATATGCAGTTCATTCCTGTCCTCAACAGAAGGTTACGCAATTCCAAAACCTTAGGAAAAGCTTCCATTGACTTGAATGGATGGGGCTTGGAGGTAAAACATTAAAAATGCATTTTGGCAAAACATAAACATATTCCCAATATAAACATGGATGCACATTATTTGTGGGAAACTGTATAGTATTTTATCCCAATATGTAGAGCTTGAACCACCTAATAATGCCAGATACCAATAATTCTCATTCCATTTCAGATAATCATCTTCATATAATTGTTAAGGCAAATATCAGCTTTATCAAATTTTTTTTTGCTAAATATTCAGTGCCATTAGGCATTTCTTGATTAATTCAAACATTTCACTTTTTGATAAGCTAAATAGATTTTGAACAGCTTCTTTCATACAGCCATCAGCCTAGGAGTTATTTTCCTTCCTTTTACAATTACTTTAGCAGCACAGGAAAAGCAGTAAAGGCATTTTCCTCTGAAATTTGGAATATGTAAGAGTGCTAATGACACAAAAGCAAGCAGGACAGTTCCTTCTTTCAGTAATCATTACTTCTTTAATTGCTAAAAAGTGTCAGCTCCCATGGTCTGCCCAAAGCATCTGTGAAGGAAAATAGGTAGGGGAAGATCACCTGGCTACATGTTACAAGAGAGAGTTACTTCTCTCACTTGTGCATGTGTGCATGACCTAACTTCTGATTATGCTAAAGCTAATCAATGTGTTGCACCACTCAGCAAAAATAAATAAATAAATAAACTAGATCTACCGGTAGCATCTCCACTACACTGGAAAAGGAGGAGGAGATACATCCATTGCTCCCAGTTGCTTCAGTCTTTGCCTTAGTCTTCAGAGTACCACACTTCACTATTGCTCCTTTTTGATACTTTTATAAAAATATTTCTGAGACTTTTGTACATCTGACTCATCCCAGCTCTGTGTTGTGTTAAGTTTTTTATTTGTTTATTTGTTTGTTTTTTTATTTTTCACTGGGGCCAAATTAACAACCTATCTGTTTAGAAGTGAAGGTGATGAAGAGAGAGAAAACCCTGGATTTTCCCCATCATCCTTGCAAAATCTTTGAGCACCAACCATTTCTTGCAACTTCTGATAGTCTTATTTTTCAAAATAATAACAGAAGTAACAACCTCCAAAGTCAAGAGACTTGAAATTTGACTGCTGGACTTTGTGCTCATACACACAGGAAAATAAGGGATGATGTTCTTTCCTTGATATCTTTCTTAATGTCCTTCTTTCCATTTGGTTTTACTATTCCTATGGGAATAGAAGGATAAAAAAGAATTCAGGAGACCTGGAGGCTAAAGGCTGACACAACAATGTTAGAGCTATATTGTGAGAACCCTGCAGCTCCTCTGCCAGAAATAACCTGGATGCCCAAGAGACACTGAGGAAGCTGGAGGCGCCCCTGCCCACTGTTAAATTTATTAAGTTGAAAACTGATCCTTCAAATCCAAAAGCCTGTCCCATAGAATGGATCAAGAATGTCCTTACTCTAAAATAAGTACATGAATTTAGGCAAACGAGGGAGCTAACCTTTTCTGTTTATCTGTTTTCTTTGGATGAAATTATGATTTGTCTTAAAACCAGATATAGATGTATGAATGACAATTCAGCTGTATTATTTCTATCAATATTCCATAAAAGGATCAGTAACAGTATTTTCTGCCCTCTGACTTGATACTCACAGCCACATAATCTGACGAGCACCTCCAGTGCTCCTCAGTTTTCATATCATTAATGGTTAGGGTGACACGTCGGCCTTCTTCCACTGTGATCCTCCATTCACACACTCGATTATGCGGGTACAGGTTAGGATAGTTGGGTGAAGTAAATGTTCCGACGGGGGCAGTAAAATCCCCACCACACTCTGGAATACCCAAATGTTGCAACACATCTTTGAATACAGTATTGCTTATAGAGCTATAGCAAGAATACATTAATTATGCAAGAAAAAAGAGAGCCCAGCTACTTGATTTGTCTGCTTTCTCCATGCTTGTCGAAAGAGCTGAGTTCCTGTCAATCTTTGCCACTTAGCCAGAGAAGTAGTTACATTTGAATATTAATTGACCACAGAAACTAATTTTCATCCAATTAGTATTCGCTTCTCTGAGGGCCATGTCAGGCCAGACTTCACATGTTTTATACTTGTTTTCCTCTTAAAATACATGGATATAATTTAATGAAGTACAATGGGAGATAAGGAGGTGAGCAAACTTCAGGTCCCTCTCCCCTCTTTTCCACAAATCTTTTATAGCACAGGGTGCAGGGGAGAAAAAAATCACTCAAACACGTTTGTTTTAGGCACTAGAGATTTAAGAACACCATCCACTACGGAGGTACAGAAAAACATAATGAGAAATCACAGCATTTCTCTAAACCTTTCTCCTTGACAAGAGGGATATGGGAAGGGTATTGCAGGGCATCCCTGGACTGACTTCTGGAAAGAAAAGGTGTGGAAGAGCAGCTCCACTGTCTGACATCAACTGTTGAGGGCAACATCTTTGCAGAGCAGAAGACTGCTTGCCTCTCAAGGCTTCTGCTAACTAGTGATCAGAGAGCTCTATTCATATTTAAGCTAGATAGATTTGAAGAGCAAATACACATCACTCCAAGAACAAGTGAACTAGAATGTGCATTATTCTGTAACAGTTCTCGTGTGTGGTATATGTTACATCCCAACAGAAACTTGTAACCTTATAAATCTAACCTTCAGAACTGGAATCAAAGCGCAGTCTGAATCCTCGGGCATTGACTGATCCGTCAGTGACAAACTTGACATAAGCAAAACTGTCAGAGGTGTCCACAGCATCAGGGAGAGTATTACCACAGTATCTGCCCAACACATTTCCTGCACAAGTCAAATACAGAAAGACAATCTTATATCAAAGACATTATTTGCATTTATATTGAAGGATTACTTTTCAATTTAACTAGTGGGACAGGAGTAAACAAGTAAAATGAAGTCATCAGGGGAAAATGGAAGGGTTTTGTTTGCATCGCTTTGCTTCAGCAAGCAAGGCAGATGGGAGCCTTCATTCAAAAGGCTCGCGTTATGCACAGTGGGAAATGCTTTCTACAGCCTCGTCAGAGGTTTCTTTGGCAGTGTTAGGAAAGGGGAGACAAACACTGAAACGGTTTTCTGACCAGAGGCGTTGTATTCTCGGATCTCCACAAAATCGTTCGCACAGTCAGAGGAGTTCTGAATATCTAGGCCTTCCACTGTGATGGTAAGATAGTGGCCCCTGGGTCCCTGCAGAAACCATTCACACCGCAGGTTGTCTTCGTAATGAAGGTCAGGATACCCCACACTTTCAATGGTGCCTGTTTGTCCGGTCACTGTCCCACCACAGGTTGCTGCAAAGGCAAGGACATTGCTTACTCCAAGGAAGGACCTAAGAGAGAAGCTTTCTCTTACACAGGACTTTAAGCTACAGCTTGTTTCGTAACTGAGGTAATACAGTAGAAATTGTCTTTAGATTCCACATTCTCCCTCTACTTCAGCCAGTTCTAGTTTGTCTGTAACCAACACTCTTCCACTCTAAGCATCCCTTTCTCTCTGACCTGACTGTCATTTATTCAAATAATCTCAAAGATTTCAAGGTGTGTATATAGTTTCTACTAATATCTGTATTTCTGTAAAATCCAACTCTTCTTAAACAGACATAAAACATTTCACAGTCAGTGTATGGAAATCTCTATTCGACAATTACAAAGAAACTTAGTCTACTAAATATTGATCTACATATTTATAAGGGACCAAATTTGACTGCTGGTTTGGCCCTATGGTTCAGATTCTTACTCTCTTTCTTGCACTCCCTTCCTACTTCCTTACCACTCCTCACGATGCCTCAAATAGGGACCATATCACAGTTTGTTTATTTTTATTTCTTGCCCTCTGAACATTCATTTCTTTATGGTACCTACCAAACACAAGTTCATAATACTAAGGCTTAGAGCAAATAATATTCCCTAGTGGAATACATTGGATTTCACAGTGTATTTCATGGCAATGATGACAGGTATGTGCTCGTCTTGTACAGGTGTGTTCATATCACCTACTCTAGGCAACTAGTGCTTTGCTACAAGTTGATGGACAGTTGAGACACTGAAAATCTTTTACAGATTCACTTTCAGAGATATAATAGCACGATATATTTGCTTATGTGCTTGCAGTCTAACAAGATCAACAAAATCCTGTGTAAAACAATATAACCTTTGCCTTTGAAAAATTAACAGACCTAGATGATTTTAAATGTGCAACACTAATATAATAGGTACTGTTCATAAAATTATGAATACTATAAGAAGGTAAAGAGTACCATATTTCTGAATCTGATCAAAGACTATTTTTAATTTCATTTTAAATCTTTACTAACCTCTTCCTCTTTTTTTTAAGCTTTAAAGCAAATAATTTTAAAGTATGTCTTTTCCCAGATGGCAGACCCTGATTCTCCCCCTCATTCTTTTTCTGCTCTGTTGTTCGTCTAGTAGCATTGTTAATGTGTATTGATTTGCATTTACATGGAGAAGCTCTTAATTTATTCTTTTCTGACAATTTTAGCTGATCTTAGCATTCTCTTTCAGCTTCCTGCTCAGCTTTTTAGCTATTTTTGCAAACTGAAAACTGAAATATATTACCTGACTTTATCCACCTGGCCCTTTTTCCTAGTGTCCCTTTGTCCCTTTTATTTGACAAGGGCTTAACCAGTCTTTGTTCCCTCCGCTGCAGGTCTATTAGTGTTTTCATGATCTGCTATAATTTGCACCTTTTGTGAGGTGGAGTAGACGCTGATATTAACTCTACAATGTTTCTGATGCCTTGACTCCAACAATAACTGAAAGAGGCAAGTATCTGTCACACCATCTCTTACAAATGATTTAAGCTCCATTACAAAAGCCTGTGACATGAGAACCGAATCTTTTCTAAAATCAGAGAAATTGATAAATGTAAAGTGTTACCAATGGAGTATTTAGCATTGAATCCCACGTGTGTGGCACTGCTGTCCGACCTGAACCTCATATACATGACGGCTCCTGAGGATCTCTGCGGGCCCGGCATCGAGTCTCCACACAGCTTGGCAAGGACAGGGGCATTGGGGTCAGCACCGCTGCGTAGCTCTAGGTAACTCAATGTACAGCTACAAGAGGAGAGTTTTCTACTCAGTGTACAGCACTAATGGCTTTAAAACATATCAGCAATTACGCAAACTCATGAAGCTACAGTGAGTTGGATCACTTCCCATACAATGTGATGAGGTCAGAATCAAGAAGCTCATAATAACTGATAGTTTGTGATAGATATATAAATTCTGAATCAAAAGAGGTACTAGAAATACAAACAAAAACTTATCCCAAACCTAGTCTATGATCTGACCGGACCTGGGGAGTATGAACAGTGCTAGTAAAGCAATTGTAACAGTCTTTAATGTGCACATCTCTGCCAGTGTTCAGATCCAAGAGATATTTCCTATTAAGTCTATTCGTGGACTGCTGAATAAGGAACAGTCATAAGAACAGCCTGCAGTATTTGGGCACAGAAAGGCCCAAAGCATCTTAACCATTAGGTTTTGCCTACAGAATGATGAGCAGTTTATAGAAAACACCTTCCTACCATGGAGCAGAAAGGTGCCTGTTTTATTGATCTCTGTCATGCAATGGGAAGTCCTGTATATAGACAGAAATAACCTGATAGCCTCAGTAACGTCTCTCAACATTTCGTCACTTTTGATTAAATCTGAAAGGGGACTCTGGGAGGAATTAGCAGAAGGAATAGGGAAGGAAGAATCAAAATGGAGTCTCTCAGGAAACACAGGCAAAATAACAGAGATATATACTTTGGTGAAGGTTCAATGTAAAACTGATCTTCAAACTGCAGCTCTACTGCATGTCCATTAGGAGCAGTTATGGTCCAGACACAGTCAACATGCGCGGGATAATTGCTCGGATAGTTCGGGGAAGATGTGTATCCACTGGGGTTGAAATCATTGACATAAATATTCCCTCCACAAGCTAGGAAAGAGAAGATGACCAATCAAAAACAACATATTAAGGAAATAGGTGAGATGTCAAAAATATGAGTCATCACTATATGCTAACAAAGTTTCCTTTTGGTGTCATATAGTCCAGTCAAAAACAAACCCTTTTTTTTTCTTTCTGTGGGAAAACATTTTAATGCAGTGTAGAAAGCTGAGCTTCTGTGCTCGTACCTAGACAGTTTTCCTCATTTCCACATGTTGAGTACTCTCAAACTGCTAATGGCTCTTGGAATGCTTTTAAGCCCAGCAGGAAACATGCTTCTTGCCTTATTCCTATCCCAGTTCCCAAGAGCTGGAAAGCCAAAAGGTCAGATCCGTCAGTTATTCTGTGAATCATTCCCTACTTCTGCTTTCCAGAAACCAAAATGCCTCTTTGAGACAATAATGAATCTGTGAGAAACACCAGTCAGGCCAAACACAAGGATTTTTGCAGGTCCTTTATCCTACAAAAATATCTTTACTTTCAGCTAAAAGCTTTCAGGGAAAAAAAAGTTTAACAATGCTGATCAATGCTGATAAATACAGGGTTTTAGTCAAGGAGGCTTTCTAGGCTGAAGTAGTAGAAATATTACTGTACAGCTTCACTGATTCCCTTCATGTACTCACTACAGCAAAGCTTCTTCGCAGCAGGAGGAAGAAGCATGCAGAAAACAAGCACTTACAAACTCAGATGGACTCACAAGTTGCCTTAGCCATGTTTAGTTCATGTTTAGTCACTGCTTGAAGGAGCGCTCCCTGTGTCTCAAGTGGCATGTGTCATAAATACAGCAGAACAACTACAAGTGCCAAATCCCTGATTTATCCTGGCACCTGAGTCCCTGCCTTTCAAAAATGTTAGCTCCAACAGGGAATGTTATTCTCTCAGTTGAGAGCACACTTTTCTAGATACACTAGCCTGAATCATTTCTGATATTACTTAGCATCTGCATTGCGTGTCAAGTATTGAAACTCATGTTCTTGTTTTCAGCTAATATGCTAACTGCCTTATAAAGGGTTCTCAATCAGATATATTTTTATTTTAATGTCTCTAGTTTCCATGAGCCAGAGTTGTCTCTCTTTAAAGAGAAGAAAGTGGAAAGTAGGATCAAAAGTCAAACATTGAAATAGAAAACAGGACATTTTTCCAGACATTTGCCAGGTTACAATCTCTCTGAGTTGGCATTTATAACAAGGAACAAACTCACTTAAGAGAACAAATTCAAAGTTATTTCTGTCGAGTTACAGAACTTGTGTTTATCACGTAAACGTACCTAGACTCTTAGCCTCATATTTCAGCTTGAATCCTTGCCCCTCATTGCTGCTGTCAGAAATGAAGTGAACAAACAGCTGGTTGTCCGAGGTATGCATGGTAGAGATGGGGCTGCTTCCACAAAACCGCCCATTCCCCAAAGGTGGAGCCGCAGCATCTAATCCATTCTTCAGCTGAAAGGAAAAATTGCTAAGGTCACTGGAGCACACAGCCTTGGACTACGCACATTGAGCACGTGCTATCCCATTGCTTCCAGCCCTGGGAGCAAAACAGTAACCTAGTGGTTAATTAACACATAGTAATAAACAAGGCTGGAGGCAAGGGGGAAAAGAGAAACAATCTTTTTGGTGTTTCTCTTTGTATTTCCACCTCCGGAGAAGCTGGGTTGTCTTACACTGAAGTCTGTAAGATTCATTGCCTTGAATAGCTTTGAGGATTTGGGGCCATATTCAATAATCTCACCTCTACATAATCGCCGTGGTTGCAGAAAGCATCCTCCGTCTTCACCTGGAAAGGTTGTTCAAAATGGATGGCAATAATAAATCCAGAGGTTACCAGTATATGCCATGAGCAATTGAGATTAGGACCATAGTTTTGAGGATAATTGGGAGATGTGATCACACCCCTGCCTGTATGCAAATAGCCTCCACAGCCTGAGAAGGAGTTGAAAACAAGAAGAAAATATTAGGATTAACTACTCAGGTATTCATTCAGGAGAAAAAAAAAGAACATTTCCCTCTGCTAGAAGGAAGAAGTGACAGATAAAAATAAACACTGAGGCAAGTGTCTGAAGAGTTGAGAGACATGCAGCAATGCACACAATGAACAATCTGCCAAATACAAGGCAGTAGGTAGCAAAATGACACACATCAAACTTCCTCACACTGAGATCTGGTTCTCAGATTTTTCTAAGCAGGCAGCTATGCCAAAGATCTCCATGGCATGGACATATCTTTATAGTATTTGAGTTCTTTGCTTCTAGCTATGGGCCAAACTGCTAGCATCACCACAAGCTGCAAGTCAGAAGTGTTTCCCCTGGCTGCCGACTATTGTCATTACACTTTCTTTGGTGCCTTCAGCCCAGTCAGAAATGTCACCTTCTGGATATGTGTGGGAGAAGTACCATTGCAAACTGCTAACATCCTGCTTGGAACTTACACAGCTCCTAGGATCCATTTGTATTTTGTATCTGTGCTCCAAATTGTTCATTTCCCTCTCTTAGTTGGATATTCTTTCCCTTTTACCTCTTAGTTGAACTATTATAATTTTCTTTAGTCATAGTGTGTACTATTTCTATTTCTGGAGACTGGACTAGTTGAATCATGCTTTGTTATGCTATATCTCTGGATAAATGGCAAGTTTTACCTTCATAGAAAAAGAGATTTATAAATGTGTATTTTTGTGACGTGAATAATTCATCTGTGTGGTTAATGAACAGAGTAGAGACATCTGTTAAAAATGTCATCAAGAAGAATTTCTTTCCTTGCCCAGTAGTATGCAACAGAATCACCATCTACTGTAGGGAGAAGAAGAACAAATCTTACTTTTGTAATAGGAGGCATTAAACCCAGCTCCAGTGACACTTGCATCTGACATGAAGTGGATGAACATGTTTTCTCCTGTTGATCTTATTGGCCCAGGAGGTTCTCGCCCGCATAGAGTAGCCAACACTGGAGAAAGACTAGTGTCCCCTGGGGTCAGAAGGAGAAATGTTAGTGTTAAAATCAAATAAATTAAAACTCACTTGTCTGTCACTAGGAGTCTCACACTTTAAGGTATTTTTCAAGATCTTTAAACGCTATCAAACCATAAAATATTTTTATAGACCATCAAACACTTCAAGTGAAACAGCATAAATTTTCATTATGTAAACAGAAAACTGCTTTAGTTTAGCTCAAGGGATGAGAGAATTTTAGATACTGGAACCTTGAGTGTCTATTTCATTCTGTCAGAGAAGAGCACGATTGACTTCTCACCATCTCGAATAATAAGTTGATCATAGCTGCATGAGCTGTGAGATTCAATGTCCAAGGCCAGGATATTGAGCTCTACAGTGGATCCAGGAGCTCTGATAAGCCATACACAGTCAGCAAAGTTTCTGTAATTCCTGGGCCAGCCCGGTGAGAAGAGGAATGAAGGTCTTTCTTCAGTTGTTACAGTCCCTCCACATGCACCTGCCACACATAAGGAGACAAAATGAAAACATCCCAATTTTAAACTGAACATAGCCAGACCTACAAGGACTACAGTCCTTTTCTAGCTAGTGTAGTATGCTGTGACCTATTTTATTACGAGGAGTATCTAGAATACACTCTAGCAGGACCTAACATGGTTTAGTAAAGGCATTGGAAAGGAAGGTTGTACACATAACCATACAAAACTGTATTGATCAGTTGAGTTAAATGATCTAAACTCTCTTCAAACTGAAGCACTTTCTCTTCTCCATTCCTAACATCGCAGTTATGTGTTTCAGGCCAGGTGAAGTCCTTGATGAGTTATCCAGTGGGCTAGGGCTCTCCCAGCACATAAATCCACATAAATTACTACTGCTATCTTGCAGAGCCCCAGGAATCCTTAGTCCCTCTATTCCCACAAATCTGCCTTCAGATTTAGAAAAAAAAGACATTTTACTACATTCTAATTAGCCTCAACTTTCTCTTGTTTAACTTACTCCAGCAATCCATGATCTTATAAGCACATTCCCTTTTCTTCCAGGAGCTATTTCTCAAAGAGATATATGGTTATGCTGAACATATTCTTTCAGTTTATGGTGCAGTTTTATGAAAAGTTTCAAATCACAAGGGCCAATGACTTAAGGATGGTATTTCAAGAAAAATATCTTCTTTTTCCCATTGAAGTACATAGAAAGTGAAACACTAGTATAAGCAAAAATATCCTTCTACCAGACTTAAAAGTCTCATTTTTGAGATATTATAAAATAAAATGTGAGTGTCCGTAGAAATTGTTCAACACAACTATCAAGATATTTAATTACAATGTCAGTGAAATTCTCTCCCAGTTAACAACGAGGGCTTCCTCCTGCGGCGGGGGTGGTTTGCGGCTTTCCCAGGCAGAGCTCGTACAGCCCTGGACACAGGCGAGGGGGCCCAGCAGACCCACCTGGAGCCACGGCGCGTGCCGCGGGAGCGCCGGCCACCGCGGCCCACTCCAGCAGAAAGCCCCTTCCGCTCACGGAGGCATCGGACTGGAACTGCACAGTCAGGGAGCTGCCAGACGCTGCGAAGGACGCAGGGGCCGTGCCGCAGTAGGTCGCAATGGGACGGGAATGAATGCTGGGCCCGTCGTACACCTGCTCTTACAAAACAGAAACGCAGTTAAATTCTGATTGCATGCTGCTAACCGTGAAGCTCTCACAGAAGGGTCTGGACAGAAACCATCAAGCTGCACATATTCCCTGTCACATGGCTGATCTCTGGGGACATCAACTGGCTTCTTGCATGAAAAAAAAATCCATTAACACAATCATGTGCTTTGCTAAGGTTGCTTTGTTGAGATACAATGAAATCTGCAGAAAAGGGGATTCTTTTTCTTGTTTTCTTTTCTTTTCCTTTCCTTTTTTCCTGATCAACACACATATTTTATTAGATATATTAAATACATATCTATTTATCTAAATATATAAAATATATATATTATTAAATAAAAATGTATTAAAATATTTCCTTTTAATTTATTTACAAGCTAAATTCTTGGCTGATAAAAATGTGCTTTTCTTTTGCCACCTTTCTGTCTTATTTGTGTTTTCTTCACCTCAAGAAAAGTAGGTCCAACAGAGAGAGCTAAGAAACAGCAAATTAGCATTACATTGAAGGTCTGACCTCTGAGTCAGGTTAAAGGACCCAGGCTGATTTACTCTCACTGAATATCTAGCTGATTTAAAGAGCTGATCTTCTCTCAGAGGCTGAACAAAGAAAGCCAGACCAAGCTGGAAGAAAGAAGATGCTATTAGATCTGCTATGAGATGAAAGAAGTTACATTTCCTTTTTGAATGAATATTTGGATAGCAGTGAATTAAGAATTAATTAAATTCAAATGTATTGATCCTAGTATTAACTTTCCTGTTACCAAAGAAGATGAAACAAATATTCATTGGGTTAGGTGGTGTATTAAAAAAAGAGAGAGAGAGCAGAGATTTACCTTATATACCTAAGCAATTATTAAGTAAGGCTTACGTGTATTGCTCCATTTTGCTTAACACTACATTTACTGTATTTTTAGCCTAAAAAAGACTAGACTGAATTATAGGGGGGAAATCAATGCACTGGCAAAGGGGCAGAGGAGGAGCAGTTGGAGGGTTGAAGCACATGTAGGCTTTTAGAATGGCCTTATTTCTAGAGGCATCATGTTGATATAATCACTACTGATATCAAATGAACCACTGCTGAGCAAAGTTCAATCTTCTGTTCTGGTTTCTGACTTGGATTAAAAAAAAATATGATTGCACTACTGGAAACTTATTTTCAGTAAGTATCAAACTTCCAGCTTGGAAATATCTCTTAGGGAGTATGTGACTTTCTCAACCCAAGAATTACCAAAAAGAATACCACAGCAAAACCAATAAGCCCCAACCTGATCTGTGGAAATTCTACCCATTCCTCTTTTAGGTTGTTCTAGTAATTATTTTTATCAGTTTCATAATAATAATTCTCAAAAGGAAATCACCTTCAACTTGTCATAATTGCATCTGTAATGATCTTCAATATCCATCTGCAGGATACGACCCTGGATAACTTGTGAAGCATTTACGCTTATCCGCCACTGGTAATTGGAATTGTGAGGGTAACTCCTGGGCCACTGCGGTGAAGCTATTTGTCCTCTATTTCCCACAATGTCATTTCCATACACTAAAAAAAACAAGAGAGACAACTAATGCATCTAAATTGCATAGACTAAATGAAGTGCTGTGGCATGGACATGGCATATAGATCTCATTTCAGCTCACATGACTTGACTTACTCAAGGCACTTTCAAGCAAACTTGGGTATCAGTCTTGGGATGCACATCCCACTATTTCCTTGTGGTGAAAGGAAATGTACCCCTATCCAAAGAAAATTACCTCTTTCAGCCATGCTTGTAGGAGAAATGTGAAGGTTGGCACAGTTCCGTTCCCCGCTTCCTCCACCTACTTCATGCTCACTGGCCCCAGAGGTCATTAATAAATGATTTTCTGTGTCCTGAGTAAAAATGGCTGAGCTAGGTCCTATCAAAAGCTCCTTTTGAAAATACGTAGCAAAAGTCACAACGTGAGGAAAATGGCTGGAAGCTGAGCTGGTTTCATCGGAGCTGCTATAGGTGCCCGGCTGCGCGCTCAGCAGCCAGCTGCATGCAGAAAGTCACCACGCAGGGGTATGGTCCCTGCCCTTGCAGCATCGCCTTTCTTCTGATTCTGCTCCCTGACTAATGGCAACTCAATGCAAAACAGAATATGAATGGACATTGCCCTACTTTACAAGCAAAATGGAAATCTGAAAAATTAAGGATTTATTCTTAATATGTCAATTGCCTAATAAATGACAATGTAAACATGGAATATGATTACGTGCTTACCAGTAGCACTGAGATATGGGCAGATATTTCTAACTCTAAAGCTACTGGCAACCTTGAGTTACCATAGAACTTTATAGCACGTAGTTCTTATTCATGTCCTCTTAGCCCAACATTATTAAAGAGGGAATCTCAAAAATAGGTGATCAGCTGAGAAATGTACTTAGAAAACAGTCAAATTAAAAAGAAAATGCATTATATTTTGTCTAATCCATGGAATTTGTTTGCTTCTATCAGGATAATGTGACTCAGTTTGAATACATGATCCATTATAATAATTAAAAAATGATAAAAGTTCATGTCCAATTCTTCTCATTATACTCATATGCACATGAGTTACGTTTTGGTATGTTTTAGAAAGAGAATCCATTTAAAGTTTAGGCAGATATTTTAGAAAATATTTTCAAGTGAAATCACAGCCTTGTTGATCTCAACAAGAATTTTCCAACATGCTTTACAGAGCCAAACATCCACCTTTCTTTGAATCTTGTTTATGGAAGAACAATAGTTTTTAATGAAATAACATTTACTTACAGTGTGAGAATGTGATCCTGAAGCCGCCAGCAGTGATCGAGCTATCTGAGACAAATTTAACCCACAGGACATGTCCAACCGTAGACGTATAATTTACAGGCAAGGAGTTGCCACAGAATCGCCCTGCCAGCACGCCCGTTTCATTCCCTTCCCGGATCTCCAGGTAGTCCTTGGTGCAGCCATCACTCTGTTCCATCTGAAACGCTCTGTTCAAAAGCAGGAGGAGGGCATGAGCCGACGAGGGAGCGGAGCCTATTTCAGCTTGCCCTGCCACCAATCCCCCTGAGGCTGGTGCCAGGAACGGCCACCAGAACCCAGAAATCACTACGTCTACACAGCTCATTCTTTTCTGTCCTCTTACCTCATGGCAGAGCTTCAGTTTGAAAAGTTATGATTTCTGAAGAGTTCTTAAACCCTTTTAAAGACGTGTTGGTTCTCCAACGACATCACTGAAACTTATAAAGTTTCTGGCAGATTTTTAATACAAATTGCTGGATTTCTTTAGTAATTATTGGGTGCAGAGAAAACTTTTAGCCTTCCAAACCAGTTTCCAGCCCCCTATGTGAGTGCACTATTTCCTTTTACTCTTTGATCAGAAAACAATTACCAAGGGCAACACCTCACAGCTCAAAAGTCAGTGAGCTCTTTCTCCAGAATTATGAAATATTACTGTTCCTCTGGCCTCTTTATATGTCAACTGATTCTGAAATATAATAAAAAATTATATAAATTCTTCTAACCAATATTTTCCTCAGAAAATGAATGGGATTTGGCAATCATATAATAAGCTTTCAATTATTGCACCTACATGAATGCTAAATAGATTACAAAAATCATTATCTTAAAATTTCTAAGTGAAGATATTCTAAATTAAGTGTTTTTATTCAGTCCAGTATACTTTTCTGAGGCTGGCAACACATATATAAAGTAGTATATAGTAAAGATTCCACAATGTGTCTCTTACAACCAGTGCCCCAGATACTTGTGCTTTCTGATTTTCTGGTAACAACTCCTCCCCTTCCTTCAGTCAACAACATACCATATGTCTCAAGCGTACAGACTGTCTTTGAAATGGTTCCAACCACTCATCTGGATACACTTTAGACTAATTTAAAGCTAACCCCAAACTTGCAAGACAGGCAATTTTGTTGAGACTGAGCTGAAGAAAATGAGTATCTCGTGCCAACAAAACTTCATAAAACCTCACTACTAAACTAAATAAAATAAATAACTCTTTCTAACACAATGACTCCAGGTTTTCCAGTGTTTTTCAGCTTGCCTTTCAAGTATGTGTAACTGAAGGAAAAGAGCCTACATCAACTCAGTATCACTTTATATATCCAAATATATGCACTGCTGATAGTTTCTGCCTCATAGTAGATCTCCGGTTCTGTTCTGAAAAGCTGTTATCAATTATTCTGCAGCAAATATTTTGGAAAATGTATTCAGACTATGGCACTTATACTCTTGTTTCAGTGAGTAAAAGAGGACTATAATGTCCTTGTTATTGGGATTGTTATTGTTAATTGTGTTATTGGGATAGTATGTGCTTGACAAACTGGACCTTATGCAGTTGGCATATTTTCCTCTCATTCTGACTAGCTGCAAAAAGCAGATTTCAGAAATAACTTTGCTTCTCCTGCTGAGCTCTGATCAGCTTTGCGCTCTTTTCCTTGACATTGTTAATACACTAACCACATCGTGCTTAAACACAACCTAAGTATCCTGCTAAAGGACTCCACATTGTTCTGTGGATCACACGTGACTTTCCTGTCCGAAGTCTTCAAAGGAAATTTTATTTGCTGCAGGGAAAACAAAATTCCTTGACCTACTCCCTTAGTCCCTGTTGTACTCCCTGTTGTACTTTGCTTCTTCTTGTTGGGGAAACTTTGTATCAATTTTATAGTGACAGTGAATCTATGAAGCATTTAGCCCTTTATGTTACTCAGCTATATAATAAATAGTATGTATGATGAACTTGGCAGTAGAGAAATAATAGGAATATCATCTGGAAAAAAATCTGTCTTCTTCAGCATCCCATGTTTCTCAAACAATAAACCACCTATTTATATAATACTATATGTGCCTTAATATAAGCAATAACTAAGAGAACACTGACTGTGAGCTGCCACCACCGACTGCTGTGTTCTCCTTCCAAGTTATTCTAAGGACACGTTCCAGCTTTATCATCTGGTAATTGCATTTCCTAATAAACACCAAGCATCCTTCCTTCAGCTCCGTTACCGGGCTGAGTAATAACCTCTGGCAATGCATTTACATGAAGGACAGCTGGAGCCGGTTCCCTGGGGAGCTGAGAATCTTCCAGACGCACTCGGTGTCCAGAGGATACGGCTCAGGATACCCAGGGCTGCTGAAAGCTCCTCTCTCCATGTGGAAAGTACCCCCACAGGCTGCAACGAGAAGGAGACTGCAGAGACTGGAGAAAGATAACCTAGAAAAAATAGCTCTTGAGAGGGCTAGAGAATTTGCTAATCAGGAAAGCACCGCTTGTTCTTCGATTTGGTGATCTCCCTGCTGAGATCTTGGCCAAAATGAGAGTTAGGGCAATGCGATGTTTAAATGTGGCAATGTCAGAGAAACAACGGTACGCAGCATTTGTTCCTTCTCTTAAAAATGAGAGGCATAGGTTGGCAGCACCTTGGACTTACATGATGACGACGCAGCGTAGGTGGCGTAGAAGCCCCTGGCAGTAACGTTGTTGTTGGAGAAGAAGTTCACCACCAAGGCACTACCAAAAGAAGTGACAGGATGTGGCAGAGCAGTGCCACAGTAGCGGCCTGCAAGAGAACAAGCCAGAGAGAGAAATTGAGTACTTGGCATAAAATTACTCTTGCTAACTTTACATTTGGGATTAACCTGAGATTAACATTTGGAATCCCTGCCAGCAGCCAGAGATAACATTTGTTGCTTACAACTGCTGTTGTAAATTAAATACACACAAATATGAAATAATCATTTTATTAGAAAACTGAGTTTTTGCTTTCACTCTGTCCAGAAAATACAGCCTAATTAGGAAAAAAAAATCCCCTATAGCCCATAGCATGAGGGTTAACCCTATAAAAGATATTCCAGCAGGAAGGCACCTGACAGCAGAGAGGAGGGTGCCAGTTCTCAGGTCCTCCTGCTGGGTATGAGGACAGAGGAGAGGCCCAGGGCAGGAGACAGAGGAGGGAAGGCTGTTCTCAGTTACAGCCCATTTAAGCAGAGAGTAACCGCACTCCTGTTGAGGGAGTATAGTGAATCCAGTGTAAGGGAGGGCAGAATCAGGCACAGATGCTCTCAATTTCCCGTGAGTGAATTTGAGGCAATGCTGGGGGTGCAAGAGGAGCCAGGAAGCCCCTGCAGCCAGGACTGTCTTGTGGTTTCCTGGCACTTTTTAAACAATGCTGAATTTTGCTGCTCCTTATATGGCAGGGTGATGGCTCTGGATAAGGAAATGAGGAGAAAGCCACAGAAAAAAATGAGAAACCAGCAGAAAATCAAGCTTTTGGGGGTTGAGAAAGGATTGTTTTCTACTCCTCAAAAGCTGCAGCTTTCTTCACCGGTGTATGGTGCTGACTGCTTATGAGTGAGGGTCACATTATTGTCCATTATGTTACACTATGTCCTTATGTACAGTTAACCTGAATAGTACCATTTAAACTGCCCATGGCAGAGCCTTCTGCCTCCTCCCTCCTTGCCCAGGAAGGAGGGAAAGAGGCTGCGGGATGAGCTCCACACTGTGAGTCTGAATGGATGCGGCTGGTGCCTCCAAGGCCCTCAGGGATCACACCGAAGGGTGGCCCTGGGCCGCCCCCACCATGGGCACTCACGCAGGCCCAGCTGGGCAGGGGGACACTCACAAAAACCGTCATTCTCCAGCTTACACTGCCTGCTGACCTATGTATGGAACAAATAAAGGAAAGCACAATACCTTGAAGAGGAGCCTCGTAGTTATTCCCATCCAAAATCTCTACAAAATCCGTCGTGCAGTTTTGCCTGCTGTTTTCAATATTAAAGTCAGTGAATGAGAGTGTAATGTGGTTAACTGGTAAGAGAAAAGAGGGAAAGTTTGAAGGGAAGGATGGCATTTCACACATACGCAATGACATATAAGCACACACTGGATTTCTATTTTCATTATTCATTCCAGGACAGCAAAAGTATCATCTTCTCTCCCCTAAGGTCAAAGAGTTAAATAAATTTGTGTCTGTTACTGAATGATAAAACATAAAGTCTGAAATAATTTATTTTTTATTTAATGATTTATATAAGAATACTATGAAATAATTTAATTTTAGATACGTGAATTTGGTGGCAGGCCATTAATCTTTACTGTAAAAGTCCTGGTAAATATCTTCATATTTCATTACTTTCTAGTTTAGAGGTGTAGGATTTAATGCATAGACATGAACCTGAAATTTCCAGCATTTGAACAACTTCATTATATAGTGTAAATGTCATCAAATATAGTATGGAAAAATTACATATTATAATTGAAAAACAAAACTTATAGCTATGCATCCATGACCTCCTGTCCCTTTGTGATCTATATCACAGATCTGGACAAAATGTGAACTGACGGTGCCCTGCTCCAGGCTCCGAAAGAGCTGGATCTTGGTGTTTGGAAATGTTCCACATACATCAATCAGGCTGGGTAAAGGATCATTAACTACCGTCAGCTATATCCGTATGGAATTGGATTTTCCACACCCTCAGACTGTAGCTTGCAAGCCAAAAAAAAAAGAAAAAAAAAGATTTCTGACTCAGGGTATTTTTGATTCTCATAGCACTGTAGCTTGCTCAATATGACCAACGGCGAATTCATGAATGGGAGGAGAGAGGCTTTTCTCCACACCAGCCCATGGTAATGGCTAGTCTCAGCCTTGACGAGCCTACGCAGCCCAGCTAGGTTTTTCCCCACACAGACCAAGTCTGAATGTGACAGAAGCATGTTGTTTCTCCCTTGGCTATGATTAATTAGCTAGACCAAGCTGAAGTCATGGAGAGGGGCCAGGCACTGCGTTGAGCAGGGTGCCACTCACTGTCAGCCTTTTCTGTGCACCAGCACAGGCAGTCGCCCACAGCTATCAGTGCAAGTCCTCAAGATATAGAATGAAAAGGAAAAATAAAAGGCATAACCATGATGTACAATAACTCTGCTATGGTTTCAAGTGGCTACATTTACTCTATAGGGCTATGTTCTGTTATGCACTGTC
Organism: Crypturellus tataupa; assembly: GCA_034781795.1. Classification (NCBI taxonomy): domain Eukaryota; kingdom Metazoa; phylum Chordata; class Aves; order Tinamiformes; family Tinamidae; genus Crypturellus; species Crypturellus tataupa. The sequence goes on along the minus strand of JAWLRI010000471.1, from coordinate 678,765 downwards.
GTTGGCCCAAAAAAAGACACAGGTATTGATAATATGTGGAGCATGTAGTGGTCCTTCTGACATACAGAGGAAGCCTCTACATATACGCAGTACTTCTTAGCTAGGATTTTTCTGCTCTCTCACATAAAGAGGGAGGCAAGAGCTAATTGTTGTATAGGTTAGGAACAGCTTTGATGTATTTGGGTAAGAACCTATGCTTAAAAATTGCTTACTTCCTAGCTCTTGTTTTAGTGTTTTCTTTGGCATATTGATTTTTATGTTATAACTTAGCAAAATAAACTTCTAAATGTGGCTGGAACACTTTATGATTTGAATGGCAATGGATAGCTATCAGATGAACAACAATTGTTCATTCATCACCGGTTAAAAATAAACATTTACTTCAAATGATTTTACCAGGATACTGTAGCTCTTCCCAGTTGTACATATATTTTAGGAAATCTTGAACACTGTAAAAGTAAGACTGAGTATCCAAAGAATACGCAGTGCTTTGACATCAATCATAAACCTGTCTAAAATTAGAAACATTTGATGGTATGCCTATGTGCATGAAACTAGTATATTTGTGTTCTTTTAAAATTCTGTTTTAAAACAAATTACCTCCCTACTTTTTCTCATTACTTAACTGCAATATCATTTATTTATGTTAACAGCATACATCTGAAACAACACAACTCTGGCCAGAAAAATAAGGCCAGAATAATAAGACCAGAAGTTTATACATATATGTGTGTGTATGTGTGCATGCAAATGCATATCTCATATTATATTAGATATTACATGCCTCATTTATCTATAAGATTTTCTGACAGATGATTCCAACTCTGCATACTATTTATTCAATGCCTAGTTAATGGTTTCAACACTCAGGTTGCAGTAAACCGGTTAAGATGACAAAATTGTAAACATTTTTTTCCTCACTATGTCCTAAATCCTTCTACAGTAAAATCTGATTTAGGACAGATATTAGGAGGACATCCACATTCTCTCCAGCTACCAGGATGCAGAACTTCCTAGAGAAATAAAGGAGGAATTTTGTATTGTTATCACAGAAAAAAAAGGATGAGGATATTAGTCACCGAGTTAACTACAAAAGATGTTTTTACTTACATGGTTCCTGAGCCTGAATGATCCAGCTGCAGTTCTGATTGTTTGGGTATTTGGCAGGATACAGAGGAGAGGAAATGGCTGCCCCAGCTGAATCTGACTCAATGAAACTTCCACATGCTTTAGAATGAAACATATATATACACACATATACATATACATTTATATTAAAAAAAAACATGGATTCTGTAGTGAAAAGGAATATACAAGACATAACATGCTGCAGCAATGTAAAATGAGGATAAAATACATGAGTAGAATTTGAGGAAAGTTAGAAAGACTTGCTCAAAAGAGCAACCTTTAGGCCAAAATAAATTGTGTTCTGAGTAGCCCAATCATGTATCTGTTTCTCTGATCTCAGAGGATCAGGAAAGAACAGTTAGAAACCCTCCAGAAATCTGCCCATGCCTAAAGTCTGTAGTACATGGCCCCGGCAAGATCCTCTTGTCAGATGGATCAGCAAAACTGCAACTGTGTGAAATGCTGCACATAGGCAAAAGCTTAATGCACTGTGCAACTCTGGCTAGCAGTGCTAAGCGAGGCAACGCTTGATTCCTAAGCACGCTGACTTTTCACAAACTCCCCAGTTTGGAGCTTAACACCCTGCTGTTTTATATGTAAGAGAGGGGAGTTAGGCCCCAAAGTCTGGGATCCAGGCATCATGCTGTGCAGCCATCCAGCAGGAAATGGGAATTCCAGGTTACAGGGTATTCTCAGGAAGACAGAACCTGAGCTGGCTCCATCCCAGGCTGACTGGTCATCTGCTTTCTGTGCAGGGCCTGGCCTGGCCTGGCCTGGCCCGGGGGATGTGCTCTGAGAAAATCTAGCAGGTTACGCTTTTGTGGTCAGTATTCAGAGATGCCTAATTAGGCATCTAGCTAGAATCCCACTAATAGGGGTTGTCAAGATTCGGGGTACTTCAGAAATTCTTATTGATGAAAATTCTTTCTTTTCTTTTAAAAAATTTTACAAAATTTTCAAAGAAAAAAGTTTTGCTAGGAGAAGTGCTAACATATAGTGGAAAGACTCCTACTAAAACAATGAGAGAAAGAGATTTTCTCCATAAAAACTAGTTATATCTTGGAATGGGGGGAGGAGAGAATGTTTTCAAAGCTATTGTGAAAAACAAAAGAAAGAAAGAAAACTAACAATAATATGAACTTTCTTGAAAAATTCTGCCCAGCTGGAGCCATTTCATTTCAAACAAGAAACCATGGAAAATGCCAGTTCATAAATTAGATTATTCATGTTTGTCAGGGTTTGCAGGACTGAATCCATATACTTCATGAAGAGCACAGCACACAAATCTTTCATGCCTTTTTGGATTCGTAAGCATGGAGAAAGATAAAGCGCTAGTTTGCTACTCTCTCTGTGGGTTGCCAGTTGCAGTTTTCTCAGGATGCACTAGGTAGCCCAACTCCAAGGGAGTCGACATATCTCCTAGATAGAGGGTTTGCCATAGACGGCATTTTTCTTGCCAATCTAAAAATGCAATACGATGCTGTGTTTTTAAATTCTTTAATCTATAATTTTACAGAATTCAGTCCTGCTAAAGAGCATCCTGCAAGCATAGAAACAATACTTTCCATTACAAGCTGTACTAAAGAAAATGATTAGACAAATGTGTGTTTGTGTGAATGAAGCAGCTACCTTCAGTAAAGTGGGCGCTGAAGCCCCGGTGCTGGATGGTTGTATCGGAGTGCATTCGGACATACACCACGTTCCTGGATGTTGTGATTGCAGGAGGACGCTGTGTCCCACAATATTTTCCAAGAAGTGGTGCTTCACTGCTGGGGCCGTCATATACCTGCCACAAACGAGTGGAATGAAATATTGGATTTCTATAGGAATCCTGAGAAGACTTTTGTTTCATTCCCTCTCTCATGTTTCATACGCTTGGATCCTGCTACAATCCTGGTATTAGCAGCTCAAGCAAATTATGCACTGCCTGATTTAATTCTGTGGCTATTTCCAAAGAATGCAGCCACTTCAGGCTGAAACTACTATGATCTGTATAGCAAAAGAGCATAATGTATGTGCTTCTACACTGTATACGTCTGTGATGGAAGCAACTCTAACAACTCAGCCCAGTGTGAGTTCTTGTGTAGTTTTTATTAAGTTAAACTCTTAATCTTGCATCAGTAAAGACTTCTATATTGTTTCTAACATTCCACTAGCATATCAGTGGGACTGTGAGTGTGTATAAAAGGAGAAGACATTTGGGGCACAGGGTTTTACATGTTTTAACACCTGGAAGACATTCCAGTGCTAAGAGGTAAAAGGCTAAATAAAACTGCACTTAAAGTAATGCCATTGGTTTAAGGGAGATCTACTACATAATTATTTTTCTTCTACTTTAAATATCTCAAATTCTAGCAAGCCTGTGCAATGCAGCACTGATCAACTAACATTTTCTAACTAACTAAAGTGTGTAACACAATGCTGTGTTTCTGCCTCTGGTATTCAAAAGCTTTTGAGTGCATTAGTTATGTAGTAGTTGAAAAAAGATGACCTGTCTCAAATAAACTTCCAAGCTGAGCAATAAAGGATAAAACTCGTGTTCAATCCACTGAAATACCCTGCTTAGCCAGTGCTGTTTTCATGAATTAAACATTTGCCCTTGGGCATGCAACACAGGCTAGCGGCATGGGTCGTTGTGATGGAGTATTCAGTGTACTGCAATGTCTGGAAAAACGAGGACCTGGTAAAGAGAACCACCATATCCATCCATTCAACCTTTTCTTCTGGCTTGGCATCCTGCCACAGTCAGCCCTTTAATACATACTGTGCACTGTTTATTTTTCCCCTGCACAAACATTCTGTACATTAATCAAGCTGTCTAGAGTTAAAAATCACAAACCATGGAGTGTGAAAAAAATGATGTCTAACAAAATAACCCTTAGGAATAAAGGCACTGACAGCCCCTAGACAGTAGTGCGAGGGTTTTATCTGTGCACTGCCGCACAGGATAAGCATTGCACTGAGTGGGAGAGCTCCTGGCAGCAGCTAATGCAAACTGCTGCTGTGATGGATGGGCGCTGCTCCACACAGCTGAGGGTCCTGACACGGGGATTGCTATGAGCTGGTAGTAACTGGGCTGTCTCTTTAGGGAAAACATTATGGATGACCAGCATGGGAGACTGAGCAGACATTTTATCCAAAGAGCTCTTTGAAATAAAGAAGTGTTTCAGTGTTAGTGCTGGGGCAAGAGGAGAGAGTCAAAAGAACTCAAGAGAAAGTCAAAAGATTGTTTTCTAAATCGAATATATTTGCTGCTTCTGGGAGACATGTTTGAGGAAAAGTATTGTCTCATCTTTCAGAAAATTAGGAATGACTCTTAGTCAGACTCTCAGTCTTAGACTCTTAGTCTTGCCAAAAAAAATGATTCAATGCAGAATGCATATCTGTATGCATAAATGCTACTGAAGTGTTGTGGCATTTTAAGAGTTATGGCATCTACAAATTCAGCAGGCACAGAGGCATGTATGTATTGTCTGGTTAGATCACATTACTCATCTGCTATTTATTAACTTAAATTTGGCAGGGAGGATTTCAGTCTTGAGTCTAGATAAGAAACCGAAATATTTCCTCACTAGTTCAGGGAATAGTTGCATCTCTCTATAGTATCTTAAAGTGAATCAGGAAACATCTGAGAAACGCATTCCTGCAGCTGTATATGTAAAGAAAGATGATGCATCTGCTCACAATAATACTTTTAAAAGTCAAGTTTTCCCTTGCATTGCACATTAGCATCAATTTGCTCTTCTCCTGTCCTTACACAACAAACATAACTGAATGATTCATCTCCTTCTTGTTGAAATGAGAAGAGTATCTCAATTTGCAAAAGCATATTATAAAAAGAAGACAATTTTTGCTTTCTGAACCATAAAAACCCCACAGGCTAGATGTCCTCTCTGGGAAGGTACTCTCTGCCTGCACCTGGAATAAAGTAAGTCATATCTCCACTCTAGCTCCCAGAGATTTACATTTTCTGCATTCCTGTGTACTGTTTGTTATACTGCAACAGGAAAGCAAAATAACATTCACGTAATCAAAGCCACTGAAGAGAATGAACTATTTCTCCCTCTCCTTTTCAGTGCCTTATTCTGTAAATGCTGCTCTTTGAGTCATGCCTTCGTAGGCTCTGCAAATACTTGAAACTCTTGATGGCTTTCACTAATGTAACTTCAGATATTGCTCACTGGCTAAACACATCTCATTTCTTTCCCTCTATTTTCCTGCAAAGAAACAAACTTGTTAGCTGTCAGACACACTCTCCATGTAGAAATAGTATGGTACAAAAAAAAGAAAATGATGATTTATTATTTATGTATGGTGACAATGTCACCAAAAAGTCTTTTCAAGATCTTATCCTTTCTGTAGGCCAGAGAAAGTGATAAATTTGCATTTAGCACCTAAACTTAGGCACTCAACTGGGACACGCATCGTCAATGAAGAATTCTGGTGGCCTGTACTGCTCTTGGGAGGCCTCTCTCTCCTGTGCTGTGTCTATTGACTCTAGAGGGAGCTCAGAGCAGTTGCACGGTTACAGGCTGGACTGAACCTAGGTCTGTGCTCAGGTTCACACAGGAAATCATGAAGCAGAACTGAAAAAGGCACTGAGTTTTTCTGAGGAGCAGAATAGCCAAGAAGTACCAGACCTGAGTGTTTTCCCTTCCTCCTTTTTTGTTCATAACTGTATAATGGAGGACACTGCAGGAAAAAGTATGTTTTCCTGTGTTCCCAATGGAAAAGAATTTGAGGCAGAAATATTAACCAAAAAGAAACCCGAAATAAAACAGAAACAGGAGGAAGAAGCTCAACAAAGATCTGGCAAACTGTATGTGCCATTTCAAGTCATATCACAGGGAAAAATGAGTTCGTCTAGGGGAAGGATGAAGGAAAAGACCTTTGGTACACACAAGGGTGGAGGGGAACCCCAGAGAATTCACAAAACAAATAAAAATATAAAGATAAGTAAAAAATATGAAACAAAAAGGGTGGAACCATTCTGTTACTCATACATAGTAGCTGTTCCTATATTAGAGAGAAAACAACAACCGACTAGTTTCCTTATCTACACATATTTTCCATTTATGCTCCTCTGGATTGCAATTCCTAAGCCATTCCCAGTCATACATGTCCTTATATATCCTCAGGCCCTTCCATCCACTCATTCTGCTCTTGTATTACTTTGCAAGGCATACAGAGAGCCATGGAAAGAGATGCACACAAACCGATACATCCAGTTTTCATCTCATTGACATATTAAGAAAAGAAAGAAATGCCATTAATCTCTTTGTTCTGTTGATGACCCCACATTGGCACTGAAGAGCCATCCCCGCCTGCCTCACACACCACTGGGAGACCTTCACTATCTCCTGGCTCCAACGCAGCATTCCTCCTCAGCCAGTGTCCCATCACCCTCAGCTCAGCAGGCAGTGACTGATGCCTCCATTAGACTAAAATCCCTTTCCCGGGTCACATTGCTGCTTCAGTCACTTTGCACAGTTGGGGTTCACAGGCAACCTCTTCCTCCACTTCTCCCCCCACCCGGCCCCAAAAAAAAAAAAAAGAAAAAAAAAGCAGAAGCAAACAGCGTATCTCTATCCAGCCTATGAAAGCAATGGGAGTTGTGCCTAGAACTGCACGGAATTTATGGAGCTGAGTAGTCCACAAGGTATTTAGACAAGTTTCACTGGCAACAGGTTTAAAATCACAGCTTGGATTTTAGGTCTTTTCAGAATGTAGCCCTTAACTGGGTTTTTTTTTTTTTTTTTTCCCGGTGCTGCTGTTTAAGATTGTCCATGCTTCTGCCAGGCAATCTGCTTTTTGATTCCTGTGTCACAGAAGACTCTCTTATTTTCCAACAGATTTTTCATTTCAATAAATCCTCTATGTGAAATTTTTTAAAAAAAGATTAATCAAAAAGACATAGTCATATTTCCCTATGCTTTGGAACCAGACAAAAAATGAACATCCACTGGACAAAGATGCTTTGTAGCCAAATGAAATCTTCATTTCTACTCAGCAAAATGAGGACATGTTCCTTTTTATTGATTCAATACAAAAAAGCTTTACCAGGCAATGTTGTTAAAAGTGATGCTCTTTTCAAAAGAGTCTCTGTTCCTGCCAATTTGCGTTCCCTGTGAATGACGGTTTATCGAGGAGAGGAGGGCTGGATTTTGGGCTGGAGCCACTGCGCTTTATCTGACTTGCACCAACCACACATGCCTTTGTACTGAGTGAAGCACAATCTGGCAACAAAGGTCAGGATTGCATGTTCCTGCTCGTGTGGGGCCAAGTGTGGGACGTGGAAAGCTCTTCGTAGTCGGACGGTGATGGAGCAGCAGTCTGAACTTCCACAAGACCAACAAAAGCTCGCACACTGGCAGCAACCTGAGGCTTTTGAGAGGGCAGGCTAATGGCTTAATGAAGCCATTAAGCAGCCAGCTGAGGAGCACCTGAGTACACAGTGTGCACAGAGCAAAGGCCAGCAAACCCGAACCCCTACTGGGCTAGGACCTCTCCTGAGTTTTGTAACCGAGTGTGGGCAACCTATTACAGCTGTGGGCAGAAAAGGGTGTCATAATAGCAGCCACCTATATACAGGGCTGGTTCTTCAGACCTACTGAGAACTCACACCACCAAAAAAGATGCTGCATGCACCACTCTCAAAAACAGATCCTTTCACACAGAAATGGAAACATAGTAGAATGCATAAATGCATATGTGAAGCCTGCTCCAGTGGTGGAGCAAAAGGAGCTATTTAGCTTTAAATTTAAGCCTTAGCTCAGTCTGTGCATAAATACAGAACATGACTATGCAATAAATAGCCCGAAAACAACTGCAACCGAGGTTGCACGGGGAACTTGCTCTTTTGCAAGCATTTTGCCGGACTTATTAAGGAAACTTTTGAAATTTCTCTTGTTACTTACTGCAACACTGTCGTAGTTACATGAGCGGTGATCTTCAATGTCAAAATCCGTGAAGTTCAGTAAGACTCGGTGGCTATAGTCAACTTGGATAACCCAAGAACAGTCTGTGCCGTTACTATAAGGCTCAGGATAGTTGGGAGAATGGATTTCACCACTGGTAGCTTGGAAAACACCACCACAGCCTGAAAAAAGATATGACCAGATTTAACCACAACAGGTCATTTATCCTTAGCAATATTCTACTGTTATTTTTAAACTGATGGAATATCAGCCCCATCTTTGCATTACCTACATTAAAACTATGTAAAATGAGTGCTCCATCTGATCATGATGGATCCTGTGTGAGCAGCGCGAGCTTTCAATGTCACTAACACAAACCAAAAGACTTTTATGGGGTGCAGAGAGATGAAGAGGGGTAAGAGAAAGACACAGGGACTACTGGAGATGGAAGGGGCCTCCTGGAAGGATAAAAATCACACTGCTCTTGGGCTTCGATGAGATGGAATTTTAGAGGTGAGAGGGGGGAAGTGCAAAAGGCAAGATGTTATAAAGGGATGAGAATGCTTCAGGGGGGTCTAAGTAGTTTGGAAAAATAAGCCACCAAATCTTGGAAGGGGATTAAGTCAAAGGACTATTGTAAACTGTGTTTTTATTCAAAGAAATCTTGTGCCTTTCTCATAAAAGTTGTAAGAATGGAGAAGTTTGAACCCTAACAGCCCAATGAATCAGTGTATTTAATCAAGTGAAACTGTAGGAATTAAAATCTGCCTTTTCTCACTTTTCATTGCAATTATGTACTGGCAATTAGCCTTTTCATAAGAACTCCCATGTAGAAAAGATGTACTTGGGTCCTTTAAACATTTCTCTTCTTTCACTGATTACCAGTAAGACTTTGAACAAATAATCACATGGGGATGGAGGAATCTCGTAGAGTTCAAGGATTTACTAATCACTCTAAATATTTTGGAGTTCATTCAGTTCTCCAAGCTAAGCCAGGTTCTCAGATATTTTTCACTTATAATTTAAAACCAGAAGCACCAGTCAGTTAGTAAAAGCCTGTGTACGTGGGATGGCAGGGGAAGGGGGGTGGGGAGGGGGGAACTCTGGCATACAAAAGTTCTTTTCTGATTACAGGAATACAGGAATGTCTTGTATGTTTTACATATAGAAGAAAGAGATAGACTGTAACAATAGATGTAAATAGGCTTAAATATAAGCCACCAGTAATATCCTAATTCTCCTTAGCTTTCAATCTTATTCTGCCTGTTTATTTTACATGTTTGCTGGGTGATCCTTACTTCTTCTCAGACTTCCAGAAATTCTCTTGGGATTAATGGGCACACTCACCACCAGGATTTTCTTGCCAGGAGGCATTGAAACCTTTCCCAGTCACTGCCACATCTGTGTTGAAACGGATGACGGCTGCATTGCCTGTGGTGGAGACTCGCAGAGGGTTGTGCGCTGATCTTGAAACGCACAGCTGGGCTAGTCTAGGAGAGAGAAAATCAGGTCCTCCATAGACCTGGAAATAGAAGAACACTGTTAGCCATAAGTTTTCAAGGACAGCATCTGTCATGGGAGAATACATCAGAACTGTTTAGACAAGGGACAAAAAAATCTCAGATAAATTCTGAAAGTGATTCTACATTTTTAAATCTAAGGCAGCTAGTATTTCTCAGCAGGTTTGCGTGGTGTCTGAAACACCTGGAACAAGTATGCAATTCTAGATGATTTTTTGCTTTGGAGACTATTTCTTGTTTGACCCCTCCAGTGTTAGCATCTTGTTTCCATGAGGATATAAAAGTATATTTTTTGCTCGCTTGTACAAACAAATTTGCTGGAAGTTGTGTTGTCTTTTGTGCCTTTGTGTTTAAGAGCAGAGTTAAGACTGTTTTTTTCTTTTTTTTTTTTGATCATTGTCAAGCCAGATTTGATCATGGTCTCTGATAAAATATAGCAATTCTTGTGGCTGGCAATTCTTGTGACTTCAATGGCAAAATCAGGATCCAACCAGGGGATTTTAGCCAAGAAAGTAAATGATATACTAATAACACCCTACAGAAATAAGGGCATATATTTGCCACAGAAAATAGGTTTTGACTTTTCAGAGATCACATTTCTTTTCAGAAGAGTGTTCCTCAGATAGTCACAAGCCAGAAGAACACTGATCTCTTAAGCATCATCAACAATCTTATATACTTTAAAATGCAGCATTAAGCGTATTCAAGTAAGTTAGATTGTCTGGCATTGTAATTCTGTTTCTTGTTTTCCAAAAGGTATGTGGGATAATACTTTACGCCCACTTGTAACTGGTGAACTTGGCTCATCTTCACTAGCCAGCCCTCTTATACTCAGAGGAGATACACATGCTTAGCACAGTTTTCAAAACTAGGCATGATTTCAGCGCCTGGTTCCTCAATGATCAAATTTTCTTCGCTTCCTGTATGATAATGAAATGCTGCAAAAGGTCATGTTTTGGTCTCCTGTCTCCCATCGGGATCTCCCTGGTAAGACAGCAGCTCCCAAAGTCAGGTTGACAGTAATGTCAAGTGGGAATACTGCTGTTAGATGCACTGAATGAGAGTGCCATTGCCCTTCGGCAAATGATTTAGCAATAGCTAGAACAGTAACAGCTATTCTTACCTGTATCAGCACACATTGCATATACATCCCCAAGCTAAATGTGATGATTTCTAACAATAAAACCAGATGGGGCAACAATTTGCATCAAAGTTTTCCCTCAACATCACCCAGGCTTGTTCCTGTATTGTACCAGTCTGATAAACAACAAAAAGGTCAGAAAAAGCAATCTCTATATATTTTTCAGAAAGTGGCAGCACCATAAGGACCAATCTGCTCTCTGACCCTTTTAATTCTTATATATATGTGATGAAGGCATACACAATGTTTTCATAAGCTCTGCCTGGCACTTGCTACAGAAGAAGTTTGAGTTCAGTCCAAGCTAAATATCTGAACAGGTGTTATAAATAGCTGAACTAGTTCCACCACCTACAAAGATAAGTGTAGTGCATTGCTACACAGCCTGATTGACTGCGTGCTCGCTTAATGTTCACAGTGCCCAACCTGCTTTGTCACTAGAAGTACAGGCAAAAGAACTTTTTGGTTGCCTTTTTAAACTAGAAAAATGTTCAGTGATTCCACATTAATGTGGCACCTCACAATCTGAAGCTCTCCTGAGCTCTCAGAAGCAACAAGAAATGAACTGTCCTGTAACCATGATGCTCTGTAAGATATTCAGAAGATTCCCTTTTGTGTTAGTGCTGATTTTACACGCTTAAGAATTTTCTTTAATTTTGGCTGAGACCAGCACTATTATGCTTTCTGCAAGGAGGCTGCATGACCTGAATGCATAATGGCTCCTCTGCCAAATCGATCGTCTCAAGGCATGCACAAGTCAGAAGGGATGAAATTACAGCTCAAATTCTGACTGTAATGAAGCAGCCACAGTGCTGGGAAGAGGCATGTTTGTCCACTGGAAGCTCAGCAACTTCAGCAAATGCTTCGCTGCTTGCAAGGCCCAACAACAGCTGCATTTGTCAGAAGTCTGTTCAAAATGTGGATTTTAAAATGTCTTTGTGGTATATCTCCCTGAGTCAGAGCCACAGCGTGGGACCCAGTGGGAGCACATGCTCTTAATCATCTAAACCTGCCCCATGAAGCTATGTGGCAAAGGAAACAGCGGGAGTATTCAGCTCTGATATGCATCACGCACTGGTCTCACATCGTCCCCACTGCCCGCGGGGCCATCTGCACACCATGGGCCAGGACAGCCTGGCTCTACCATAAGTCCTGCTTCTTTCTGTATTATTACCTCAGAAATTAATTCGGTCCAAGCTGAACACTCACTGTTAGAGTTGGACTGTCAAAAGAAAATTAAGGATAAGGAAGAAATATTGATAGGAAGCTGAGAATTGTGGTTTGCCTTTACATTGTTAGCTGCTCAGCAATGGCCTTCTGCACAGTTTCAAAACCAAAAGCACTAGTCAGAGCCATGCTCTTTAGTTAGGAGTGTATTTGCTTTTCTCTTTTAGGCCAGTTCAACTAATCAGATGCTTTCACAAGGGCTGGAACAAAACAGAGTGTTTCCATGACAAAAAATAATAAAATGTTACTTTTGGCTCAAAAGAGGAAAGCCAACAGTTACCACATGAAAAAAAAGGAGAGGGAAAAGAGAATGGATGGAAAGAATGAATTCCAGGGAGTGGTTCACAAAGAGTCACAGGATGTCCGAGCTGCAGAGAGATAAAAATACAAATAAAAACATTTAGTCTGATCTGAGCACCTGATCCAGAGATGAAATAATGTTGGATGGAATAGCGGGGATGTAGGACACTGCCATAAAGCCCATGGTTTTAATCTGTTCTTACCACTTGCTTCTGCTCCGTTAGCTCCATTTATTATTACCAGTCAGCATTCCAGAGTTATGAGCAACAGAAAGTTGTTTTCATGTGGCTGGTCCACCCTCATGACACAGATTTCTGGGAATAAAACTGATCCCTTTTCAGATATAACTGCCAGCAAAGAGGGAGTCTGACTTTGACAGGGAAACAAGACTCATGGAAATACTTTATTTCTCTTTACATTTAAACAAGGAGGCCAAAGCAGCTGAGAAAGCTTTAGAAATGCAACAGATAGATAGACTGACAGTTTTTTTTTTTTCCTTTTCAGCTCACAGCTACATCTCGCTGTGGCAACACATATCTACAGTTTACTAAAATCTGGTCACTGTTAAAGACAATAAGTTATAATTTAACAAATCCAGCACAGCCTGTGTGTGTATTTTCATAGAAACCAAAGATGGCCTCTATTTCTATAAAACATTTATAGAAAACATCTTTAAAAGCAACCTCAAAAAATGCTTCTGGATGTTTGTAAATTGTGTGGAATTTGATGGGGCGAGAGAAAGGCTGAAACAGCATCAAAATAGACATGAGAGGGAGGATAAAGGGGAACCCATTGAGCACTTGAGCACGTAGAAGCCACGAGGAGAGCTTGGCGATTCCTTACAAAATATTTTTACTTAACCACTACAGCAAAGACTTAGTGAAATATGTGGCAGATCCAGGATATTAACATGAAAATGACAGTTTTTTGAGAGGCCTTGTCAAAGGAAAGAAAAGGGAGGTGCTTGCTGCATTTTATATGAATGAATAAGCTTCAAAAAGATGTGCAAGAGCGAAGTATTTAAGAAACTGCTAAAGATAGAAAGGAAGATAGCAGCAAAGTTGGTGTGATGAGATACACCAACTGTCAGAAATTTCCTACAACTCTGATAGGTGGAAAGAGGATGTTTCTAAGCAAAAGGTAAAAGCAAGGAGGTGAACATTGGGTTCTGGGAAATTTTTATTATAATAAGATAATATACTTTGGAATAATAACAGGAAAGGACACAGAAACTCATCACAATGTTCTGAAAAATGCTTCTTGTTTCAGAGAGTGGAGAGAGTTAACCAGGCAGGGGAGTCAGAAGGAACAGCAGCCCACAGAGCTACTTCAGTTCTGATATTGACTTCCTATTAAAATTAGAAAGTTATTTGGCTTGAAAGAAAACAGGAAGTGGTAACACTCACTATTCTAAGATAAGGAAAAGTGAAATCAGGGGAGTAAGTATGAGAAAAAAAAAAGATTTCAACAACCACAGAAATTGGTAGACAAGATACTCTTGTGGAGGTAACGTTAGGGTGAAAGGAATTTGGGAAATCGAGTGATCACTGAAAACAATTATGCTAAAAGCACACCAAGAATCTCTTCTTTTCCAGGCAATTCATCAGGCTTGCGTGTGTGTGTGCATGTGTAGTTGTCAGTTTGGATCTATGTAGATAAGTACAGCAAATAAGACTGCAAGGTACAGCAGCTCCTGAAAATAGTTAACCACATTCTTTGTTTCACCCTTAAATCTGAATCATCTTTTGTTCTGTGCAGACTGTAACAATGATGCTGTAAATTTCTAACAAGAAGAAGGAAATATATATGTGGATAATTACAAAATAATCTACAAAATGCATGTAGTTTTGCAGGGAGAATTTTATACTGCCAGACAGAACCTTTGATCTTACACTAAGACATGAGCTGAACTTCCCCAGTAGTTCAACATGTTTTAGTTTATCTCTCAGCAGATCAGAGAGTGATGTTGGAAGCTGGGTAAGCAGAGGAATGTGATAAGAAACGAAGAGGCACAGGGACACTGAGAGCAGGAAGGCTGGGAAGTTCCAACTGCACGGTGGGCATCTGTGCTGGTGAACATGCATGGACAGAAAGAAGTAAAACAGCACCTAATTAGAAGCAGTGAAAAAGAAAACTGAAAACATAAGGCAGATTCCTTAGGGACACAGAGTAGCAAGCTGTTGCATCCTCTTAAGCAATTTTTTAATGTAATTTGTATCAGAGAGCCCATTCATTAGGGTTTTAGGGTGGCCCTCTACTAGTCAAAAAGTTAAGCAAATGTGTGCCAGCCATCTGTATTCCTGCTGCATCCCAATAGCTCTTGGGTGATCAGCTATAGGTATAGGCACCATCCTGGCATTCTACCAGCTACCTATTCTACCAGCTGAACTGGACTCTGTAACTGTTTAATTGATTCCTCTGGGCAACAGAGGCATGACCAAAGCTTACAGGCAGATGAGCTTCAATGCAGTCATGTAGGCACAAATGGTAACGAAGCTACAACCCAGCTGACTTCATCAAGGCACAGGCGTAGGTGTCAGCAGTGTGACACATGGACCCTTGCCACTGCCACTGGAGAAGGGTTTATGGAGCAACTTCCTTACATCCAGATGTCACAGAAGCCTCAAAGCTAGTAGGATACCCGTGTCCACATGATCAAGAACTCCGTTTCATTGCTTAGCCAGGAAAATCCGGTTTAAAGCCAAAAGGTTGGACTTAAGTCATGTATCTCTCTACTTGTACAAATGCTTAACAATCATCAGTGTGGCCACCAGATATTTAAGAGCTGCTTTGGGATACAGGATAATGTACACATTGCCGTTGGGCACGCGCTAAGTACACTGGGCTGCAGAAATCAAAGCAACAAAGGTAAGGAAAGAAGCAAAGAGTGCCAGCCCTATGTCTTGTTCCTTGGGAGAACACAAGGCCCCAGCACAGTACTATAATCTCTCTTAATGAATCATTTATTTTTAGTCCATTATGAGAACATTAAAAATTCACATGGGTAATAACAACAAAAGACCCAACAAAGCTAGCTCCATTAGTGATCTTCTATCTCTCTGATGAGAGCCATCTAGAAAATCCATCCTTCAAAATAATTTCTTTCTGAAACTACTTCCTAGTGCTTTTTCCTGCACTGGAAGTCTATTCAAATCTGTTAGCTGGGAATTGGTCATGTGGCTGCTTCCCAACATGAGCACCAAGATGGGTTATATAATAGGCGCAGGCACTCTTCCAGGTCTCTTAAACGTCAATAAACCCTTAGAGAAGTCTCTTTTCTCCTTGTCCAACCACCCTGATCTGCTCAGGTCGCTGCAGCACTGCCTCTTCTTTTATTCTTTTTTTTCAAGAACAAAGGATCTTCACAATTTCTAGGACCCATAGTTCTAGGACCCTCCTCATTTCCCTGGAAGGTCCTACACAAGGCCCCGCCTTAGCTATCCACCCAGCAGTACCTTATCTTCCTTTAGCTTTGAGAAATGTTATCTCTATGGCACAGTACCCTAAACTTAGTTCTTTGGAAAGGGTGGACATTTTAAGACTTCAGGCTCTTCAGAATAGCTTTGTCTCCTGTTATGAAGTATGTAGTTAATTACTGATTAAGGTGTACAGTGAGTGCTGTGGGTTCTGCAACATGTATGGAATGCAACTTTAACCAGAGCAGAAATGGGAAACGGCAGTAGACTGTTCTGCTTCTGCAGTTCTTGGGATAATCTGTTTCAGACAGAAATACAAAAAACACTTGTATATTTTTGAGGGCTAAATCTACCTCCAAAGGCCTAAATCTTACCTCCAGAACATCGTAGTTGCAGTTTGGGTGATACTCAATGTCGAATTCATGGATGGTGAGTTGAATGCTGCTACCAGGTGCTGTGCGAATGTACCAGATGCACTCCCTATTGCTTGGGTACCTGTTGGGGTAGCCAGGGCTGTGAAATGATCCTGACGTGCCAGAGAGTTCTCCTCCGCAACCTGACAACACAGTAAAGCAGCCTGTCAGCGAGGGGTTCTGCAAAACCTCCCTGACAGCCCCGGGACACACACACAGACATCAGCACCAGCACCTACTTCGTGCACAGATATATACACTGGGTTTGAGGGCCCTCACTGTAAGAGGGAGCCAAAGTCTAGCAGGGAGGAGAGAGACAGAAGCTGCAGGCTGGAGCTACTGGCACTGCCCATGCAATAAGCACTTCATTCCCAGGTTCCCAAACCTCAGAATCTGCTTTGACAGCTGAAGAAACTAAGGAGTGAATAATTCACATTTTCATATCGGTCTCTAACTTGGTTTGATTGCTTCTAGAAAAATGAATTAGAACCATCCTCAGCTTCCTGGCTTCAACTAATACAAAGCTAAGCTGTGATGGGGAGGGTTTCCTATTGTTGTAAAAATGCCCTTTCCCATTGCTTTAGAAATCATAAAATTAAAAAGACAATACAATTTCCCTCAGTCCACTGAACATGGCTGCAAGCTGCCAAGTCACAGTAGCTGAACTGGCTTTCTGGTGTCTCATGGGTTTAGCATTATTCTTTTTTATTCAGTTGTAACTGCAATGGTGAGACATGCCATGTGTGGAAAGTTTTGTGCTTTCTTTTCAGATAAGAAATTACTGTCTCAGGCCCACTCCTCAGCCCTTATGTGATTAAATCCTTACACATTCTGAACTAGATGGAAAAAAAAAAAAAAAAACACACAAGCACTATACCAAACACAGGCCCTGGTTTGGCAGCACAGAGCAGCTGGACCTTGGAGATTGAAGCCCTTGGATGGCTGCCACTGTGGTTGAGGAGTCACTG
Organism: Crypturellus tataupa; assembly: GCA_034781795.1. NCBI lineage: Eukaryota > Metazoa > Chordata > Aves > Tinamiformes > Tinamidae > Crypturellus > Crypturellus tataupa. Next base: position 661,738 of record JAWLRI010000471.1, on the reverse strand, counting down.
GATCTCCAATCACTTTCTATGCTCAGTCTCAAGCTCTTAGAAGGGGGAAAGACACTTGGAAGAAGGAAGATGTGGCCAGAGCACCCTCCAGCTCTGAGATCACTGCTACAGCCTTTGGTGAGAGGCAGAAAACCTTTCCACCTCCTTTATCAGATGGCCTATGAGTTGCAAGGGTAGCATTTGCCACTCCCCTGCATTAAACACACTGTACCTGGACAGTTCACAAAAGAAAATAATTAGCCAGTACCCACAAGGACATATATAGCAGCCTAGAAATCAGCAGTGTCACAGATTTTGAAAATTTAAAGTAAAAAGCCTGTCATTCTTTCACTCCCCACATGCAACTAATGAAGTGTCACAAAAAGTAACTCAGCTGCTACCACCCCAAAATCCAAAAGCCATCAAGCTCTTTGGATTAATTTCCAAAAGGAAGTCTTTGTCACATAGCAAAAAAAGCCTCAAAATAGTTATAATAATAATTAAGCCACCAAACAATCAACAGTGTATTTCCAGAGGCAAACTATTACTTATAGGAAATATTTTGCAATATTAAAAACACCTACCCTCTGACCTGCTCAACTGAACTACAAAGAAGTGTGAGACCTTCCTAATCTCTACTAAATCTATGCATAATTTGCAACTTGAATCAGGTTTCTTAAGCCATTACTCTCCTTAATTTCTTTCGTCATCAGTTTGTAAATGCCTTCTCTGATAAAGTCAGGATGGTTAAAAGGCAGCTGCTAAACCCCAACAGCATCTCCTGTCATCTCTGCCACGGGATCTTTCATCTCCTCCCTGAAAACTTGATCTGGGCTCTCCCACATTGGCTCTGATGCCTTTGAGGGCTGTGAAAGGAAACAGCAGCAGGTCTGATAGGGAGAAATGCAGTAAGAAGCTTTTACTAAACTAGGTAAGAACCATGTAAAAGCAGACATGAGGGAGATGCTTCCAGTCATGCCAGCTGAGTAATTTGCATCTCTGACTCCATCACCCTGTACTCATGGGAAAACTGCCATAAAAATATGAGAATTCCTGGAGCTGGACAGCAGTTAGCCATAACCCCAGGAATCCTTTCCATGCCGAGCTTGACCTCAGAGGTGAACTGTCGCAGGCTCAATCCTGTTCTCCCCTTTCACCAAGGAGAGGTCCCACACAAGGACCTTTCCTCCCACCTTGCAGCACATGATGCCCTATAACTGTAAGGTATGTCTGGCAAAAGGCACAAGGGGATGTTATCAAGCTCCGTCAGGAGTAAAAGCAGCCTTTAAGCATATCCAAAACCAATCCTGCCTTCAGTCCCCCCAAAGAGAGCAGCACAATGGGAAAAGGTGCTTCACTTGCTTCCCCTGCGTGTCCGCACCGGTCAAGAGCCACGGTCCCCCTGTACCATATGCTACCCAGGAATCTTTCAGCAGAGACACAGAGAAAAAGAAGGTTTCAATGTGACTCACAATCATACTATTTTTTTCCTGTACTCCCACCAGAAGCTGGTCAATTTTTTCTTAAAAAACATGTCATTGGATTTGTTTTAACTGGAAAACCAGCGGCGAGGGGAAGGCCCACAGCTGCATTTGTAGTGTGAACGGTTCTACTTCGCTTCCCTCGGAAGCAGGGATGAGATGGCCACTGTGGGCAGGTTTCGGGAGGGGAGGGATTTCTCAACAAACTCGCAGGGCCCCGTTCCCAAGAGGGTGGAAGGGGGAGGCCGGGGAGGTTGGGCGTTGAGAACAAAGCCAGCGGGTATTTATCTCAGCCCAAAGAAAGCTGGGAACATTTTAAAACTAAACAGGCAGTTATGACTCAGCTTCTCCTACTAAGAGTTTCCTGATATCCACAAAGACATGTTTTTCATTTAAACCCAAAATGGCTCAGACAAGGGAAAGCCAGTGTGCTGCTCTTGCAGGCAGTAGTCAGGCTACCGGGGCTCTCTCTCCAGAGTGGTTTGTATTTTCTCGGAGCTCACTTGATATTCCCTGGGTGAGGTATGCAAAGCACACGAATATCACACTTTTGTTAATGTGCCATTTGTTTCCTTCCAATTGCAAAATGCTCCCAGAAACACTATTTTTTAAAAGAAGCAAATTTTCTAACATGCTCCAGTAAAGGAGGTAAAATTTATACCTGCATGATTTTTTTTTCTTAAAATGAATGTATTGAATTCATGTCATCAATCCCTTGTAAATCGTCTGAAAACCAATCACCAATTGCTTCTGCTTATTTCTAAGTATTCTCTGAAAGCAGATGAAAAAAAAAGGAACAAGCTAGTTTGGCAAATACGTGAACTTCACACTATTTTCACTGACCTCCACACAAGAGCAGAAACCTCCATGTCAGGCAGAACAATATATGAGCTCTCCAGGCAACGGGAGGAGAGCTCACGTGCTGGGCTTCTGCTCTCACATGATGAGATAAGAATCCTGCTGTGCTTCTTGGGGAATTTTTAATAAAAAAAATATTTAACAAAATCTTTGCAGAACTACTTATATATTTTAAAAAATATTCCTATATTTAAACTCATTTTCTATAACATTTATGGAACATTAAAGGGATAAAAACTCAAATAACAATAGCAAAACTTCTTGGAAATGTTTACAAACTTTTTCCATTAAATATCTGCCAAGCCTTAGAAGCAAGAATTTCCCTGGAATATTGTTTCTAATTCAGAAGATAATTTTGATTCAAACACTTTGCAAAGGGAAAAAAATTTAAGGGCAACTGCAAATGAGGAGGCAGATTATACGAACTGCTGCCCGCTGCCAGGCCCCACTGAAACAGGGGTGAATCCGAAGTGGCTGAGTACCTAGCAAAGCGCCTGCAGAAGTTTCCACAACACGTGGTCTTGCTGTACTGGGACAGCTTCACACACAGCTGCACTGTGGAAAAGTTCCCTGTGGCTGAATTGCGGATGGCATAGGCTCAGTTTGGGCAGACCTTGAAGAGGTTTTAGAAACTTCAGCTTTAGAGCTAAACTGAAAGGAAAATAAGGGGGGCAGGGAGAGACATTCTTTTAGTGGCTAAAAGGTCTTGGAGTTCCCTTCAAAAGTGCTTAAAACAACTACCTAAGGTGGTGTTAGTTGCTAGGAAATCCGACAACAAATAGAAAGCTCAGGAAAACTGCATTTGGTGGCTTTGCTTTCCTCTGGTTAAAATCTTGGTAAGCACTGAAGATGGTACAGGGCGTGATTTATGGACGTCCCTCTGTATTAGTGCCTGGCTGGCTAGCAGATGGTGCTCATTAGCTGAGGAAGAATCTCCGCTCTCATAAATAATTACAGCTGAACACTGAAGTAGTAATCTGTGGAAACCTCAGGGTTTTTGCAAAGTTTTCAGATTTATTCAGGGGTATGTTTTTATCCACATACTAGAAACTCCCTTCCGTACATCTTAAAGTGACTTGGCAGTGGTCACATAAAACCAGAGTTAGGGAAAGGGAAGGATTCACGTTTGTTCCACTCGTTGTGGAGACATTTTGGTCAACGTTAACCGAGCCCAATTGTAAGGAGCACATTGCAAGAACATTTGCCTTTGCACCACTAATACTGCATGAAGCATAACGTGGATTTGATTCTGATTTTTTTTTTTTTTTTTTTTTTGCTCTCTTGTGTAGATTAGTTTAGAGAAGAAAATCCCTGAAGTAGTGGGGTCATTGCTGTGAAGAGGGGTTGCATAGGTGAGTAAAAACTTAAAGTGGAAAATGTTTTTTCCCCCCTTGTGATTTTGTTAGCCACCTCTATAGCTTTGATTATTATTACTTTATCAGCCTCTTCAATCCTGATCATTTTCCTCAGTCAATTCCAGACTGAAATCAGTAAGATGTATAGTAAATAAAAAACTACTGGGACCCAGACCCCTAAACCCAAATGCAAGTATTCAAACAAGGCTTGAATCCTCTGAGATCTTGCCTAGTCACAATTCTCTTATCAGCTGCAGGTATTCAGTGTTTTTCTTGGGGGGGAGGGAAAAGAAATAAAAAAAAAATCAGGACTTAATTTAGCTTTCAGACCTTGATCAAACTGTTCAGTGGAAACTCTTTAAGAAAATTTTGGCCTTAATCTTAGAAATTAGCTTTTTCAGCTTCCTGAAGAAAGAGAAATTAGTTCACCTTCAGCTCTCACATAGAAAATGTCCATGTTTTTCAGTAGCCAGACTGCAATACAAACAGGCAGCTCTGAAGACACCCACAGCTCCTAACAGCTGCTCAGGACTTCAAAAGATCCATCCCCGTGCACTTCAGACTTAATGTGACAAAAAGACAGTGAAAATGAGCAGTTGTTTTTGAAAACTGAATTCCCGATGATTTGTTAAGGCTGCCCAAAAAATGAGCAGCAGAATCAGGCTCCAGGCTTGGATAGTCCTTTGCCTCTGCACCCTGCCTGACCTGCAGTGCTTTATTCTCTCTCACAAGCCTAATGGATGCTTCGCATTTATTAGCAATAAGCAATTTCTCCATCTTACTGTAATATCCACTGTAACATTCTGTTATGCACCACTGAAGGACTAAGAAACTTTTTTCTTTTTCCTTTTTCCTCGCATACATGCTTAAAAACTCTGTCTTTGGCTATGATAAGGCTTTTAACATTTTTCATCTTCTGAAACCATGGAGCCAGAAGAATGAAAACCTCCCCTCTCCTGACCCACGTGTGCCTTCTGCACTCCCTGTCCATCAATCAATCAGGGCTCCCCAGGGAAATCCAAAAGAAAGAGATGACGGTGAAAGAGAAGAGCAATGCTTTGGGCTGCATTATTCTTTTCTCAACACTGTGCTCTGCTTCTTTTATAAAGGAGAAATTAATACATGCCACAGAACGCCAGACACAATTCTGACTGAGAGGAGCAAATTGAATTTGCAAGCTGTATTCCCAATCATGCAGCCTCCTGACTAAGCTTCCAATGAAATGCAGAGATGTATATTTAAAGCTGCCAGCTCCTGCATGCACATTGCTTAATAAGGTAAGTGATGGGTCTAGGAAATATGTATCTTCTCAGACCATGACAGTTGTCACTGGTGTAATTTTGCACTAAGAGACCTCTGGCCTTTTGGCCTCCCGATTTTTTTATTTTTTTTCCCTAAGGAAGAAATTCAGTTGGCATGCCGTCTTTGCAACCTCTAGGCTGCTACCAAGAGTTTGTTCTTTCTTAAAGGGCCACCATATTATCAAACACATCATTGGCTGTAGTAAACATCCTAATAAAAAAATGAAGTGGAGTGAGCGCCTTGCAGGTTCAAGCTTTCCTCTGGTACGTAAGAGTGTTGAGGCCTTGGCTGCAGAAGAAAACACTAGTGATTTAACCAAATCAAATTTAAATCTAGATTAATCAGTAAGAGTCCCTAAGGTGGAGACTGCTATTTCAGAACACAAACCATTTTTAAGCTGTATTGTTTGCGCTATTGCATTCTATCCATCTTAAAATGACGTAAGCCACTTTTAAGCAGAAATAACAGCATTCTCCCAAGATAAGAATCTTGGGATTCTTTCTGGGAAAGCCTGAAGGTTGGGTTTTCACTGGGCGTTTTATACACAGCTCAGCAGCAGAGCAGATCAGGTGCAAATGTTTCCGTCCAAAACGCTTCAGATCTGTGCCCTGCGTGGCAGCTGGGGCTCCAAGTGTCAGTGATCACAAGGTGAGTTTTTGACTGCTTCTGGTCATCTCATAACTTCTAGCAAAGCTGCCAGAAAGTGTGACTGAACTGTAGCAGATACATGGTGGCAAATCTAAGCGTAGCTCTCCTTTATCACCAAAGCAAGTGAATGTCTTTGATATATATCTCAAAGAGGCTCCACAGCTGCCAGTTAAATTGAAGATGAGCAGCCTGAGAAATAGTTCACAGGAGCATGAACTCTAGAGTACCCACATTTGTCAGCTGAGCAGAAGTAAAATCTCTTCCCTCAGCAATATATATAGCATGTTATTTTCATGTCAGGTGAGATGTTAACAGATCCAGGCTTGGATTTTCTTAGAGATCTGCTCAGGGAAGACAGGACCTGAATGCCTTGCTCAGAAACACCCACTCAATGACTGCATTTCCTGCTGAGTTCCCTCCTGCCAGGGGAATTCCTCAGTTGAGCTCCTCTTGTGCGTTTAAAAGACTTTCAGAAAGGAGAAGCACATACGGCGCACACTGACCACAGCAGTGGGTCTCATTCAGCCTAGGGCAACAGTATATATCCACAAAACGAAATCCCAGCGGGTAGGAGGGACACCTGTATTTGTGTGTGTGACAAATTGAGAAAAAAATAAATCAATAAAAAAGGAAGTGCTTTAAAAATGCTGAAGGCAGGCGGCTGTGGGAAGCTTGGGAGAAAACTGCCCTCGCGGCAGAGGTCGGCCGCTCTGCAGCCGCGCCGTGCCGAGCCGCAGCGACCTTGCCGAGTCAGAGTCGGCTCCTCAGCTCGCGCACAGCACCACGTTAGCACTGCGGGACGTGAGGCGAAGCCTGGGGCCCGGGAGCTCCTCAGAAGGGCCTGCGTCAGTGCCGAAAAGGAGTGCAGGGGTGGGAGGGAGTCCCAGAGTCCAGGAAATGTGTGTGGGGGTGGATGGAAAGCGCAGGAGCGCTTACCAAGCAGGCAGAGTTCAGAAAGCTTTCAGGGCTTTAGAAAAACAAGTTAACCCAGGCCCATGGCTACTGTGAGGAGCTGATGTCATCTGGCTCCATGCATAAAAGCCTCCACTTTTTGTTCTTTTGTGTGTGTCTGGGGGTGACGTCACTGCGAAGCACAAGGACGAACCTTTGTGCTGCAGCACTTCCCGCTGCTCCTGCCACACATCTCCCCAGCCCAGGAACGCTCCCTGACCTCCGCTGAATGCAAAGCACCGCTGAGCCCCTGGGGGCCCCAGCAGACCACGGTCATGCAGACGAGCCCCTGCTCCAGCACCGTGCGCGATGCCGCTGCAGCCACCGTCGGGCCCGCTCATCAACTGCAGCCACTTTACACTGCTGCTTCACATTGCTGTCAGAGCCGCACGCTGTGAGGTGATTATACAGACATGGCAGCTATGGCTACTTCACTACTTTCAACGCTGGATCCTCTTTGATGGGACCTACAATGGGATATGATTTAATCTCGTTGCAGTGCAATGTTGCCATTAAATAAGCAGAGAGAAAAAGCTGCATTTGTAGCCTTACTTCAGCAGGGAGTGCCAGCATCGTTTGCAGTTGTACTGTCATTAACAGATTTGTTTATAGCTGGCATGCACGCTTGCCTATTTAATGAGGCCTGTGACGGTCTTCGTGACATGCAAGCGCAAGAGGAAAAAGGCCCAAATTACATCTTGAGCCAATGTTATTTCACACGGAGAAAGGCAGGAGAGAGGAGGGGGGCTGGAAGTGAATGCATTGCCCAACAAAACAAGGACCACAAAAACAACTAGAGCGAAGCTTGCATAGAAAACACAAGTCTACAGGAATTGTGGGCAAAATGAGGGTTGAATGTCTCCTCTGGAAAGCCCAAGGTATCCAAGGTTCCCTGGTAATTGAGTACATCACATTTTGAGCACAGAAATTGTGGAGATGCCCCTTATGACAGCGCAAAGGGTGAAAGGATATTTTGTGACAAGTGCTCAGCCAGCTCTGAGCTTTTTAGGTGTGTGTGTGCAAATATCAGGAATTACTAGAAAATGTAATGTATTCAGAGCCATAATGAGTTATTTCTGTTTAGCCATAGCTGCAACAAAAGATAGGACTTCACTCTGTGTTCAGAGAAGAAGGAAACACGCTTTCCCAGAGAAAATCTGGTTACCTACCATTGACATGCCACAGCATCTGGAACCCACTTCTAGCATTCAGTCCGTCAGAGGAAAACACCACGTGGAGGCTGGTTCCCATGGTATTCCCTGCTGGCGGAAGAGTCTGCCCACAGAAGGTCCCTATGAGGTTGGACTGTGCATCAGGCCCATCATAGAGCTAGGAAGAAACAAAAAATATCCAATGAATAAAAAGCTGCTTCCCAATTCTGAACATTTTGTAAAGGATGTCAAACAAAAAGTTGGGAGGCTTCTCACACTGGCCACCTTTCGACAGCAAAATGAGCTACGGGACGCATGGTGAGATTTGGATGCAATGATGACCAAATGTAACTGCAATATAGCTTTAAACCTGGTTGCACACTGTGCACAGCAGGAAGGTTTTGCTGTTTCTGTTTTGGTGTGTATTGGGGGTTGCTGGGGAAGAAGATAAAAGGCAAACAGCAGTGAACCGAAATGGAAATGAAAAGGGGATGTCATGGATGCAATCTGACTGTGAATCTAACACATGCTCATTGCCTCCAAACCCCTTGGAGATAACTCAGAATGCATCCCCATTCCTAAGAGTTGCGCTCAGGTGATGTTGGGCTGACCAAACTTGTGTTACATAAAAAAAAAAAAACAGTCAGCATCACAAGGCGCTCTGTGAGTTGTGAGGACAAACTGAGCACAAGCGAAGTGGAGCCTCAAAAACATCACAAGGCGCTCTGTGAGTTGTGAGGACAAACTGAGCACAAGCGAAGTGGAGCCTCAAAAACTAAAAGGCAAACTTCTCACCTGTTAATTTATTGTCCCATCTCATGAAAGTGTCCTGATTTGAAGGAGTGGCCTGTATCATGACTTCTGAATTTTTGCACTTAGAATTGATCTCATATTCTACAGGACAGTATTTTGACAGTCAGGGTGTTGACAGATATAGTCAGTCTGAAAATCTTTCTATTCCCTAACACAGATGAGAAAGCTACCATCCCACTCCTAAAACATCATCACTAAAAAAAAAAAAAAAAAAAAAAGGAAAAACAGAACAAATTAAATGATAGAGAAATATTGCTGTATTATAAAACTTGAAGTCTGAAATTAGTTATATCCTCATATATAAATGAAAATACTAAACGCATGTTTTGACTGGGTGACAGTGGATTCTCACAGCTTTTATTTTAAATCCTAGTTTTGTGACTTGTTTCAGATGCAGTAAATCATACTGAATCTGTATTCTTCACTCTCAATATCGAGTTAGGGAGGGAGGCTGGAGAAGCTTTATCACACTTGCATACCTAGTAAAATCAGACATTTTATCTAAACTGCATTTGACTTATGATATCAGATTGCCAGTTATTGTCGGGTTTGCTTTATTATTTCTGCTCTTGTTACTATGATTCTCAAAGCTTAGAAAAACAACAATCCTTATGCTTTTTTATCACTTTGCCCCAGGTCATCTGATCTTCTCTCTCACAGAGCATATCTTTCTAACACAACCCAGCAAACCCTTGGCACAAAAACCCTGTCTGAACATTGTGATTTTCTGGCATGTTCACTTTCAGAATTTCAACACAAACTTTTCTCTGTTCTGAAGCCATCACCATAAAATTCTCTCCATGCAAAAAATCAAACCTATGATCTCTAGAAAACAGCCACGGTTTATTTATCTTTGCACTCCATTCAAAGATCTTTTCCAAGTACCTCTAATTCCACTAAGAATTCTCCTACACTGAACACCCATAGCATAGAAATACAATATTACATAAATTGTAATTAACCACACTAGCTACAATTTTTTTTTGCCTGTGTTTTCCAGCAGAATCATGAACGAATAATTAAGCCCTTAGCTTCTGTATTCAAGCTGTTGATCCTGCAGAACTTTCAGAAAACCTGTTGTTGATTTAAGATATAGTTCATAGTTGGGGGCAAGAAAGCTACTGAAGTGGTTTCAAATCCCTAAGGAGTCAGTCAAGTTAGTATACCTTAAAAAATAGAATAAGGAGGAAAAAAAAAGATGTAGTTCAACCAGAAGTTATGGGCCCATTGCAGGAATAATTCTATGGTGATATTTTATGTCTTGTTTTGTGACTGGTGATTCTATCTATCTTTTAAGTTTTAAATCCTCTAATTTCATGGAATGCTCACAGCATAAGAAGTGTATTGGAATAGGATCATGGCATCACAGGTGCTTGTAGAAAAGCCTTGACTTGATGTGTGTGATAATAAATATGAAGTTATGGTAAAGGGTAGATGTTGAAGGTTGGCATCCCTCTATAGTCTTTCCAAAGGAGAAGCTTGAGGACTGCCCTGTGGGCAGATGATGTATCCCCTGCTCATCATAGCCTTCCCAGCCAGGCTGAGTGCTTCACACATTCACTCATGCCTTATCTTCAACAAAACAAAATAAAGTCAGCTCCAGTAATATTTGTTAATGTAGTACTACTTCCTTCAACAGCTTTGTGGTATATACTACTCTTATTTCTGTGACTCCAAGCCACGGGAATATTACACCAGAAATATATGAATGGAGAAAAGTAAATCAATGTGGAGATCATGAATCCATATTCTCTATGAGGTGCAAATTGTGTGTTGACTCACATATTCAACCATTAACTGCTAGTTAATTAGTGATTACAAATCAAAAAGAAGTGAGGAACCTTGCACTAAATCATATCCAGACGTTCAAATCAGAACAAAAAATAAGCTTCATGAATCTTCTGTAATTTTGATTCATCAGGGGAGTGTTATTTTTATCTAAGGCAGGGGACGTCATATTTCTATGTAATTTCCCCTGACAACAGCCCGTCAGTTCTTCCAGACACAAATAACGGTTACTATAGCAATCGCTTCATGCCATATTGCCCCGTCGCTGTGGCTCAGCCTCGAGTTTCACAGGAAATCCAACTGCTTGGCCAGCTGTAACCCATTGAGCAAGGCAGGCCTACAACAGCTAGAATTACAGCAGGTTTTTTTCAAGCTGTCTTTCACTTAGAAATGAAGGAACAGCTGTGTGTTTTCACAGAGCATTCTGAACTTCTAAAAACACGTTTTGCTCTCGTATAAATATGGGTGAGTGAAACTGAAGCTGAATGCAAATCTCATGAGCTGCTATTTCTCTTGTCTGGGATATGATTCTCATTCAAGGGCTTGTGTTGTCCTCTGGGCTATCCTAAACTCCTGAAAATTGAGGGTAAGTGTTTCCTCAGGCAACATCAGGCACCGTATTCCCCTTGCCTGCTCAAGATGATTAAATTTGGGGTAGTTCATTAGCAACTCCAGGACCAAACTTACTCCAAGAACTGAAATTTTTTTATTCAGTTCTGTTCTTTCTAGGACTCTTTCCCAGCTATTCTTTGGGAAGATCCTGCTTGCTCCTTTTGTTAGATATTAATTTCATAATTTATTCATTTGCTCAAAACTTTTAGCATTCATCAGGAATGCTAAGGATTTCATAATGATTTTGGCATATAATGTTACAGGCAAAAAATGCTATGAGCTGTAGTACATTTTAAGGCACTTAGCATGGCAAAACCAACTAAGCCCCTTCCATCCGCTTCCATCGTATGAGGGGAAGCTTCCTGACAATTCCCATTGTTAACTTTATTATTGGTTGTCATTATTTCATTATTCAGTTATGGCTAATTACACTAATTATTATCTCAGTTTGAATTTTGATGCAAATTGTGCGTAGTCTGAAAAGCCTCCACAGGGAGACCTGTAGCAAGAGCCCCGGCCTGCACTGCAGCAGTCAGGAAGGGAGGCTCTGCTAGGCCGGGATCCACGGCCTGCCCGTGTCCCACCAGCTGCTGGGACCTCCTCTGGCAGCCCCTGTGGCCTGCAAGAGCATCCCCTTCCTTGCAGCAGTGGGGAACCCCTCACGGGCTTGTTTTGAGCCAGTGATCACAGGTTTCCGAGCAGCTGAACAAGTAGTTTTCTAAAAAGGAAGTACTGATGGCAACACAGCAAACCCCGTGGCAGAAATGATGCAAAACCCAGGCAACATCGTCATCATCCCAATAGTGAATGGACTCCAGAGTGAAACTAACGCTATTTGTTGATTATTTGAATTAACTCAGATAAAAACAATCCATTCCAAGCAACACATTTCCTTCCAGAAGGAATAGGATGCAGTCTTGAGAACCTGTAGGTCTCTCAGTGACAGAAAAATAAATAAGTAAATACAATGTGCCAGGACGTGGCACTTGCCTCAGCTTAGTACCACAGCAACACCATGTTCCTAGGGAAAAAAAAAAAAAAGACAGCTGAAGAGTTTGGGTGCTTTGTTATTTCTGCACAAATCGAACACAAAGAAAGTTATTCCTGTACTCAGATGGTACCCAGAGTTTGCAGTCAGTCATTGCAGAAAGTCTCCCACAACTCCTTCTAAACAAGGGTTCAATATGATTGTTTAAATAATTTTATGACCTAGAAGCATCCTTGCTCGGACCACCACCGTGTCTTCCAGTGAAACAAGTTAAATTTCAAAATCTGGATTCAGGAAATGATCGGCAGGCACCACCCTGAGAGGCCCCCAGAACTGGGGGTTGCCTTCTCACCTACACATATTTTCTTTTGCTAATTTAGCTATTTTCTTCCATAGTAGAGCAGAAGCTAAAATCGTGCATCACCAGACATATATCATACCAGATAATCTCTCTGGGATTTACCTAACATATGGAAATGTATAAATGTCTCATTTTTAATAAGAAGAATTGTATCAGAGTCTGTGTTTTGTCTAGTAACCTGAGCCCAAAAATACTCAGAGCCCTTTGAAAGTGTCAAGTGAAATCATATTGCACATTGGGCTGCAGAGACATATTTTTAAAAGATTTTTTTTTCTTATATCACTTATTTTTTTACCCTCTCAAAGAAAACAACAGGAATTTCTAAACAAAATTCTAGAAAATCTTTCATCCTTATCTTTCTAGGAAAAGGACATTTCTCTAAAGACATGAAAATCTCCTTGTTTAGCAAGACTATGGATTTGTGATACATACAAGAAATACCAGTTTTATCTTTGTACAAAGCTTTAAATTGTTTGGGATGAGATAGCAGGAAACAACTGCTGTTCAGGGAAGGAGGGTCTAGGTGACACACAGCTTCCTAAACTAGTGTGAGCCCTGCAATCACAGGATATTGTGTCCTACTTGTGTAGCAGGATATTTAGGCTTGTATTTGGGCTGTTATTAGCAGAAGAGGAGAGGCAAGACCTCCTTCAGAGCCTGGTGTGGTGATCTCCAACTCTCTTGAAGGCCTCCCTGGAGCAGGGAAAGCTTTGCTTCATTCAGCTGGGATTTCTCCACCTCTCCATGGCTTGTGCTGAGGGAATAAGCCCCTTCATTGCACAGATGGCTTCACGTATGCTGGCCAAGCTTTGCAGCACAATTTTGCAGGACAAGGGATGAACAGAGGAGAGCAGAACCCCAGCTGCAAGCAGATGAGTTCTGAATGCCCTTTGCCTAGCGAGGGGCATGCGCACACTGCCGTCCACCTCGTGTGCTGGTGTTTCACAGTCACACCATTGCACAGCTTTTTCCTGAAGGTACAGCCAAAGTCACGCTGCTCTGAGCTGGCAGCCCGCGGAAGCGTGGACGGCTTGGTGCTCTGACTCACTTGTGTGTCCGAGAGCAGGGCCTCTGCCCCTGGCCTGAGTCACTCGTGCTTCTTGTCATCTGAGGTTTCTGCAAGGATTGTACAGCTCTTTCACCACCGACAAATTTAGCGCTGTGTTGAGGTTTTTAGGTTCTTTTCAAAATTTGCTTCTAAGAACCTTTCAGATAGCAAAACCAAAATGTACTTCAATTCTGGCAATGCAGGCAAATAGGAAAACAGAAAATCTTTCTGCGCCCTGAGCCAGTCCTAGCTAGGGTGGCTAGCGGTCCCACACTCTCCTCTTCCAAAGCATCCAGTTCATAGATATAATTTCCCTGTGAGGCTGCCATAGAAACCCAGGGAAAATTATCTCTTTTATCCTTATACTCCTACCCTGAAGAATGTTTTGTGGAGGCCTGCAGTCCCCTGAAGGAATTCAAGGCTGGGCTGGCGTGCTGCCAGGTTGCATGGCAATGCTTTAATGGATACCACTGCAATCTGGCTGTAATTTGATGTCTGCATGCAGAACCTGGATGGGTATATTTAATATATCATCTGCTTCCCCAGGGTGATGTACTAGCAGTGACATTTCACAAACCCATCTGTAGCCATAAGCAAAGCTGTTCTCTGTGCTTGGAGAATTCCTGCAGCACTTCTTTAACAAAGAATGGACGTATATAAAATGTAATAATGTTAATCTCCTAATATAGCTTAATCACAGTTACTAGTTACAAGCACAGAAGACAGCAAAACTGGAAACAGGGAAAGCTTTTTCGTCTATGATAAGCTAATAAAAGAGAGGATAACCAACTAAGGGCAAGCAACAATTATCTAATGCATTATTCCCAGAAGGAGAAGAAGGATATTATGGCACATCCCTGGAATGCTACTGTGGTTTAAAAAGAAAAAAAAAAAAAGGCACATATCCTGTTACTGCCAGAAGGAAATGAAACAGTACTCAAGAGCAGATGCCATATGAATTATTGTACTCATTTAGTAACATCCATATATAAGAGTGCAATGATATTTTAAGCACCATGAAGCTAATTGCTGAAAGACTCTGGACTACTTCAGTATATTCGTAGTAAGCAGGGAAGAAAGTGATTTATGCCCAAGAGTAATTCTGCCCTGTGCTGGAGCAGAAGGGAGGCCGCTGTGGATGTGACTGCAAATCAGGCTCAGTTGCCTCCACAGAATGTGCCTCTGCACGTACATAAAATGTCATTTCTTGCAACTGCGTTTCCATCCTTGCCACCAGACATTAGTCATACCTGCACCGCAGGCCAAGGGGTGGGAGACCCAGACAGAGCTCTGAAGCTTCTCTTGCTGCACAGCAACATCTTCCTGCTGCTTATCAGGGCCATGGCATCTTGCAAAGGGCTAGACAAGGTCTTCCCTGCACGCGTTAAGAGCACACACTAAACACACTGGACTTCAAGGGAAGGTTATGCTTTGTGAATAGAAGAGCACAGAGGGAGATTTTGCTGAAGGACAGAAAGATTAGTTGTTTTCAAATAATATTTTTCTTGGATAAGGAAGGAGTAAATTTCAATTCTACTGCAAGATTCTAATCATAAAGGCAATAACGTGATGTTCTCCTTACTTCTAAAATACTTTTGCCTCTGTGGAGGCTACGCTCTGTCACAGTTAAATAAGAAGGCAGTTCATCACTAAAGATGGGAAGTTAAATGTATGCTTATTCAGCTAACAACCCCGTGAGCTTAGAGGAAGGAAACACATCTTTATGTCTCTGTCTGCAGTATCTCACTGAATAGAGTCTGATGACTCCTCTAGAAAAACTAATGGCATGTTATTAAGCCAAGCCACAGCACACAATGTAATCTAGAGACCATCCAGTCTAATTACAGGTAGTGCAACATCATTTGGAAACAGCCCCCTCATATCATATCATTGCAACTTTTCTTCATGTCCTTATCACAAGCAATCAATCACATATTCTTGCAACTTTGCTGAAACTTTCTGCAAAATTTCATGCATCCTGTGAGCATTGCTAGCAATGAGCCAGCATCCTCTGACAGATCATGAAACACTCTCATTTGTTGAGAGTGCTCACATGAGGTTCATGCTGCAGACTGCCTTGATAAAATCTGCAGTTTTGCCTCCCTCCCACACATCCCCTGCTTCAGCATTGGCACCTATACACAGCGGTTTATATTGCCACCAAGGCAGGAGAGTAGGGCTTTCTCCTTCCTGCTTGGTCCAGGTAGAAATAGTTGCATGTGCTGCAGAAAGATGGAGATGCAGGACCTGCACAGACCTGACTGAGTCAGCATACCTTCAAGCTCCCTGCCAGGCGAAAATGCTGCACAGCCCAAGCAAACCCAGCCAGCTGCTGCAAAGAACAGACCGATTCACAAGCTGCATCCCGTGAACAAAGGAGAAAAGAATCAGGGAATGAAACATATGGCTGACTTCTCATTATACAGGTGCGATTGCATTTCGAACTGGGACAGTCATACATTGCACTCACCCTGAGTGCTCTTTGGGCATCTCAGTGTCTTGTTCAATACCCTGTATTTGAAACAGGTTATTTGCTGTAAGTGACAATAGTATCACAGATAACCAACAACCACTAGGAATACCTGTTTGTAGGAATTTTCTGTTTTTGTCATTATTTTACATGTTTAGATTCTGACTCATATGTGAACTAAGCCAGGGAGCAAATAGCAAAGCTGAATATTTTCTCTATTTATCAGCCTGAATTAGTCACAGGGCAAAATACACTTCTCATACACTGAGTGTGGGTTTGGGTTGGAAGCAGAAGTCATAATTTAACACAGAAGTCAAGAGCAGGCCCTTTTCCAGAGTGGAGGCTGGGCCCAAACCCGCAGCGCATGAGCGCAGTCCAGCAGCACATATGAATGCAGCGTGCTCGCTTTCCTTCTCCCCACCCTTTCACAAACACCATGCTTTTCCCTTCAGAATTCAGAAACATCTCCAGAAAATTAGAGTTCTACTTTGAGACATTTATAACATTGTAAAAATATTTCCATGTGCATCAAATCTCTCTCCGCGCTGACTTTGAGCAGCAGCTCTGTTCTTCATCTTGTTCTACAGCTGTGTCATTTCCTGACTGTGCTCTGGACTCAGCTGGGCCAGGTCTCTGCTGTGAGGCCTTCGCAGCGCTTCAAACGACACCTTGTCTCTCTGTACCATGTTCCTCTTCCCTTGCTCCCTCTCTCGCCTCCACTGCCGTCACCAGCTAAACCATGAACCCTTTTGCTTCCCATCCGCAGCTTCTCAGCAGCAGACATTGCTCCGGAGCCCAGAACCAAGGCAGGGAGAGAGCAAGCGGGACAGGTACAGGAGAGTGCCGAATCCGGAGGAGATGGGAGGAGCGGGACCTGGAAGCCCCTGGGGATCTGGATCCACTCTGCCTGAGACCACTGTGCCAGAAGCTGCCCTGTGCACAGAGGCACATGGAAATGGCCCGAGCAGCAACCCTTTTCCATAAAAGAATCTCAAAATTAGCATGTGGCAAAAAAAAAAAGGAAAAAAAAAAAAAAGGAAAAAAAAAATCAGTTGAACAGCTGTGCTTTTTTTTTTTTTTTTTTCTATTATCAACCTTTTTCCCATTTTGTAGTGGAGTCAGATTCCACATGGATTTCAGACAGAAAAGCCCCAAAATATCTGCAGTCTGCTTAGAAAGTGAGCTGCAAGCTTCTTCCAGATGATTCCCACTCTCCCCTACACCATCTGGTACTGCACCCCCTTGCCAAGACGCTCTCCTTGCGCAACACGCGGGCTGGGAGCAGACGCTATTCAGCTCCCTGGCCAGTTCAACCTTGTTCTCCTTTTTTACACTATGGCATATTTTTGTACAGCATGCAACAACCAAATGAGAACATCTTTTCCAAGTGGTATTTCCTAATGACATTTGGAGAAAGGCTTTCAAGTAATGTGACATGAATTGCAAATTAAATCCTCCTTAGCACACTTCCATGACTGTGTGTCTCTGTATACCTCTTTCAGTCTGTATTTTCTTTGATTGGAAGCAAGGAGAAATTGTTAAAACAAAAAGAGCAAGTACTTTGCTGCTCCCTCTCTCTTCCCTCACTCCCTCTCTCTTCCCTCACTCCCTCTCTGTGATATTTTTATTTCTCTTCTTCTAAGTGCTTTGGACCAGGCCTCTGGCATTATTCCTCCATCCTTGACTCACATCTAGAATACAGTTTTCTGGCAAGGCCCCTGCTCCTCGCTGGCTGGCTACTGTGTGCAAGGCCCCTGCCCTTCACGGATCACAGGCTTAGGCGCCTTGGGACTAGCGCTGGCCCCTCTGCTTGGCGCCAATGTCTCCTTTCCAGCCTCCTGACAAAAACAAATCGGGGTTTAAGCAACTTCTGTTAGTTCTCAATACAGTGCTCCCTTGTTTGTTTTATTTGAATGTCTATTCTATCTTTCTGTTCCTAGCTCCAGCATAAGAAGGCTGGAAGAACACCACAGTTGCCAATGGGTTTATTACCCATTTTTGAGCTGGCTTGGTGCAGAGGTAAAGGGAGCTAAGGAGGACATCATGTACATCAGCATAAAGGCCTACTGCTTCACTTTCTGCAAGACTGGCACCAGAGAAAGTTATGTCCAGAAACATGGTCCCTATTCCATAGTGCTCTCCTTGGTTTTAAGTAGCTATGATATTGCTCTAAATTTCAATTTCTCTTGTGCAAAACCTAAGTAGAGCACAAGGAATATGTGCTGACATCCTGTACAAGGGTGAGTCTTGATTGATTCAACAAAGCAGCAAAATGACAGGCAGAAGCTTGTAATATCCCTCAGCACAGCAGTGGTCATGACCACTGTACTTCCGCCAGTAAAAACTGAAAAACTGAGAGAAAGTCCTAGAGAAAAATTCTTGAGGAAAGAAAAAAGAGTATTTGGCTTCAGGTTGACTAGATTGTTTTATTTGGCTAAAATGTCTCACTTTGTTTGTAGGTAAATTCAGTATTCCTTTAATCAATTTAAAGAAGCAGATGAATTTTGAAAAGGAAAATATTAACAAGAGACACAGCAACGCTTCACTAAAAAGAGTAGAAACGAAGCATTTCAAAGTTTCTGAACAGTGCCTGCTACTTCTCAGATAAAAATCAAGAACAAAACAATCGGCCCCATTGCCGTGGTGACTTTGAAATGGAACTTCTCCCGCTTGCTTACTAATCTCAGGATTTATTCCACTTCCACGTAATTAACATGCAGTGGAAGTCATCTAACTTCAACCAGGAAGTCTCTGTTCCATGATGGTGTTTAGGCTCTCCATAGCATATCTAGGCACCTGTAAAGAAGTGATTCATCCTCCCTGTTGTAGGCACCTGCCCTCAGGTGGGATGAATTGCTCACTGGCAGTGCTTCCCTCTCAGCTGACTGCTAAGGAAAGAGGGACACATCATTTGCACTAAACACTTGACTTTTAATGGCTATGTTTAGATAAGATCAGCTTGCTTTGTTTTCCCTCTTTTTTTCCTTTTTTTTTTTTTTTTTTTTTTTTTTTTTTGCTTAGAAATATATATTTTTTGTGTGTGTGTCCAGAATCCAGGCACATACCTTCAAGTAGTCAAGATTACAATCAGATCCACTTTCTAAATCAAAGGCTGTGAAGCTGTAGTTGAGCGTGTTCCCCTTTGTAGTTTGGATGGTCCAGTTGCAATGTTCATTTAATGGGTAATTATTTGGATAATTTAAACTTTCCAAGAGGCCATGGCTACGGTTAACAGTCAGTACTTCATGGCAAACTGAAAAATGAGAGATGATAATAAATCATAGTTGTGCAGTGCATCTTATCTCAGGACCTAAAAAAACCACTAATTAAAACTACTGATACCATAACAAGATAAGATAGGCTACAGAAATCAGACAGAAAGAAAATTACAACATATCAAAGGATACATTGCATTCATTATAAGCAAAATTCAGACTTTTTGAAACTTAATCTTTCATTTCTAATACATCCTTCTTTCCTGATCCTTTACAGACTCATCAGCCATTTTTTAAATTGTTCTTACCATTTTTGCCTGTTTTCTTTAGTTTTAAGTGCGTGTTTATTTTAAGTACATGGTTCTTATTGATTTTTTAAATTTATAATAGAAATATGGTGTGTGGCCTGCCTTCCTCTATCATTTTTAAACAATTTACAGTGGGGGGAGGATCAACAGAGGTTGCCTACTGAATAATAATAATAAAAAATCCTGAGTTAAAACAGCACCACTCGTACTGGATGTTTTGGCTCCAGGAATTTGAAGCAAGCAGAATATTCTTTAAGAAGGAGCCATGGTTTTCGTTGTGTCCAGTCAAGCCCTAACAAAGGAACCGGACATTGACCTGGGATAATGAGAGCGTAAACTGCAAATAAAATCAAAAAGAAACTACAGTGGAGAAAGGGTGAAGCAACAACCATGGCACAAGGTCAGAGATTCTAATTTTCCTGAACCTTATTTCATTAAATGCAGAAAATGCCAATATATTTGGAGACAGCATATAGGGTGTGCCAGGGAGCAGGGCAGAGTATCATACAGAGAAGTGGGCAGAAGGCAGGGAGCAGCCAAGGCTGTTATCTTGTGCAGCAAATCTGCAGGGTCTGAGCAGCAAAAATAGCCCAGATTCACTTGCAAAACCCTTCCGTTATCAATAGGGGTAATACACCTGCCTCCTGCATAGTTTTGGGATTCTTTCCAAATGATTTATGGAGCAGCAAAGTCTGTGTTTTTAGGAGTTCAAAATGCTCAAAATCTGCGGGTTAGGGTCAGGTAAAGTGCAGCTTGTATACAGAGCTATACTGACGCATGCAAGTGTGTGAACAGGATGAAGAGCATGAAATAGATTTTGAAGAGTGAGAGATGGGGAAAAGCTGCTACTCCCTGCTATCAAACTGTTATTAGAAACACACCAGGCTCAAAAATGCCTTTAAAAGACAACAATATTTTCCCTTGCAATGCTTTCCAAATCACCATCACCTCTCCATATACACATAGATGCATCTGACATCTAAACATCCTTATTTTACACTGCAACCTCCTACATATTTTTAGCCTTTGGGCAAGTGACTGAAAGTTATCTCTGGGGTTTGTGCATCTTCAGGAATTAAATATGAATGTGAAGTGCAGACCACATTATCTGATAGCTGTAGATCTGAGTGGTTTGTAAGTGCTCTCCTACTCTAATTAAAGCATGGAAAAAGTTATTTGAATATATTGTGTTGACTTTGCAGTATGAAAAGTATGTGGTAGATGAATTTGTGATTTCTTTAAGTCATTAGGAAGCCAAAGCTTAATGCATCTTCAGCCTTCTAAGTACTGTGTGTGCCATGTGTGCATGAGTATTTTTTTCATTATTTTTACTGCTGTTCAAACCTAAGGGGAACTTATAGTCTACAGACCTACAGCAACCTCTAACATTTGGGCTCGTCATCTTTAGAATGCCCAAATACACTTGTAATTCAACTGGTACATTGTGAAATTCCACACCATACTGGTATATTTTAGAGTGAAAGTAAACACTGAGATCATATTAAAATTTAACCCTGACAACCAAAAAAAAAAAAAAAAAAAAAAAAAAAAATCTTCATATATTGTCCTGCCAAATTTCATCATTCCAATGTTTCTGGATGGAACTATTTTACAAAAAAAAATGTGTACAAGAAAAGTGCGACCTTTACCACAAGATATTAAAAATGCAACTATTATTTGGAGTGTTCCAAGTAGGCTAAAAGCTCTCATGCATCTGCAATGAGCCGTGGTGGCTGAAGATGAATAGGGATTCATTCACCATCCATTGCCATCTGGCCTCACAGCAGCTAGAAGAGCAGAAGAGCCCTCTCTATCTGCCTCTCTCTCTCTATCTAGAAAAAAAGTCAGGCATCTAGTCAGCAGAAGAGCAGGAACAGCCCAATCTGCTGTGTTACAGGCTTTCAACACTTGTTACTCTGGATAAACCTGGAGTAGAAAGTGCTACTGATGCAAGTAAGAGCAGCAGAGCCACGTCACCAGCTTTCCCCTAGGGAGACAACTTCCATCACAGGTGTCTCCTTTGGGCACTGATCGTTTTTAGGGCTCTGTGAGCTGTGACTGTAGCAGATTAAAGTATCTGGCTCAATAATTTCAATATGTTGTATACGATGTCTTCCAAGGGAGAATAAATAAGATCATGGGCTGCAAGAACTGATTTCAGGAGCAAACTGCATTGTGGAAACATGTTCTCATATTTTCTTACTTACCCTGTTTGTATTTAGCAAGAAACCCTCCACCTTGCAAACTGCTGTCTGTCCTTAGTTTCACGTACATGCTGTTTCCACTGGAACGGATAGGTTGTGGTATCTGATTGCCACAGAATTTACCTAGCAGCTTGGCACTACTGCTGTTACCATCAAACACCTTCAGAATAAAAATTAAAAATTAAAAAAAAAAAAAAAAGAATGAAGGAGTGGAGAATTTCCTAGCAAGACAAATATGCCGTTCCTGTGCAAAATATAATCCTGGTGATTCTACTTGTTACAGAATTTGAGAAAGTAGAACTATTTCAACTTTGACAGCACAATGCTGAATCTAGTAAATTTCATAAAGTTGATAGCACTACAGATCCAAGCAATTTCTCCCTGCCAAAATGTTTGTTTAGGTATTTTTTTCCCATTAGTTGCACAAGAGGTTAAACAGTATTTCTGTTAGAGGAACTTCATAGGCATCTCAGAAGCAAGCAAATCAGAGGAACTGCAGGAAGCTAGTAATTAAATATTGGTGAATTTTGAAGGTCTTACCAAAAGGGGGAAAATTGTACTCAATTTCACCTCTGATACAAATTATGCAAAAACTGGAATATGGATTTGGGGATTAACAATAGGTTTGTTGTCCCTATTGTGCCCTTTTTCTTGTGGATTACAAAAACAGGATACTATATAGTCTTGATCTAACACAAAGCAAACGGTGGCCTCTGAGTCTAGCTGCAAATGCTTTTCTTACCTGTATGCACACATACAGACCCTGCAGCCTGACTCTTCACTGCTCTCTGACACGAAGGTAGCAATTCAGGATGGAGCTTTCCTGTTCTGGTTCTGCTCACACATGAACATTGGGAAACCAGGACCGTGTGTCCTCTCTATCTTTACATTCTTTACACTCTATGTAGCTGCCAGCTCTGCAGCAAAGTGTACCTACTGCAAGGTAGTCGAAGTTACACTTCATGTGATTCTCTAGATGGAACTGCTCAAACTGGATTTCGAATGGGGTCCCTCGGTTCCCCTTCAGCAACCAGTAGCACTCTGAGTTGTGATAATATGGCATAGGGTAGTTGGGAGACATAAAGATGCCAGATGGCGTTGTCAAAGTCCCACCACAACCTGAAAAGGGCAAAGAAACCATACTAGCATTTAACACACAAACACAATGGGAAAAATAATATAGGGAATAGACAGAAGTACTTTGTCCTGCAACAGAATCCTTAGCTAGAAATATTTAATCTAATTTGAAGAGTGTTTTTGTAACGTAGCTATTCTTCAAGGAGAAACCTTACTGAACCTCTCCATTGTATCTTTGGTTACCACTGATTTTCCAAACACAAGAGAAAATTCATGTTACAATATATCTAGAAAATGGTGTATCTTCCCAATCTATGGATTGAGAAATATGTATCCTTGATCTAACAAACCTGAATATATAATACTATGCAATTAGCAGAGATATTTTAGGAGATGGATGCCAGAAAAGATGTGGTAAAAAGGGAAATTAATAGAAACAAAGGATCAAAAACTAGATGGCTTTAAATTTGATGTGCTCATTTTACCTGCTGATGTACCATCCCAGTGTGCTGAAAATCCCTTTTGTGTACCAAACACATCACTTACAAACTTTATCCACAGTTTGTTACCATGAGAGATTATAAGAGGAGGCAGATCTGTACCACAATATTTTCCAAGAGGTGGGGAAGTTTCATAACCTCCATCTCTAGAAGGAAAGAGAAGAAAAACTCTGAGTCAAAGAGGGAGAGCAAGAGATATGGTAATAAAGCATTAATTCAGGGATTATTCCAGGAGGACTAATCTTGGCTTTTCATCTTCCATATAAAAACAGCTACTAAATCCTGGAGTCCTGCCACTTGCAATAAGAGGACTTACTGCCAGTAACTACCTGCTGGGTATGACCAGTCAGCCTGTCCCAGGCCTCTCCATGCACTGAGAGACTCAAGAAGCATCTTGAGGACACAAGATGCTGCAGAGGCAGGAACCCACTGCCTCCTTCTCCATCTTCTGCAGGGTGGCAATCATAGCTGGAGCCAAACTGATCTGAAGAGTCTGCCCCTTTTCACTGTTTAGTCAGGCCCCAAACAGATGAGATGACTTTTTCCTTCTTCTTAAAAAAAAAAAGTTAAAATTTAAAATTCACCACCATACCAATAGCAACCCATATCTCAAAATTGATATAAATCACATCTTGAATTATTTTCTTGGCCTTTACAAATGTCTCTACAAACAAATATTTCCTGCCTTTCGATTAAGGAGTAATCATTTTTCCTAATTCTGCAGGCAGGACGCTCATCTAGTGTTCTGCTGTGCTACCTACACACATCTCATTCAACTACTCTGTCATCTTAGGACAAGCACTTTGATGTTATAAATATCCTACAGTTTATTAGGATAATAATAAATATATTTCTATTTATACTTAGGTGTCACCTTAATATGTTTGTTGGGTAGACAATAAGACGTTCAGCTGTATATTCACTTGCTGTACTTGCTTTTGAGAGAAATTTCTGCTTAGGTCATGCCACTCTTGCAGGCATTTTCCTTGCCATCCTCCCAGCTTAAACTGCTCGCTGAAATCTGCTGTCTCAGGTTACTAGTGGTTGAGGAACTGTGCCCAAACCCTCCTTGCTTGCACCTCGGCCTCTCTCTGCAGCTGTGCTCAAATGTATGCTTTTCTTAGCCGACTGAATGCAACTTATTGCAGGACACCTCAGGACAAGAAACCAAAGTGGCACCTCATCTGAGGCTTATCTGCCTACCCTGTTTAAGGATATCAGGTTTGATGAAACAACCTGTGGAAATCCAGTCATGCAGGCAGGACTGGGCTGAGTTATACTTAGTAAGGATCTGGCCCCATGCCCGTAAACCTAATTAAAGTCACTGAGCTCTTCATAGGGACACCAGCATTACAGCTGTGCAATAGCTGAGTATTTTCAGTTTCTGAGTGAAAAGAAAACAGTTATAATTCAGGTCAACCCTTAATTAATGTTTTAACCGTTAAAATAAAGTTAGGTTCAATATAATGCCCGTTTTTAATGAAAAAGATAAAAATCTTGAAAAATCTTGAAAATATTCATAACTTTCTCCAGTTTGTGTGCACAAGTGAAAACAACCAGCTTGTTCAGCAGGAATTCAGTATCACAGTCCAACTAATACGGCAACATCAGGAAAACACTTTTTTTTTTGTTTTTAAGTGTATGGGTGAGGGGGCTTAAAGAAATAAAAATCATCCAAAGTATGTGGTACAGGGTCCATAGCAGATAACATTGTACTGTGTTTTATCATCACACTCATAGAGGTCATGGAAATTCATGGTAGATGCAGAGACAAAAAACACACAGTAGTTCTGGGGATATGATTGACCTGGGGCACTGGTTCATGGGAAGAAAAAATGGGGGCACTGGCACTCCAAAGTACAAATTCCATATAGCAACACACCACGGTACCTGGTATGGCTATATTGTAAGCATACAGCTAATCTTCCTGCATATATTGCTTTCTACCCCTTGTATTTGTCTCTGTCTTGTAAAATGTACCTCAGTTCAGCATGGCAATTTCCTAAATTTAATGATGATGCCAGCATAGTCAAATGCCACAGATTATGCACGTGTTCCTAGGGCTGCATCACAGGAGAGCTACTGTTTAAAGGCTGTGGACAAAAAGTGCACAGAATGTGTCACCAAGCAAGCAATCAAACTCTTTGTGTCTGTGCTGAGGAACACAGTCAGAGCCAGGACATGGGAAGGCATTTTGTCTAAGCAAAATGCACTCACTCCAGGAACTGCAATTTGTGAGGTAGGAAGGGGACAAAGGGACAGAATACAAGCAGGAAAAGGTGACATTTAATCTTCTCTAATAAGCCCATTGCCCACTCTGCCAACACGGGGGTATAGTTAAAACTACGGTCTCTGCATGCCTAAGTGGATTTGGCCAACTTCCGTGATTATCAGGCGTAAGGACAAGAGCAACAATTAGGCTTGCCTGATTTCTACATAATCTTCTGTACAGCGTTGATTCCCCTCCAAGGTGAAGTCCGTGAAGCGCAGCACAATTTGTCTGTTCATTCCCACTGTGATGCTGTACACACACTCTGTCCGAACAGGGTAGTTGTTGGGATAGTTTGGAGATGTCAGCATACCGGTTTCACTAGTGTACTGGTGTGAGCACACTGTAAAAACAAAGGAAACGTGTACATGGTGAGGTGAAGATTCAGTATAATTGTAAACAAATCCACACTCCAGAGAGGTTTGCTGATTGTGGAGGAGTTTAATGTGCACACTAAGTAAGTTGGCAGGAAACCTGTTTTTCCAACTGACAGAGGAGCAAACACCCTGCGCTCCTGTGATTTGTAACTCAACTTGGACACATCCTACAGAGAGTGTCATCACTGTGTACCATAAACAGAATCCAGATTTTGTACAGAGTTTCTTCATTTTGGGTTCATTTGTCTAGCTTTTACTAGAACACTATTAATAAAAGCACAGCGTAAGAGTAGTTGCAGCTACCTGAGTTAGCTGTGACCTAAAACTCAGGAAAGCACAAAAGGGAAACTCAAAAGCATGCCCTGGTCAACATGGGAAGCAGGATTCCTAGTTTCTTCAAAGCAGTGGTGCTGGAAACTGAATGCAGTGTTTAGCTTTTAGATACTGTGTTGTTCCTAGGCATTCCCCACAGCCAAACCCAGAAGATGAGGATTTTGTTTCTAAATTTCTTTTCCTGTTTTCTAGGCTATAATGACAATCAGGTGAAAAACAATATAATCCCTGCACTTTGAGGACAAAGCAGTTTTACTTGAAGCCTTATAGTAAAATCAGTTACATTTTCTTCCTGTGACCACCAAAGAACCAACCTGACATTATGAGCTGGAAAGAAGAAGACAGTAGAGTAAGGCAGAAACTGAGAAAAAAAAAAAAGAAGAATTTCTTTTGAAAGTCCAGACATGTAGACTCAGAATAAAAACACCTGCTATGAAATGCTACTTGAACACAAGACTTATTTTGGAGAGAGCTATCTTAATGTGTTAGCTGATCACAGGCCAAATAATGCTTCATAATCTGCCTGCAAAAAGGGCAAGGCGAAATGTGAGCCAGGTGGGGTGATTCCAGTAGAATCAGAGACTCTTGAAGCTGCTGTACAAAGTAATGATGACGCGTCACCTGGAAAAACGTACATAATCCTGTTTACTGATATGCTGGAAATCAAATTAACACAAGTACTGAGAGAGGTTATAGAAATGATGGGGAATTAGGAGACTATCATGCAAAAGAGATTGAAAGAGGCTGGTGGTTTAGTTTAGCAAATGAAGGACAGAATGGAATACAGCTATCCTTACACAGGAAGCAGGAAGGAAGGAAGAGGAGATGGAGATAAACACCAAGAAGCATGAAACTGGAGTACTCTGTCTGGAGTACAAACTCCAAAGCTTAAAATTTTGCTATGAATACAGCTAAACTGAAATTAGGAGAAAGTTTTAGGAAGTGAAATTTTCTAGTTCAGTCTTCTCACCTGCATAACAGAAGCAAAAAGGGAAAAAGAAACATCTGCTTTTCAGATATTGTTTTATTAATTTACTTAAGATGAGGATTATATCATGAAGGCAAAGGAAAGAATGGGGGATAAAGTTGAATTTGGTCACTCTGAAGGTTCTTTCTGGTTCTCAGTTCCCTATATCAGATCTTACAGATTGCAAAAATAAGAAATGAATGTAGATATCTTAAAGACTTTCTAACAAATAGGCAGGGTTACACTACTTTAAAAGTATGATTGCAAGAGTGAGCAGAATACTATGCTTAACTTCAGATTTACTTAAACTGGCTCATGTGGATCTCTGAAACTAATCTCTAACATCCCACAGCTGCTGTGTAATGACATTCACAATATTTTAATATGCATAATAATTTAGAGGGAAAGGATTAAATTACAGTTTAGACTCCATATTTAAGGCTGGTCTTTTCCATGACTGTTCTTTACCTATTCTGAGTTTAACTATTAAAGCTTACTAGTGTCAAAGATAAAGCATTAGAAAGAGTGATTTCTGTGCTCATCACACAGGAAGCAATTAAGAATTAGAATGAAAATGTGTATATATGTTTATTAGTTTACTAAAGTTGAACTTAATTAACTTCTGAGTTTCAAAGCGTGGGTGCTTAGCTCATGAACATTTAATTAAGCAAGGGTAGGAATACTGCTTTCTTACTCACACAGAGGCTGAGATCATTAATATTAGCCATCAGCCTGCAGAATATTAAAATTGATGTACTAGATAATGACCTTTAGGGTACAATTAGCAACAGGAAAGCCAATTTATTTTTCTCAGCTCTTTTAAGAAAAATTTCCATGGGACTATCCAGGTTGTCCCCCTCTCCTAAAGTTTGCTTTCTTGGGAGTAATCCATATTAAAACTCAAATCCAAAGTGTGCTACTTTAAACCTGATGTTCCACACTTTGCATAATAACCTTCTTTATGAGCTAAGAGGAGAAATACAGCAGTGGGAAAAAAAGATTGTCAGCATTGTCAGACCTCTGGCTACAGTGAAATAAATGCAGTTGCAGACTGAGCGCACCCTGGCATAACGAGGAGGAAAAACATAAACTTATCCAAAACACCTACTTTTTGTCTCAGCTAACTCAGTTCTGGTGACTGGATTCATTCACATTGTTCTACATTTAGCAAGAGAACTGGCACTCAGATCATTAACGCAGCATATGAGGGTTGTCTGTACGGGGATGTGCTGGTACAGTGATAGTTCCTGCAGAGAAGAGTATTAGCAAAGCTGGCCAGAAAAAGAACTCTGGACCCTTTGCCAAAGCTCATGCTGCAGTTTAACTGCATAATGTGATTGTCATATGGCTGGAAAAAAATATTAATCCAGTTTAGATGGAAGACACTTCATGAAAAGAAGAAAGCGTCAATTGTCCAGAACAATCAATCAATCACACATCTGTCTTTGCCAGTATGTGAGTTTTTTGAAGCTATTCAGTTTGCTTTCTGATTTTGGTATTGAATGTATTTGCTCTTCTGAAAAAAAAGGCCATAAACGGCAGTAGCCTACTGTAATATAGCCAACAGTGGAGAAAAATGTCAGCTTTTGTACCGCGCACTCAAACAGCCACACATAGCACAGAAAATTCGATCCATGTTTTATCTCCATAAAGAGACATTCATCAGTTGCCACAATTCTAATTACTCAAAAACAAGAGAAAACTACAGTGTCATATGTAAAATGGCAGTTTTCTTTTGACCTTACTCTGCCAAAGGAAAACTCAGATCCATAACAATTAGCCCTTTATATAACACCAAGCATGTTTAGAAAGAAAGGGAATAAACCATCACATGCAGTATGACCCTCTCCACAGGCAATGCAAAAGCCCATCTGCACTTCAGAGCCTCCTGTTACAACTGCTGGCGGATCCTGTCAGGCTTAATTTTGACCAAGAAGGCAGACAAAGGTCCTTTGTAGAGTGTTTCAGACCCAAGACCCACCCTAAAAATCCTCTCTACAGTTACTAACTAGCTCAACTATCAAGAAGGAAGACATGCACAACTATATATTGCCTTCAGTTAAACCCATGGACCATCTTCTAAGTCCAGGGGTTCACAAATGCTTTTTTTTTCCCCTTTGTCCTTCTCAAGCTCTGACTTTTCCAGTCAGTTACGGTCAATGATTTTAATACATCACAAAGCTAAGCTATCTAAGATCAAGTTACCCTTCTTGGTTAATCATGTTATTCACAATTCAGGGTAATAAGAATGAAAAAAAAAATTGCCAAAGCCAGAGAAATACCAGCAAAAACAAAATCCAAAACAAAACCATCAGGAATTCAATCTGCTAAAAGCCTCATTAAGGTTGACTGTCATTAGTAAAAAGGATGAAAGTAGACTTTTTAATATATTTTTTATTTTTAAATCCCAATTATTTGTTAAGAAGTCAAGGATAATAAAATACATATACTGACTCCAGTCCTACTCCTGTTGAAGAAATGAGATCTGGATCTTTCAAGATGCTGATCAGCACTTCCAGACCAGATTGAGCCCTTTCAAAGTTTTATCAGTGATTTCACATGGGTTCTTTGTGATTCAGTCAGCCAAGATAGGCAAAAGGAAACCCTCCAATATACCATAATACCTATGTGTATCTGTTGTGGCATTCATCAATCTGGTCTTAGGATAGCCTTGGATTCTAGGAATTTAATTCAAACAATAGGTTGGTTTCCAGGTGACTTTCTGCTCAAAAGACAGAAAGATGCCCAAGAAATATGGTTGGCTCCATCCTCAGTATACGTAGCTTAAGTGAGTAATATATATTTTAAAGAACTGAGTATCTTGTGGACATATTTGACTGGATGATTTCCACTCATTTTGCAATAGTAATTTGAGCTATTCACAGCCATTAGCTGGTAGACTGTTAAAATATATACTGATACATTTTTTTTGTGCCTTGCAGACCATTTTCAGGGCTGTATCTCCTGCCTTTCAATTTACTTTTCCTTTGTCAAAAGAATATAGCCTTGCTATTATTTTCAGGCCATTTTTCAACTAATAAACATGTCAGAGATAAAACTTTACTAACACAAAGATTGTATACTAAAATGTATGCTTTTACATAAAGCATTTCACTCCTGCTTACTCTTTTTTTGTGTGTGTGATAATGCCTTCCATCTTCTCAATAGCTCATTCTCTGTAAAATAACTTCAGGCAAAGGTCTATTGAAACATCTAATATGAACCAGAACAGCTTTGACCAGTTCTGATATTGGTTACACTGTAGCTGGCTAAGAAACGGCTCAAAATATGAACATCTCTAATTGCACAAGAAACATTATTAGAACCATACTTTTCTTAGAAGAAAATGAAAATAGGCAGCAGATGTAAAGCAAAAAAATTCCATAGCTTGGTAAATCTCTCAGAAATTATTATATTCAGCAATCTGCTACCTTAGTGTAACTGGATATAACACAAAATGAGTATCAGGCTTAGAAATCTTGCAGTATGAAGACTATATTTGATATAATTTCAGAGGAATGGCAAGTAGCTTCTTATAGCAAAGTCCACGTACATTTGTTTTCCTCCTCTCAGGTCACTACAAAACACTTATTCTTAATCAAAACTGAATGCTAGCAATCCAGTATTTATGATAGTTTTGTAGTACTACTGTGTTTATGCTGGAACTAAAGGAAACAAATCTCTAGACGAATCTCAGTTTCAACTTCTCTATGAGATTATTTTTAGTTTCAGTAATTAATGTCACTTTGTCATGCTTATGCAAACAGTAGTGGCTGATGCAGAAAACACACTTATTCTAGACATCATAGTTCTCAGTCTGAGTGAAAATAAATACAGTTAATTCTTATGTAATAGTTTTGCATATAGCCCCAACTTAGCTGAATAATAGTAAAGATATAAGTACTGCTTATGTGGAAAAAGACATCATAGCCCTCAAATTGAATCTGCTGCTTAACGTTTGAATGAAGACATTACATAGCTCTTATTTTATATAAAAACTTTATTTAGTTTCTAGCTAATAAAAATATTGAAGAGAAGACAGCCATGCATTTTTAAAGCACCCTTTGAAATCATTCCAGGGATGGTGTTTATATAGTTAAAACCTTGCATGATGCCTATGGCAGTGCCTGGCCAAAAGATGAGAAAGGTCAGTCTGTGTCATGGTAGAGAAGGAGGGGGGATTCAGAGTAATGAGGCTGAACAGAAAATACTGTGAGCTTGCTAACGCACCAGCCAAACAGATGGAGTTGCATAGGGACAGAAAACAGGTTAATGCTGAGCAGAGAACCTGTTGGTCTTGATAGACTGTGAGAATAGCTGCTGCAGGAATTGTTAGGAAGGAATGACCTTTACCCAAGAAATACTAATTTAAGGTAAGCTAAAGGACAAAATATCACACTAACAAGCAGCAAAAATCACTTTTAAAGAAGTTACGGCTAGCACTGGCAAAAGCAGACCAACAAAATATCTTCTTTACAAGGCTAATAATTTCACAATCTATTTTTGGCCAATTATTTTCTAACAAAGAGAAGGTTCCTCCTTGGAAGATGTTTCATTAAATCTTAATTGCTGGTACTGACTTTGTGGTTTCATGTCAGATAACATCAGTATGAATGAAGGCAGCTGAGAAAAAGGATTATTTACATTTATAATTATCTGGTGGTAAGGAAAAACACAGTGGCAAAATCTGTACTGGTCTCGCCTACATGCATGCCTGAGAGATGAAATAACAGCCAAATTGCCCAAACACTAGGAAGGAAGTTATTTTTCACAAGATAGAAATTAGAAATTTTGCTGGTTTTAGATAAGCTGGAGAAACTCAGAAAGTATGAAAAATAAAATACCTCAAAAATGAGCATGCCTCCCTTTGCCCATGGGAGACCTCTTTACTGCGGATTCAGGTTTAGCAGTGAAAACATGAGTAGCAGATCCAAGTCCATTGGGTCTATGGTACTGGCACATACAGACTTTCACCAAAAAGCTGCTGGCTTAAATGCAGCTTAGACAGTGCTAACAAAAGTCTCAATCCCGAGGAGATGTGCAAACACTGGAAAAGGTTTGATGGGTTCAGCAGGGTTTGAAAACACAGATGGGTCTGTTCTGGAGAACTTTCAGATTAATTAGAATTCTGAGTAATTGCTCTGGTTGAAAGACCTAAGAGAATGAGTGGTCATTTTTCCCTTAACAATTGTTGTCCTGCTGACATATGTCTTCACTTCATAAAAGGAGATACTTAAGGAACAAATTTAAGCCATAGCAGGAAGTTTGAACTCTGCTGGTGTCAGAAAAGTTGCATGCAGTCTTAATGAGAAAAAAAAAGAAAAAAAGGGGTTCTGCTCTCACGTTTTTTTCTTGCTTTTTTTAAAATTTCACTATATGAGAACTTTCTTTGTCCATCATCAATATTGCAACTAGTATCATAATTTGTTCACTTGCTAGATCATGCATGCTCAGATCAGGCATGGCAAATTCAGGAAATACTTTTCCTCAATACTTCATGCAGTTCTAAAGAAAGAAGTAGTGTTGCTTACAGAAATTGTTTTCTGCTCTGGTCATATTTTCCAGACGGGAAAAGGCTTGTGAATCAAGTAGCTATAATGAAGGGGTGGAAGAGGCACAAGGGCAGTCTTCTGCTAATACAGAAAATAACGTTTCTTTTTCTTATAGTGCTTATTCACAGTGACAGATGAAAACACTTCATTTGCATAATGAACATACTGACATATTACCTTTTGATGCATTTAGGGAGACATAATTAGCTGAGAAGCCCTCAGAGGCAGTGCTGTGATCACTCACAAAGTACAGTGTCATCGTGTTACCACCACTAGTGAGTGATGGTGGAATTGATCTGCCACAGTACCTGCAACAAAGAAAAAAAACCTTATATGCACAAACTTATGCAAAGCTTCATGAAGAATCTATTTTAATGGAAGAAGATTCAGCTTTTCTGAGAAGTTCCAACAGTTGTACACACACAAATGCCTTCTTTAGGTGGTACAGATCCCAGCCATATAATCATGAGATTAAATACTACACCACATACACAAGGATATACATCTTGCATGGCAAAACCAAAGGACCAGGTGTGCATCGAGTAGCTAATTTTTTATTAAAAAATTGATTTTTTATTTTCTAATGTAAAAAGTCTATGCTGCATCTATAACATATTCCACTTTTTAAGCAGGAGTTAGAGTGACTGGCAAAGGATTAAGACTGCAAAATACTCTCCATTCTGTATGACAGCCATTTGCTCCTTGTTAGCCAAATATTAGCCAAATACTTTACAGTCTGTGGCTGCAGCTGCAGCTACACTCTGAGCCTAAGTAGTTTAGATGTTCTTGAGTTCCAGGATGGTGAGAAACCCCAGTATATACCCCGCTTGGTGAGTGAGGGGAAGAAAGAAAAGATTGTTCAGCCTTTTCTGCCCTAGTGTAAAATAACATAACAGAAGAAAATTAAAACAAGTCTTCTAAGACAAAGACTTTTGTTTATTTTTTGCTGAAATTCAAATCTACAATCTTTCAAGCAATCTTTCTTTCACTTCCACAAGTGTTACAAAGCATATCTTTTCCTAGGCACAGACATATTAGTGCTTTTAAAACTATTCCCATAAATGAACATGCAAAAGGTAATGGACAGTGGCAGCTATTGAAACTTTTACTTTAAAAAGTAGTCTTTTTAACATAGATTAGTTTCTCCCAATGTAATGTCTAAAGAGAGAAGCTGCCTTTACTAGACTATGCAAGAGCATTGCTCTTGTTCTTTCAGTAATGCAAAGAAATTAATTTATAATGCAAAATCTGAGAAAGAAAAATGGATGGAGAGATCTACAGAACAGTGCACACTTTACAATAAATCAGCTATTTAACTAGTGGACATATTTACCTTCCCAATTTTTGCACAGTGCTGTTGTCATAGACTTCAAGATAATCCTTTCTGCAGCTATAATCAAACTCCAAGTTAAATGAAGTGAATGTCAGGCGGATAAGGTAGCCAGGCTGAACACTGATAGTCCAGGCACAGTTAATACCATGTGGGTAGACAGTTGGATAACCTGGGCTTGTAATAGTTCCTTCTGGTCCAGTGAGAGCCTCCCCACATACTGTAGAGATTTAAGTTAAATTAAGGTAAATTAAATATTTATTCAGGAAAAAGGCACTTATAAAATCAGTTAGTTTTATTTCTGAAATTCTGCAGCCATTTTTCCCTTGATGCACACAACACAGTAACTTTTGTGGAATTTATCTCCTATTACCCCTTTGTAAAACTTGATGGGACAGTGATTTCAGTGTATAAAAACATTTGGTAAGTCACATGCCTATACAAAATGCTTACCTCTATCTAATGGCCAATACTCAGCTCTGAAGCCAAGGTTGGTAAGAGAGGAAGCTCTGAATTTGACATAGAGATAGTTCCGTGAAGACTGCACTCGAGATGGTACTGCTGTACCACAGTATTTCTCCAGAAGAGGAGAGTCCGTGTTGTTGCCATCTCTGACCTGAAGAACAGTGTATTCAAAATATCCCACACAGATTTCAACTGTATTAAAGTAGCAAGCATAAATGAATTCATAAGAACAATAAAAAAGAGGTCCTTAGCAGGTCAAGCCCTGCCCTCTGTTCAGCATGGTTTGTACTACAGGCACATCCAGTGTAGCCTCATGACGCGGGAGAAGGGCTCTCCCAGCCAAGAAGCATTCAAAAGAACAAAAGCTGAGATCTTAGATCCTCAACAATAAATATCATGAAGACCTCCAAAACCAGGCATATCTACTCAAAGACATCTGATAGTCATTACTGATGTCTCTGATTATGAAAATGATGACATTATCCTTGGAAAACCAAAAAAAAAAAAGCGTGGGGAGGCCTCCTCTGATGAAGCTGGAAAATATTTTTTAAGTAAGTGCTGTAAAGTGAGTGTTTATCTGTTAAACTGTACATGCACTTGTAGTTCTGATTTGGTGGAGATGAGCGTGAGAAGGAGCATATAGATATGTATCTCTAAGTAAATCACAGTATAAGTGTACTACTCTTTACCTCGACATAGTCTGAGTCACAAGTGGTTGCATTTCGAATGTCAAAGTCGATGAAGTTAAGAATCACCACTTGGCCATCTGCCTGGGAGATGATCCACTCGCAGGTCTTCAGGTAAGAGGACGTCCTGGGTTGGTAAGGTGAGTGGATGGTACCTGCTCCAGACAGGGAACCTCCACAGGCTGCAAACAGGCACCAAGAGGCAATAGTTTTGAAGAATGGTATCCAGAAAAGAATGCTTTGATGTCTATCAAATATCACTATGAAGTTAGCAGAAAAACACTCCTACAAAACATATATTCCCACAGCATCTACTATTGATCATTCAGGTAGGATTAAGAATGGATTTAAAAGAACAAATTGCAGTTACAGTTGCATAAATATGTATATCTGAGCATGAAAGACCAATGTAATTCTGTCCATGATAACTTATGGATCTGACTCATCTGCTTAAGAGAACTGGGTATAGTTGTTGATGAATAAGAGTTGAAGGAAAGGAATAATTAATGCAAACACCTTTAGGCAGAGTTATGGTTATAATGTTACATTATCTGAGATTTGTTAGTGATCTGTAAGTGAAAAGCAACAGTGAATATATTTTCAAACATGGTAGAAGTGCCTACAGCAGACCTATGGTAGACATCGTCTTAGCATTTCTGAAAAAAGCAATAAAAAAATGAAGTTTGTCTTAAATCAACTTCATGCATATCATAGAATAGGAATGACTGAAAATGTCCAAGTTACAGACCTGGGAAATCACTGTGCAAGTCACCAGTTACTCTTACCAACTTGATAAACAGCCCTGAAGCTAGCCCTTTGTGCAGAAGCATCAGACTTGAACTTGATCCAGAGACTGTTGCTGGTAGAAGTGATTGGAGACATAAATATACTATGACAGAATTTATTAATAAGAGGAGACACCTCACTGTCACCATCTCGAACCTAAAAAAGAAAAGATTGTTCGGCACTCTTCAATGAAATGAAAAAAAAAGAAATAGATCATAAAAGCGGTGATATATGGAGAAATTATAATCTTACAAGAACTACTAAACAAAAAAAAGCCAAAGGGTCATTACAGTAACCGGCACAGGTACTTCATTTATGAGATCTCAAAGGAACGATAGGTGATACTAGCACAGAAGACCCCGCTCCCACCATACAGGGATATTAAGGGCACCAAAGCATTATCTCTCTGAATTGCAGCTGTAGTACAATATGGGACATATGCTTCCAAAATGTCTTATTTGGTTCCAAAGGGCCAGGTATGGCACTCCCTGGTAAGGCACTGGGCCAGGCCTGGCACTCACCAGGGCTGAGGTGCTGTCAGATGAGCTCTGAACACCTGCCAAGGTGCCCAGATGTTCCCAAAAATTCTCCTGAAAGGAAATGTCTTTTTTTTTTTTTTTTTTTTTTTTGTTCCTGCTTTAAACTGACTATGACTGGGATTTCCAAAAACGGTCGTCCCAGTGAGGTCAGTTCAAGGCTGGGAAGAGCCAGGATTTCCCCATCACCCCATCATCCCTGGTCCCTCTCAGCTGCCCTTCCAGCAGCAGGGCCATGGCTGCAGATTGTTGTGCAGATTTCCCTGCACAACCAGGGCTGTGAATATTCTGCATCTTTTCAAAAGTGACAAAGCCATTGCCTTGGAAATTGAGGAAAAAGAGAAGCCTGGGAGAAAAAAATGCAGGGAAACAGAGCTTCTTGTGACTGGTCAGCAAACAACAAGGTAAATGCCTTGCTGAGTTAATACCAACTGACTGTATTCAACAGAAATGGTTTTGTTTCTCTGACTGCTGTGAATTTAGCTGCCTTTCTGCCAGCAATTAGGCAAGAGGAGGCCCAGGCCAAACAAACAAAAGCTGTCTGTTTTCATTAAACACACTTCCCCTTGCATTGCAGAAATTAATTATACTTCATTCCAACCAAAGTCTCGGAATTAGAGGACGAGGGAGGGGAACGATAACAAATCTTTTAAAAACAGATTAACTAAACTGAGCTCATAGGAACCTATTCCTAGTTTGGTCAAAAAAAAGATTGAAAACATAACATAACAAAACAAAACAAAACAAAACAAAACCCACATTACCATTGTAAGTGGGTAGCCCTATAACGCTGTTATTTCCTTTGCTATGAACAGGTCTTAAGCTTAAATTCTACACTGAGTTTGCAAGGCCTCAGGACTGAGGTTCACTCTGTCTGAACTCTTCTTGACCTGCCTGCAGTCTCCTTTACTTGCTTTAGCAATTCCTCTAATTGGTACTCTAACACCATAGTGTTAGAGTACCAGCAGCAACGAGCAGCTACTCCATGCAGAACGAGGCACAAACAGCGCCAGAAGAGGCAGCCTGGCCTGTTTGCAGCAGCGGCTGCAGGAGTGGGGACCAGCATGCATGTGGCACAGAGCTGCATGGGGCAGTCACACAGGGCCACCAGCTCTGCACTGGAATCATACCCCTCCTCCCTGGCTGCAGG
Organism: Crypturellus tataupa; assembly: GCA_034781795.1. NCBI lineage: Eukaryota > Metazoa > Chordata > Aves > Tinamiformes > Tinamidae > Crypturellus > Crypturellus tataupa. The sequence goes on along the minus strand of JAWLRI010000471.1, from coordinate 624,178 downwards.
AAGCCCCTCACCCCTACAGCTCCCCGTGTAGCTCAAATAATAAGATCTAGACCAGTAATGACTCTTGAATTAGACTCTTTTCAATTATAGTAACATATATATATTTAAATAGTGCTTCCTTTTTGCCCATAAACAAGATTCTGAGCATACCACCATGTCTCCAGAAAATGCTACATAGTAACTGTGGTATTAATTATATTTTGCTTGCATTGGGTATGCATTCACCAAAGGTTTAAACTCCACATGAATTGTGTTCAGCCAATTGAAGATGAGAATAATGTTAGACTGATTTTCTTGTTCTCTTTGATTCATTTGGAATATAGGGCCCTGCTCTTTCAGATCCTGTGCCTTTTGAACACTACTGATGTTCTTAATCCCTTGATTAATGTCTATTGCAGCAGGACAGAAATTTTGCTGCACAGTTTACACACATACGTAATTAACCCTTCATATTGGTTATTTATGAAAATTCACCTCAATATAATTTGATGAACAACCAGTGTGACTCTCCAGCTCCATATGGGTGAAGTTGAGGTACACTTTTTCATCCTCTGGTTGTCTGATAATGTAGATACATTGTCGGTTGTTAATGTAAGGGTTAGGCCAGAAAGGGGACATGATAACCCCTTCACCATCTGTGTAATTGCCTCCACAATTTGTATCTGCTATATTAAGAAAAAAGAAAATTAGTTGAGTTATTCATAAGAATCATAATTGTTTCAGTTTAGGCTGCCTCTGTACAATGTCTGCAAATCAAAGAGGCTTCCTATATTATTAAATTGCAGGTGTTTATCACATCTATTGATGTCCTGTTGGCTACATCATAGGAAAGTGACAATCCAAGCTTTAATGCCAAATTTAACTTACCAGGTGATGTTGTATAGACAATGTAGAAGCCTTTATCAGTAACTAAGTCATCAGAGTGGAAGTGAATCCAGGCATACGGACCAGTGGTTCGGAGTGGGGGTGGAGAAACAGTGCTACAGTATTTGTCAAGGGCTGGGTCTTGTGGAAGGAGACCATCTCGAATCTAAACAGAACAATAAATCAGCATTTAGGATGTATATATTGTTAACGTTATTTTAAGGGACCCCAGGAGATATTGTGCATCACTATGCACAATAGTGGAATGAAAGCTGGTAGAAAATTTCTCCCAAATACACAGCCAGCAAGAAATGGACTGACTGGCAGAACTGTGTTGGTGCTCCTAGGAGAGATCATTAAGGTTTTTGCAAGAGAGTAAGAAAATATCAGGATATCTACTATTATATTGTTTTACTGAAATCATCCTCTGCTGTTCCTGGTTTTGAAGAACATCCCATTCTAAATCATTTTCTCATTTCTATAACTGGGCTTTTGTGAATTCCATAATGATCAATTTGTACTTGAGAAAAAGCCCAAACCTCACACACGAAGCCACTGAAGATAGTATGATAAGAACCTATTAATCTTAGGTCCATTTCTCTAATAGTTTTCCTTTTGCTGATGAATACTCTCTGAGTAGACATCTGACTAAGTGTTTGAGGACTGGACATTGTAAAAAAGGGAAAGTTTCCTGAATAGGTATTTGGCCTGAATCCCATTCTCTTTAGTGAGAAGACTTCTACTAACCTCAGTGGAACAAATTTTTATGCTCTTCTACTATTCTGTGTCTGAGTGTGCCTCCATGACTGGGGTAAGTGAACGTGTCAACACTGGCTTTAATTTTCAAGCTTCCTCTTCCATATATAGAAAAAAAGTTTTGAAAAATCTTGTTCTGCAATAACACTGCTTTAAAATTTTGCCATAATTCACCAGGACACTTTACCTCAAGATAGTCATAGCTGCAATTTTCATGGTGTTCTAGGCTTAGGGTACCAAAAGCAAAGGTGATGAGGAGGCCAGGACTGGTTGAGATGGTCCAGAAACAGTCTCTGTTAACAGGATATCTACCCGGGTATCCCGGAGAACTTATCGAGCCGTAAGTACCTGTCAGTTCACCACCACATTCTAAAAGAAAAGAAATACCACACAATGCAGTTTTTAATGATGCATATCAAGTCAGAGGATGAACTACCCTATAGTGTCAAAGTTAAATTTGTAAACTGTAAAAGGCAAAAAAAAGGGTAACTTCCTGCTCAAAATACCAAATACATCTGAGAGAAAGAGGATTATTTAAAAGAACAACATCTCCAGGAATGCATGCCCATTTGGTGATTCCTCACAAGAAGCAGAAAAGCAGCCTCAAAAGAGAAGGTAAGATATTATAGAAAATTATTCATGCAGAGGCCTGAAGTTGGAGTTTTAATGTCTAAAAATAACATATGAGTTACCATTTCAACATAACTCATTAGTAAAATACTGCCTTATTGCTATTGATTTTTTCTGATGAGGAAAATAAATCATTAATTTTGCTCCACATGCTAAATTGCCTGAGATTACATCAACCTTACCAGGATCCCGAGATTCCCACTGAACGGTGAAACCTCCAGCTGTAATGTTGTGGTCTGAATAGAACCAAAAATATAGGGAACGGTGGGAACTGGAGAGCTCTGCCGGAGGCGAGGAGCCACAGTATTTCCCCAGCATGTGTGCTGATGCTGATGCCCCATCATGGATTTGAAGGAAGTCGGAGTTGCAGTCATTACTTGCCTCCAGTTGGAAGAACGGGAAAGTTATACGCAGAATCTAACAGGAAGGAACAAAATATGAAATCATTCTTTGTCCATCAACTATTTATGCAGTAATTCTGCATGATGCAAGTACAATTGTTCATATAGTTGTGAGCATCCACAAAGTTTGGAGTCATCTCCTGAACAGATCCAGGATAGAAGAAGATTTTACAGAACCTCAAGGGTCACAGCACAAGAAAGTAGAAATTGGGCAAGGGACTTGTCTGGAAAGAACATTCTTTCTACAAACCAATAATTATTATCATTTGCCTTTGTGCGCTATATAAAATAGTGTGAAAGGCTTTATAAAATAGAGAATAATAAGTTTCTCATGGTGTTTTTTCATGTCAGATAATTAAAATTACTCAGCCTTTCTATGACTGAAATATTATCATGGGATTTAAAAATGGATTTTTTGTGCGTGCATATCAATTCTGTGTCTTACAAACCAGCTCCAAACAGAAAGTGGCATACACAGCTTTGTGCAAGTTTGGATCCCCCAACGGTGTGTCTAAAAACAGCTCTGCTGAAGACACTAATGGCTCTCAGACTTAAAGCAGAGGATCCAGCACATGCATATAATGCTCTGTAAATCACTTCTTGTAAATCACTTCTTGTAAATCATGTTTATGCAGTATATATTACAGCATATAATGGCATATAAACCACTGGAGGTTTATAGAACTACTTAATTCATTCTCTTACAGTGTCAAAAATATCAAACATTTAGATCCCAAGCAAGAAGTCTCATGCTAAAGGGTGAATAATGTGTTTAATGGTTGGTAGATATAACCCAAGTAGAAAAGATAATTGCAAATTACCATCAGAATATACATTTGAGTGTAGCATTTGGAAATTAATCATTAAAAAAATCAAATACTTTTCATTACACGCAGCCATTGACTGTATGAATTTAGAATTCCACATTTCAGGGGCTCAGAAATCAGACACAGCAAATTCTGAGCCAAGGGCAAGTTGTGTAAGACACAGCTTCTATGGGTGGTTGTGGGATGTCAGTTCTCATAAATTTATTAGAAATATTCAGTCACTTTTGATGCTTTTACTTAAGATCTTATTTTTGAAGGTTGTGTTTGTGGAATAAATAAATTCAGCTAAAGAAACTTGAAAGTCCTGAAAACATGATACAGGCAAATTCTTAGGCTCAGGAGCCTGAAGGCTTGTAAGAACCTAAAACTTATTTTTGCAAAGCACTTTATTCCGTGGGTGTTGAATCACAATCTTGGAAGCCGTGCCATGAGGACAGCTGTGTTTGTTTGCTGTTTGAGCTGAGGGGCCCCACAGCATGAGAGTTTCTTTAACCTGAGCGCTATTTTACCTTGTTGGGATTAGTTTGAATAACCCAAGCACAGCTGACTTTATTGTCATACTGCTGGATGCTTGGGTTGTTAGGGTAACTGAAGGTTCCTCTGGAGCCCGAAAGGTATTCTCCACAAACTGCAGGAAGAGAGATTAAATTAGTTAATTAATTTATTCTCTAACTCTCTAACAACAGTTTTGACTTGCTAGACATTTAAAACAGAGCTGAAAGAAATTCTATAAAGAACTTTAGGATTTACTCTAAAGTGGAACAACACCAAATTAAAAATGAGCATAATTACTTTCAGAGAAAAGTAGCTACTGGAAGAAGAATAAAGATTTTTCAGGTGCAATATGTGAATTATGTTAAAATTCTCTCAAAATATGTTCTCTCTCAGGAAAATGTCAATAAAGTAGTTTATTTCCAGAAAGCTGGCACTACCTGAAATATTCCAATATTTCAGCTACACTGAAATAATATTTTGAAGCTTACATATATATATATATATAAAACAATATAAAGCTGTCTTTATCAAGAGTGGTGTATCATAACAGTTATTCTTCATAGTCCTATTTATCCTTTAAGATCATTTTTTTGGAGCTGAAAACATTACTCCTAATATACCCTGGTCTCTTCTGTCACTGAGCCATTTAATGAACGGGAGCTGTGGGGTAGGAATCCTAAATTGTTAGGGAAAAAATGGCTGCAAAGCAACCAAAAATACAATGATGATACAGACATAAAACAAGCAGTTACAGTTTAACACTCAGCTGATACTGATGAAATAGTCGATAATTCTCAGCAATCTGAAATGAAATATTTTCGCTTGGGGAATGGCAAAAAATAAATAATTTTGTTTGAAATGTCCACCCAAAATAAATCACAATTTCTGAACAACATTCATAGAATCATAGAATCGTTAAGGTTGGAAGGGACCTTTAGAGATCATCTAGTCCAAACCCCCTGCACACGCAGGGTCACCTAGAGCACATGACACAGATTCAGAACTAACATGTCATAAAATTTATTTTTCCCCTTGACTAGGAACTAAAACAAAGGTCGATACATTAAAATGCTCACTGGACAAAAAGTGACTTTCTATCCTTTCACTTATGAATAGTTTTTAAAGAAATCTTTTTCACATAAATATGCTTAATAATAAAAACTATTCATTGGAGATTAAAAGAAAATAGGAAAGAACTTGAAATATCTGTAAAACAGAACAAATTTCACAGAGCCTGAATGAAAGATTTATATTTTGTATTCTGCACAAAATTAATAATCTGCTTTCTTCACAGCAGCCTCCAATACCTATGAGCTATCTGACAGATGGATGGCACAGGGGTACACACTGGAATGCTATCCTGGCCTTGTTTAATTAAAATTTATGTTGAAATGGAGAAAGGGAGAAAGGGAGAGAGAGAGAGAGAGAGAGAGAGAGGAAGGAAGGAAGGAAGGAAGGAAGGAAGGAAGGAAGGAA
>JAWLRI010000471.1:556534-618629 GCA_034781795.1 Crypturellus tataupa | reverse complement strand
GAAGGAAGGAAGGAAGGAAGGAAGGAAGGAAGGAAGGAAGGAAGGAAGGGAGGGAGGGAGGGAGGGAGGGAGGGAGGAAGGGAGGAAGGAAGGAGCCAATAATAATAATAATAATAATAATAAAGGATTTTGAGAAATAATGCTAAAAGCAGGATTTTGCCTTCACTTTATCAAACTGCTAGTCCCCCAGCTTCACTGGTAACATTTCTTTCACAGCTTTTCTGCTTGTAAACTTTTCCCAACTTTTCACATCAACTACAAATGTCGGGAACTTTCAGCTTCACAATGAACAAAAGAAACAATATGCACGAAACAGAAATAATATTATATTTTCCTGTAAATCTGTTCTCCTATCAAATTCTCTCTCCCATATGGCTAAGTATTGACACATTCAGGACTTGGAAGATGGCTTATTGAGAACCAAAATGTGACTTTAAGATGTGTAGGATCTAGTTAAGGCCAGCAAGTCTACAGGGGCTAGGCCCTTGCTGTCCAACTAGGGCTCTTGCGTCATACTCTACCCCTGGGGACTTTGGATCTGGACCCGTGCTCCTCTACTCTGATTTTTGTGTGCCCAGCTGGTGCCGACCCGGTGCCTGTGACAGCTGCAGCCCTTCACCATACCGTGCCGGGCCTGCTGGCAGTGCGGCCCGGTCCAGGCGCTGGGGCACTCGCACGAGTACCCGCTGACGCCGTCCGTGCAGGTGCCCCCATTCTGGCACGGGTTGCTAGCGCACTCGTCGATGTTCTCCGTGCAGTTGGCACCCATCCAGCCCCCGTGGCACACGCAGAAATACCCGGAGACTGTTGCCTGCAGGTGTACACAAACGCAACAAACACAATGAACAGGTATCTTCTAAAGGAATCAGAAAAACTGGTGTTTACTTGTTTTATGTGGAGATTTCAGAGCAAAGAAATGAAGTGTTTGGCATTTAATGGTCTTGATGGTAATTGGTGGCTACTATCATAAGCCCAAAGTTTAACCAGATTATGTAGCTCTTTTCTTCTTCTATTAAGTTAGTTCTCTGCAGAGTCATTTCAAATTACTTTTTGAAAAATCTGTGTTTATTTAGCCATTCATAAAATTGTTTGCTTTGCTTTGTAATGATCATCTTAGAAACAAATCAATCCAATTATCTAAACTTTATAAATAGTATGCAAGATAACAGTGGTTTATAAATCATTCCAAGCCTGTTTCTGTGAAGTCTACATTTCAGTTACATTGGCTGGTACTCGTCTTTTCACCCTGAGGGATATTAAAGAAATTTTCATTGCCTTCTCTGTTATTACTTATTCTGAATTTCTCTTTTTCTTTCCTTACATCTTCTTTTCCCTAACATTTGCCACTTCTCCTTATAACCAAGTCTATCCATACTTCTAATTGTTTTAATTTCTTATGTCTAATTCTCTTGTATTTTTTACAAGAAAAACAGAACATGGTATTTCAAGGTATGTGCCATAAAATAATTTGTTCCTCATTATTTCCTTTCCCATTCTGCATTCTTACCCTTTAAGTCCTGAACAGATATTTTCACTATGATGGAAAGGTCTTTGTTTCTGTATATTTAATTTATGGCTGGAATTGTACTTCAGAAGATAAAAAGAGAACCTTCTGATCTGGGTTGCCTGATATTTAATTAACATTATATTCCATCTGTCATTATGCTGGCCAAATATAGCTTCTGTGTTCTATTTAATTATATACTGCTGTAGTCCCATTACTGAAGTACCTGACTACCTCATTATGTTTAAGTAGTAGTACCATAGTCATGACAGTCTAACGTTGAGTGTTAGAGAACATTTCCTGGAAGAAGTCATATGTTTTATTGGACTGATATAGTTAGAAAATAGACAAGATCTGAGCACAGAAGGCTCCTTTAATATCTGAGAGAAAGCAGAAGAGGTGCCTATGGAAGAGAGAATGAAGAGTGATGGTGAGGAGCGGAGGGGGAATGATAAGATCATCTCCATTAACACAGATGTTTCCATTTAGATTGCAGCCCCCCCCCAGTTTCCGTGGTGCTAGTGGTTATATCTGCATCACATTGCCTCCAACTACGAAGGGTCCAGCACTTACCAAGCACTGCCCATTTGCACATGGGTTTTCAAGCTGACAAATATCACTGAGAGGAGAGCACCCACTTGGCCCATATCCACTCCCAGTGTACCCAGGCATGCAGGAACAAAATGGCACCGCCCCTTGGAAGATGAAACAAAAGAGATCCAGTAACTATTCCAGTACTTGTTACAATGACAATGGCAATTTTGTCAGTGAAACTCCTTCACATTTTGAAGCAGAGCCTTTAGATAATTTTAAGTTACCTTTCCTTTTGGTACCCCACTCAGTTAGTACCCATTTTGATCATGAAAAGATCACTAGTGTTGTTTTGCCAGGGGCACCTGAGTGCCCAAGGACAGCTTTACAGGAAGTCGTGGAAGTAAAGGTGTTTGTGGAACGGAGAAGAATGATAAATGCAGCTGAAACTGGAAGATCGCCTAGAAGGAAGTGGTGAAAATCAGCGCATCCACATGAAGTAATTTGCAGTTCCCTGATGGTGGAGCTGTCAGTGTCTACACAAGGCCTGCTGGTTTTAGCTGTTCGGCCTTTCCTTGGGTAAGGCAAAACTGACTGTGGAGAAGGGAGTGCAATATAAATATGTTACTACAAAGCAGGCATTGTCTAATCAAACTCTCTTCAAGAGTCACACTGTTATTACTTACAGTCCTCAAAAAGGCACCATACCTGGACCAGAGGTACAAGTTGCCAAAGAATGGCACCCTCCATTACTTATTGAGCAGATATCAACCTGGGTACATGTTCGTCCATCTCCTTCATAACCTATTCAGAGTAAAATTTTAGTTAGTCTGTAATAAACCATGTCCTCTGACAGAAAAACCATCACATGGTGAGAATTATGCTAGTGTAAGGTGTAAAATCAATCTTCTAGAGTTAAAAAAACACTGAAGTAAAATATGGCAGATTTATTGTGGTTCCTACACTGAAGGATTAGATTTTGATCTTAATTGAATCCTTACTCCATTTTAGAAAAACAGTATATCTATATCTACTGTCTTGCAGCCTGGCCCAGGGTGCACCACGCAGCTCTGCAGGGGCCACCACATCCAGTGACAGCTCTTCAGTGCTCAGTACTTTCATGAGTTGCCATCATTACATTTAGAAGAGGACAAATAGAAACACTTTTTCTTGCTAGTATTTCTACCATTGATAGTATGCATCTCATAAAGCATTTTAATCAATAAACCACTAATTATATAGACATAAATTGCCACTTCCTCTGTTCTATCTGCACGGCAGTGGAAATGCCACATAAACTACGTCTCTAATGTAAAACTACAGTTTCTTAACTATACTACAAAGCAGGCTCAAGTGTGCCGAAGTGTGTGTGTGTCTTTATCAACAGGAAACCCATTATTTTACCGGGCGGACAAAGCCCACAGTGGAAGGATCCCATTGTGTTGATGCATTGAACCATTGGTGCTGTTGAGCAGCCTCCATTATTATTTTCACACTCATCAATGTCTTGGCAACTGTAGCCGTTTCCTTGCCAGCCTAAAAAGAAGCAGAAGAGAGACACTAACAAGGAAAATACTTGACCTTTTCTTCTTTGGCCATATCTTTCTTAGCATAAAAAAATATACTACTTTGAATTTCACTTCAGTAAAAGAAGTAAAAAAGAACTGCTCCTCTCCTAACAGATGCAAATTAAAGCTAGTCTATAGAACAGGTTACAAACACATTAGGGTGTGTTAACCATTTATTTTAACTGTATTCTGGATATTCCAGGACCAAATACACTTTTACATTATCACCTTACTTTAAAGATGAGGCAATTCTGATTTAGCACATACATGTACAATTTGCAGCAAAGGCTCATTCTAATTCTAGCTAAATACTTTAAATCCTCATATTCACCTCTTACACACATTACCTACCCAACTTGGGAAGATTAGTCATAGATTTTAAGGCTGAAGGATCTATTATGATTTTTGTTAGGCCTTAAGGTATTGGGCATACAGACATAGAGGTAGCACTATTTACACTGGATAGGATTCCTCCTACCTACCCCAATCTAGTCATCCTAGGATCCTACTAAGGTCAGTGGCGAAAAACAGGCACTTTAAGAATGCAATTTGTGGGGTTTACTGACATGTTTCCTTTGGGATGGGGTAAATCATGTGCTAGAGCCTAGAGAAGACACAACCTATGGACATTATTCCCTTGACTACAAACCACAGCATCTTATCCTGTAATTCCATGTGGATCCAGAGTGCGTGCTTATGAAACACAGGCAGGACCGCCTGCTGCCGCCTGTCCCTGAGCAAGGACATGGAAGGAGACGCTACCTGCAGGGCAGGGCCCACACGTGTAGGAGCCCGGTGTGTTGAGGCACTGCACAGGCGGATTCTGCGAGCACGGGCGGCGCGGGAGGCTGCACTCGTCCACATCAGCGCTGCAGGCAGAGCTGCCTGGAGGCGACATCCAGCCCGCATCACAGACACAGCGGTACTTGGGCTGCCATGGCAAACATCACGTTACGTGTTTAATAGGGCTAGAAGAATCACCAAGAGAAAGGCCAGAGGAAACATTTTCATAAGTGCCTGCTGAATGACAGCTGAGTGTGGGAAAGGTTTCAGAGCACTGCATGACTTGCACATGCTGGTTTTAAGTTATCTTTTCAGGCATTTTTTTCTGTGTGTTTCTTCTTCTGAGTTAAATTATTGAGATTATGGCAGAAACAACAGGCTGATTCATTATATTCATAAAAGAAACCTGCAATTACCCCAAATCTTCCAGATAAAAATGAACAGCACTTAGAAATTGTACCTAAAAATAATTTAAAAGTATCAACTTGTTTTGTATCCAGGGTAAAGAGATCAATGTAAGCAATGTGAAATCAATCTGGCTGTTTTCTTTTAAGCAAATTGTTCAGTAATCTGTGTAATGTGCAGGGCTGATAAATTACAAATCTACATTTTCTTTGAGAGCAACAATTTTTTCTCTCATAAGCTTCACTAATGGTCAGACTTCAGCATTTATCTAACTTTGTTCTAATTAAAGCTAATGGGAGTTTTGTTATTGACCGTTATGGGAGCAGAGTCAACACTGAACCTTTTTGGAACGTTTTCCCCACAGGAAAAAAAAAAAAAAAAAAAGAGAGAGAGAGAGAGAGAGAAGAAAACAGAAAGTGATGAATTATGACAGCTTTAACAAACTGATCATAGGAATGATTTTATATCATAGCATCAAGAACATGTGTGGTGTGCCTGGGCTGGGTGTGCTGGAAGCATTTAGGAACACAAGGTCTGTCAGGATAGTTTTGGAGGGCTGCTCTGAGTGCAAAGAGCCAAAGATGGCACCTTCACACATCTGTACTTGGATTTTCTTTCCAAAAGAATTAGCTGATTGCTCCAGAGGGCTATTCTGGAGTGCGCTAGCATCCACCCTGTGCAGACACCTTAAGAGCCAAGGCCCAAACACCAAAAAAGATTGAGTCGAAGTGAGAGCGCAGAGCCCCATATGCAAACAGCAGCCACACAGTAGCTATGCAGTGTTGGTGGCTTCCAGGTCATTAGTAATAATGCCTCATAGTTTTTCCTTCTCAATTATTTAAGTAATAAAGATATTGTAGCAACTTAGTACTGAAATCCCCAAAAAATGAACACAAATATTATGTTTCTAATAAGACTTCAAATATTCAAAGAACATCCTAAAGCCCCTTAGGGATGTAACCGTAAATTCGATGCTGTGACAAACCTCTACTAAAACACAAGGGATTTTCAGCTCTTTCTGCTGTCCTTAGGACAGAGAAGATAGGTTGTTTTGTACAGTGGCACTTCTTGCTGTTTTTCAACAACAGTGTTTGTCACAGCTTTGTGGTGGTCAGCATTATCCACTGCTGCTTATCTCTGTGTTTATACATTGTTCCTTACCACGCTGGGCTGATCCCTCTCTGCGTCTATGCAGATGCCATGTTCACAGAGTGTCTCAGATCCTCCCTGGCAGTCATCAAATTTTGAGGCACAGTGAGGCCCGTAGGTGTCTGGAGTGCAGGAGCAGCTAATAGTGAAAGCAGACAGGAAAACCAAAATGTTATCTACGTACATATCACAGGTCCCATACTGCCATAGTCCAGCCTACTCTTTATTTATGTGCTGATTCTCAGGAAGTCTCTGATTTTATGAGCAGTACTGACATCCCCACTAATAACAACACACTTTGTTCAGCAGAGTTGGAGGAATTACACAGGACTCATGCACTACTTCAAGTCTGACCACATAGGGGAATCCACAGTCCTGTGTTACGTTCGTAAGTGCAGATCCAGAAAAGGGGAATTATCTAACATGATACTTGGGAAGAATGGGAACCTGGAATTCCCAACGTAAGCCAGACAGCACCTAAACTTTGCATTTTAACTTCCTTTCCTCCTATGAAAGCAGTTGCCTCTAGCAATACACATGCCTTGGCAACACTAGGATTAGTGCTTATCCTAACCTATCTAAAAATATTCAACATCCATAACCTAGGAACATCTCCACTCAGCTCTCCAGAGTGACTCAAGTCAGTTACCTTTGCAGTCCACCTCTACAAGCACAGTTTTCAAATGAGCATTGCGGAGAAGAGGAGGAGGTTGGGGCTGGGGATGTATGGAGAACAAACTCATGGGCTGAACATGGGTCCCGCAGGAGGGACCAGGCCTGCTGAAACGTGCTGTAATTTTTAGAGCATATCTTATTCACAGCATTGTACAAAAACAGTGAGACTGAAATGGGAAGCTTCTGAGGCATCAGGTAACACTTCCCTTTTCTAGAGCCCTCTGTTTCCACATGGACCAAATTGTAGGCTCTCTCAAATGCAACAACAAATTGAATGGCAGAAAAACCTATCAGAAGGCTCCTGTCAGTGAACTAGCTTGAGACATTTCCGTGGAAGTATGTGCTGAGGTATCTATTCTTTACAGAGACTTATGGTAATTACATACCCTTGCTGAAACGCTCTTGGTGAGCTAAAGAAAAATACTCTGCAACAGTATTTATCTGTAGGATCTGAATCAGAGCATTCCAGTGCAGCTGATTTGGACCTTGGAGCAGTTTATTAATAAGCTGTCAGTACTTCTGCTGGCTGTAACATGCACAGTTGAAAAAACAGTTTGATAAGCCAGTTGAAGGCTACTAAACACTACTCACATGGCAAGCAACCCCCGTGAACTTAGGCTTGAAAAAAAAACACGTAACAGTTTAATGCTTAACTGTGGTCTTGAGAACTGGGAAACAGCCAGTTTATTTTCATGAGAATCTGCAGATAAACCAAAATCATCTCCCAGATGCAGTAGTTCAACCTGGGCAGGCACAGTAGCAGCAGGTCAGGGAACCAGATCACCTCGGTATGTTCAAAGTACAGCTCAGAGCTTCATGTTCAACTCCAAAGGACAGACCAAGACAATCAAAGAGGTTCCTAAGCAGGGGGGAAATGGTACTCTCTCCCACTTACTCTGGCAAAGATTAATCTCTTACCTACTGGAAATTGCTTAGAGGATAGCTTCACAAGGCAGGTAGTTCCCAAGGAGCTTTGACCAAATTGCAGCTGTAACTTGGCATTGCCCCCATTCTTTCCCACTGCTCAAGTTACCTCACGCTGAGGCCTCTGTTATTCTGAATATGACACTGAAATCTAATGGACATGCGGACTTTTGCAAGCTTTGCAAGCATTGCTCTATTAAGATCCTGATTCTGGAGAACATTTCAGTACCTGCTCTTCAGTGCTTTCCAGAGCTAGAGCTGAAGGCATGCAGAGAGTGAAGACTGCAGTACCCTCCACTTGCAGCCTCCATGTCTACCTGATGCACAGCTGCCTCCAGTTCACCCTGGCCTTCACTTATCTTTGCATGTTTTGGGGAGCTAAAAAGCACCATCTTCCTCACATGCAGTCCAAAATAATGTTAACTATGCCAAGAGCAGCAACGAGCGACTTGGAGTCCAAAGCCCTGGAAGAATGAGGAGCAATGTTTGCACAAGTACTGGAAAAAGCCATGTCACACTGTACTTGGGCAAGAAGTTAGCATCTAGGGAGTGCTCAGAAATAACCAATGTGCCCTGAAAGTATCCATGCCTTTGTGGAAATGACTGAAAAATAATGCTGAATGTGTAAAGCAAAATCAAGAATACCTCTATATGGAGAGGACTTACTTTTCGGTAGGTACCGATTCGGTTAAGTACTGAGGAAGGGAAAAGTTACATGTGGGAACAGATTTTGAGCAATTATGACTATACTAACATAATAGCAACACTTTTGAAAAAGTTTTGCTTTCTCTGACCTTGATTTAGTCACACACCCGTATGCCACATTACTGAGCACAACAAAGAAACAACAAGTAAAGGTGGGTTGCTTTGTGCATAGTTTCCTTGACAAATACCTGTCCTGGCTACAGCTGCAAGCATGCTACAGACCTCTTTTAAAATCGAAGAAAAGCTCACAAGAAGCATCATGTACCAAGAAACATCCCGTTAGGCTCTGAAATGTGAGGAGTACTGAATGAGTATTTCTTCTAAGGTTCTTATAAGAACTGACAAAGCAATATAAGCCAGTGTTATACCAAGCAAATATTTGTGGGGGCTAAGATTTTCATGCTGAAGCTGAGGACAAAATGCTTTGCAGAAAGCTGTGGCATGCTGTCTAGCCTGCTTGTTCCCATTGCATAGGGAGAGTTTTGTATTATATCAGAAAGTTATTTATTTACCAGATTATTTGCCACTATGGAAAATAAGACGCAGAACGCTCCGGTCGGTGTGCCCTGTAAACAAGAGCGTGTCCCCTAAGGGGCTGAGTGAGCCTGCGGTGAGGATGGGCACAGCCAGAGCAGGCCCCAGGGTCACCACGTCCACGGGAGCCTGTTCACAGGCAGCCCCCAGTGCCAGCCTGCCACGCGGCACTCCTCCTTTCTCCCTGACAGTGGGGAAGCTGCTTGTCTGCTGCAGTCTCAATAGCACCTGAATTTCTGGAGGAGGTGAAGGCATTTTGTAGAGGTACCTGCTGTGTTGGGAATATCACTGAGTGATGAGCACAATTCCCTGTCTTCAGTAGGTTCCCAGTAACTGAAAGCCTTTGTGGGGGAGGAGCAGGAGAGCAGGAGCTCTGCTCCTGCTCGCCTCCCCCATCTCCTCCCTCCTGTTTGTCTCCAGGGGTAGGTGCCCGTCCTGCTCTGGACGTCTGCTTGTCAGAGGCCAGCTTGCTGCATCTCACCTCCCAGCGCTGGCGCAGTAGCTTTGCACTAAGGTGGAGATGCGGGTCACCTGGGCCAGGATTTGCGGTCTCCATTCCCAGCACTGATATCTAATGAATCTAGCGTACTAGAGCCTATACTACAAATGCACACGGTACAAATATAGCAGAGTATTTTAGATAAGATTTTTATGTATAGTTTTGAAAAGTTACCTATAGCTGCCTGGTGTGTTCACACATGTAGCTCCATTCTGGCAGCCTAACGCAGTTCCAGCATAAATCTGGCATTCATTAACATCCACTGAACAGAGCAGGCCCTAATATGAAATGGAAAACCAGTTTATTTTCCAAATAACTGAGAAATGAAGCAAACCATGGAGCTAATGTTTAATATCATTTCCAAAGATATATAAACTACGGGCTGTTATTAATAAAGTTTTCCTTATAAAACATTAAAACAAAGCTCTATTGTTCATCTGTGTTTGTGACCCTAGGTATCAGTCAAACAAGGGATAAAATATTTCAGATGTTTATAGGAAGCATATGGACACCACAGTACTATCATTCCCTATACTTTCCAACTTCCTAGAAAATGGCTCAGAAAGCTTTCTGACAAACTGTTTTTTTGTTTGTTTTAGATGGTGCTGTTTTATTAAAAATAAAAGTAAAGCTATTTTTATCCACTTTTGCTGGGACAACTTTCAAGTTAAGTGCATTTGAGAAATAGAACTTTTCAGTCTAAATGCATGCTCAAAACCCATTAAGGCCTTTCCCATTAAAGCTTTTGAATTTCAAAACTCAGAATGAGATTGGTTACTTACACATGCATTTGTTTTATTTATTGAATAAACAACCTTCCCTTCCTCCACTCTCCCTATATCTTCACATAGGAACAACAGCAAGGTATGCAGTTCATTTCACTCTGCTCAGCAACTTCATGCAAAGCAGTGCAGGGCCTGGCCATTAGTTTGAGCTCGGTTTTTTAATACATTGATTTTTTGGGAGCAAATGTCCACCACTTAAACCAAATGAAGAATCTGAAGCAACTGCTTCGCAGTTAAATATGTGCTGAGGAATCTTAAAAATTTGCACTATGCCATAATTGCACTAAGCCAGGATCAAGCTTATAGTCAAAGGTGGATTTAAAGAAGGTAAAGACTCACCTGCCAGTTGTTGGGACAGAGGCAAAGGAAGCCATCCAGCAAGTTCACACAGGTCCCTGAGTTCTGACAGGGGTTGCTACTGCATGCTTTTCTTCCGATGGTCTGAAATGCAGGCAAAGAGTAGGAAATGCATTAGCACTGATTTCCAAGACAAACTTTTTCTTTCTTTTTTTCTTTGCTTTTTTTCTTTCTGCCTTTTTTTTTTCTTTCAGTTTCTTTTCTAGCCAGGTTGGTTTGCAAAGATTTTGACTTGCTATTTTACTCATATCTGCACAAAATAATGACTATGATTTGCTTTGCAGTGTGGCTAACTGCAAATAATGCAAAGAGGAAAGTTCTGTAAGAAATAACCATGAATAGAGGCAGTTCCTCTATTCTAGCAGAGTATTTGTGGTTCTAGCCACAGGATTATTTTGACTTCTTGATTTCCTATACTGGCAACTGCAGCTGTACCTTTGTCATAAGCTCACAAGTTCAGAGTTGAACTCCTGAACAACTAAGAGTTGAAAATGAGCTATTTTCAGTACAATGAAACAATCCAGTTTTAATTCTCAAGTCTTCATCTTGACAGATCAGTGAAAGAAGAGTTTATTTTTCCTTAGTATCTGGTGTTATTCTTGAGTCTACAACTGTTTTTCCTTTAAGGAATGCAGGCTCCTACATAGTTTATATTTTGTAGGAAAGGATATCATCTCCTTTATAAATCTAGGTCTTTTTTTTTTTTTTAACCTCCTGTTACTACAAAAAGTTTTCCTGAATAATGCATGAAAGGAAAGAAATCATCCCCCTATTTAATCATTGTCACCTTACTTTATTTGCTAGGAGTTGGGCTTTTGTTTTTTAATCTGTATATCTCCCAGTTACTCACCTGCTCTAAATTTTGAAGCTGGATGTTGAGATTCACTACCTGCAACAGAAATGCAAATTACATTATGCTTGGCTTTGCAGTGACCATCGAGAGATGTACTGGCCTGACTGTATGCTAGGACACTGGTTGCCAATAGGCTAGCAAAGTATTTTCTTTTGGGAAAATCAAATAGCTGTTATGTCAAACTGGTTGCCAGCTGGGCTCATATCAGTCTGCATACACTGGGATTTCAGTATGTTAGGCTCTTTGGAAAATCATAGCTTAAATATGTGTGAGTTTGGCTGCACAAACAAAGACAGTGTTGTGAAGATGTATTCCAGTGCTTAACTTGAAAAATGCAAATGTTCCAGCAGGATTGCTGAGGTGCGCTTGGGCACACGAAGCCTGATCTCGGAGACAAGTACATTGAAAGCCAAAAACAAATGTTCACCATATCCCATGGGCTGTAACTACAAATAACAAGTTGAAATTGTATCGGTGAAAATGATGGATATATGGGCAGTTTCTCTAAAAGCAGGTCTACTGGGCTGTAAAGAAATTATGGCAACAGCCTAACAGAAGGTACTGGTAAACATGTCACAAAAAGACTTATGAATCCTTGGTTGGAGAAATATCTTCAGTAGCAGGGAGAGGGCTGAACTACCTCACAGGCCTGTTCTTTACAATGCTAATGTCTATAGCCCATTTCACCTATGGAAGGGAATATCGGTGTAATACATTTCAGAATATATATAGTGCATTTTGTGAATTTAATGGGATTTCACTTCGTAGAGATGATGACAGTGAACAACAGAACAATCCTGCTACCTGGAAACTAAGCAAATTACAGAAATATTTCCATTGCCTGCAGAAATGCTGAATCAGGCCATGCACATGAGCTGACAGAGACTCAGAGCTGAAGTCCAGAATACTGAAATGTATCAGGTCAATATGTTAACTTGAGGAATGGAAAAATCAGACCTCTAATGGAGCATGCACAAGACTCACCTTGGAATTCAGCAAGGCAATCTGATCTGACATGTTCTGAGAGGCACCAAGGCCTTTCCTAAGTTCTTGAATACCAACAGTATTTTGCCTCACCTACATTTAGAAGAGAAAGTAGGATGGTGTGAAACAAGCTTTACTTGCTCAAAAGATTAGAAAAGTTTGGTTCTTACTGTTATAAAGCCCATACAAACACAGAGAGCTCTGTTCCATACACAATTTAATTTTTCAGTTACTTAATGTAATATGATCACTTTATGAGTCTTTAATAGCCGCATTCATATTAATGGGCCGACAATGATAAGATAAAGGAACAATCATAAAAGCCACATCAAATTTGCTACGATAATTTTTAAAGAAAATTAAACTGTTAATGTGGAAGACTGAAAGTGAAAACACGTTAAGAAAAAGTACTTGTATCACCTGACTAAAATGCTCTGCAAGGTCGTCTTCGTTAATTTTTATTTTCCCCAGCGGTCCAGTTCTAAATTCAATATTTTTGCTGGAGCCAGTATGGAACACTAAGTTACCCTGCTCAGAGGACAAACGAGGCCTGTTGTGTTAGGGGAAAAAAAAGGAGCATTTAGCTACACTGTCAAAAAGTACGGAAAAAAATATGCACTTAAGTCTTTTGTTCCCATTAACAGCACTTAAAACACAGCAAAGAGCAAATCTGTTTGCAATTGCCACTAGCAACGGTACTTACTGCTCATCATAAAAGTCTCTTTTATGCCTCTCTCTCTGATGGTGGTTTGGTTCGCAGCTCAGTCCGGAGAGCACCAAGAAGGCCACGAGAAGCGCAGGAGCGGCGGCAGGCCGCGGCATTGCTCCCCGCTCGCGGCCCGCGGCTGAAGTGGAACCTCCCGTGCGGAACTGTACTTTGGAGAGCCCGGCTGCCCTTTGCTCTCATCCGGCGCTGTCTTCACAGGGTGCCCATTCCGCCGTCTTGCCACGTTCGGGTAAACTTTATCTCGGGTATCTTAAAGATTTACAGTATGCAAATAGCCTAGACATTAAACATATCATTCCCTCCCCCTCCCTCCCCCTTTCTTTTCAAGAGCTTTGAAAGATAATTAATCAAAATCCACCCGGATTTGATCATTGTCCCTCTGGCCTTTGCGCAGCAGAGCAGCCCCTGCCTTGGAGCACCTTCCATCCTGCAGCTGGCGGCTCTGGGACGGCTGGGGCCCACGGCACACAGGTGAAGGAAGGAAGTATTTGCCACTGTGGAAGACATATTTTAAGACATATATTAAAAATATATATACATATAAACTGCAGTGGTTGGCAAGGCATGTTTGTGCTGAAGGAGAAGCTTGCGGACAGTAATTCATGGGACAGATGACACAGACAAGTCAGCAGTACCACACCAAATCCCACGAATTGCAACGAGCAGAGACAGCTTTAACCAAATAGGGCTGCTCTGGCTTGGGAACGACGCGGCCCTCAGATGCGGAGGAGCTGCTTGCACACGAGGGGCCTGCGTGCCGCTCGGCAGGGGCAGGCCGCATTCACTGCACACACCGGGCTCCTGCTTTCAGGGCCTCCCCACACAATGCGGAATCCAAGCAAGAATTGGCACGAGGCTCCAAGTTAATTGAAAAATGACGATTCATGCATTCTGAGAGCCGGCCTTGGGACCTTAATCCCGTTTTCCTGCAGCCTCGAGGAGCACCCCCTGCCCTCCCGAAGGCAGAGGCCCTACCACGATCCGTCCTGTTTCCTGTCACGGCCGCGGCTCCCCCCGGCGCTGCCATGCCCGGACAAGCGGTTCTGCATGGACAAGTGACGGAGCCCGAGCTGCCCCAGGAACACCTCACGCGCTGAGGAGCGGCGGCTGGCAGCAGCCCCGGCCATGGGGGTCTCCCAGCCTGGGGGCTCCCCGTGCCTAAGGCTCGGACATTGCCGCAGCAGCAGCAGCTGTGGAGGGTCCATGTCCCTTCCCCACGGGTCCATGTCCCTTCCCACCGCTGTGCCTCAGGGCTTCGGCGCTTTATCCCCCATCCAGAAAGTCAGCTGGATGTGACACGTCCTGCTGCTCCATCTTTTGCTTTTGCCAGAGCTCCCATATTTACCCCGGCCAAAGGTTTCACTGTTTCCCTTAACTCCCTTACAGGGGCTTTGAGCATCTTTTTCACCTTAAAGCCAGGAGCTTCCTGAACATCCAGTCCCAGCACCATTTGTTTCTTCCCCTTCTGTTCAACAGGCTGACCACATTTCTGAACTCGGCCGAACGGAGCAGAGCAGAACCGGTTGCAGCTGCCGTTGCTAGAAGGTCGCGGCAGGCACCATTCACCCATGATCTGGAACCACGGGCTGTTGCAGAGGCTGCTGGGCCGTCTGCGCCTGCTGTCATTACCCTGCGCTTCCTCCCTGCTCCAGTTTGCACCTGTGGTTTTCCCTCTTCTTCTGACAGGGAAATCCTGCCCGCATGTGCCTGTGACGTGCCTCGAAGCTCCGGGGTTTAGCGAATTCTACAGCTTTCCGCAACTTACAGAAGTGCAAAGAGGTCAAGGCCTTCCTGCAGCCTGAGAACTTGGGAAGCACAGCAGCATCCCACCACCGCCACTGTTTTGTCTGCATGAAGAACTAGCTTCTATTACTTTATTATCTGTGTTCTTAAAGCCTATCTCCTAATTCAGGACAGTGACAGTTTGCTGACCGTGTTCCTTGTGCTCAAGCAGACGGTGTTGCAAATAACTCAGCAGCTAGTGCTGCTGCCTAGAGATCTGGAAGGGCAGGGGTGAAGATTCCCCTGATGCCACAGGGTGCAGTCCTTCCCATACGCCTCCATCCACAGCCCTGTAGCAGCAGCTCAGTTTTCTGCCTGGCAGCAATATTCCCCACCTCTGCAGCAGCCTGTGGCCTCCAGGAGACTGAGCCCACCAGGCCAGATAGGAGAGGAGCATGAGCAAGAAAGCCCATGTGCTGTCTTCCACCACCACGATGGGTGGCAAAATGCCCTAGGTACAAAAAAATAGAGTTGGTGAAAACTTTCATTCCGTTCAATCCACAAGAGCTATGATATTTCACACCATCTGAGGGTCTGTTCCCACATATTTTTTACTGCTTAGTCCTTTCTTTGTTCTGAAACATCTGTTCTGGAACAGGAGAGCATAGATGAATCTGATCAACGGGGACACCTTCTGCATCTGCATATACTTGTACTGCCCATGCCCATTAATATTTTTCATGTCTGTATCCATATTTATCTGGATTTGTTTTGCTTTTTTGTCGGCCTGTTCAGGTTTTATAACTGTGATGCTCTCAACTTAAAGACAGTGCATGTGAAACATACCTGTGCTTCCTAGCAAACTGGTTGAATGTTTGCACACTTTAAGGACTGACTTTCACAAAGTCCCTCATGTTGACCGCAGCCTAGACTTTGGTTGTGACCCAGAAAAAAAAATCTTTCCTTTTGTGTATTCTTTTCTTCTGTATACTGAGGATGCGTGGATCCTCTCTTATAGGTTATAGGTCTTTAAAGGAGGCTCTTCCTTCCAACTAACTCCAGAAACAGACTGGGGAGAATGTTGTTACCTCAAGAAGAGAGAACTCTTCTTTCCATGCAGGTTTTACAGCTTAGAAAACAATTCACCTGGTGGCCAAATGAATCTCACTTAGCACTGCTTATAGAACAGAAAGAGCTCTTGGCGTCACTAAAACGGTATCTAAAACAGTATTTTCTACTTCATTAGACCTCTGAGATTTTATTTAATTTACCACTGTTTCTAATGAATGCACCTCAGGACGGCCAAACTGTGAAATCTAAGAAATATTTTAAAGAGAAAAGTAGGTGCACACCTTTTAATTTTACTGAAATACGCTGGATTGAGCCATCATTTTTGGAGGAGCAGAATGGAAACGCTGTAAATATCTGGCATAAGAATAGCAGTTGTTCTAGCAAGGAGTGCTGGCATGTACGCTTCCTCGTGAGACAGGCCATTCCATTACCTCACCAGCACTATGGCTGAGGAAACATCTCTGAAGAGAATAGGTTGTTCACAGACTTGGCAGGAAGTAGCAGTACGTTTGCCTCCATCTAATTCTGGCTGAAGTTCATGCTGTACAGGCCCTGACTGCGAGTTACCACCATCTTACCATTCTGTATGGGGCCATGTGGTCTATAGGTCTCCAGCAACACCCAGTCACTGTGCAAGACATCACTGTAGTAAACCTGTGGGTGAGCGCTAGGTTATGATCATAATTTGATATGCACTGATTGCATCTAGGTCAACTTGGACATAGACAAAACACAAGTCCATGACAGTGCCTCCTTCTTTAATGAGGCAACAGCAACTGCCAGTAGGCATTCCAAAGCTGGAAGGATTTTTAAGAATAAAAAGATGTAACTCTGTGTTTTATATAGTTGAATAGATCTCAGCTATTCAATGTTATGACTCTAGTAAGTGTAAATAATTAAGACCCAGCCACATTGCTAGCGTATTCCCAAGTAGTGCATATTTACCTGAATTTCCCCTTTGTTGAGGTTACAATTCCCAGTATTCCCATCTTCATTTCCCTGGATTCTCTTTCCTCTTCTGAATAATACTCTAATGTTCAAAAGTGACACACCACAGTCCTATTGCTACCTATATAGTCAAAATGTGCGAATTGATGGTGTAAAAAAAATGTGTAGTATTAGATTCATTGCTTTCAGTGTGTTCCCTGCAGAGGATCGAGCACTAACCTGAAATTAGGCCTTATGTGGAGGATTATACCACAGAGTTTACCTCAGTTGAAACGCAGGAGATTCCATGAAAAACATAACATGGGAATGGTTAGTTTTGTGGTGAAGAGGTAGGTGTCCAAAGATATCAAATTCTACTTAACATCAAATGGAAGTACTAAAATCCCTTCCTGAACGTGCAACAATTCCAGTATGAAATCTGGTGCTGGAACAGGCTCTTTCTAACGCCTCCCTCCGACCAATTCCCTTTGCTGTCCTTTATCTATAACCATTCTTAACCACTTCTTCCTTCTCTTACATGTATCTAGAAAGATTTACGGCTGCAGTATCTTCCTCAGACGCTTTGAAAACCTGCAAGGCCCTATTTTGCATGTCACTCTTTACAGATTTTACTTCCCAGCATTCTGTTGTCTTGTACCTGCTTAAGAATTTGCTACTTTAACATAACTACGAGGTGATGAAGTTAATAATTTATCTGATGATGAAGGTGAACTAACTGCCCAGAAAATCGAGGTTTTCACTTTTCAATTGAAAATAATAAACAGATGGCTTTTGGATTAGTTGGCTGGAATTTACCACACTAAGTCACCCTTGATTCCTTTACCACAGTGGAGACATTTATAATGTATAGATCTCTAGACAGAGGACTTACATTTTGGCTGTGCTGTCTTTCTGATTTTACTTCCTGTGTGTCCTGCTTTTACAAACCATCAATTTGATCCATTTGGTTTCATTCTTTTTCTGAAATTAGGTTCATGACAAAGTTCCCAGTCAGCAACATTGGCTTCATTCTTTCCTATTGATTATTCCAGTCCTTTCAGCATATTTGAATTGTTTCAGCGCAGACTGGAGTTATTTTTAGAGACTGCCATTTTGCATAGGCGCCCTTCTCCACTAATAACCCTAAAGCTATGAATGGACCCGTCTGCATAAGCTCTCCCAAATCTGTTCTGTTCACTTTATTGAAAAGTTTAGGTCTGAGCTGTACACTGCAAGTGCATGAATTATTTGCTATGTATTGATACTGCAGTCGCAAATATTGGCATTCTGTCACAACAAAAATGTAAGAAAGCAAGAATCATACTGGGTTAGAAGATCTGTCTGGGTCAGGACGCTGTCTGGGACAGTAGCCAAAGCAGACAATTATGGAAGGAAGGGCACACGAGAGGGCAAGCACATACAGCACCTCTCCTAAACATTCCCTTGGCCTCCATTTATGTGCAGCTTGGGGACTTCTTCAGGCAGAATTCTACCTATTCTGCACTCCTCAAAGGCTTTTTCTTCCATGGATTCATCCAGTTTTCTCCTGAACTCTTCCCCACGCACCACCTTACAGGTATGCACAATGAATAATACCATATCAAAAGCAAGAGAGATACACAGTTGACATGCAATGCAGAGTAGTAATTCTGGGTAGAATCCCTTTTTTATTAAATGCAACCTCTATTAACAAAATGGGATTAAGTATTTTAGGGAAAAACACAAGCAATAATCAAACCTACTTATTACTCTTCAGTTGTAAGAACATATGTTTGAGCAATTAAGGTGTGTTGTTTCCAAATAACAAGTTGTACCTTAATGTAAAATTGTGGTAGAGTCACATAAGTCCAGTGCACAAGCCAAAGCACAGAACAAGATGCCCTCAACCAAGATGGGATTTCAGGATGTATTCCTGTGTTTGGAGAGACAGCAACTCCCACCTGGAGGAGCTTTTAAGGACTTCTTTGTAGCAGTTTTCTGAGTTTTAGTAACAGCTCTGTGAAGGGTGCCCAACCTGAGCAGCTGCTCAGAGAAACCCTGAAATTCCTTCCAATAGCCCTGTCCCATTGGAAGTGCTGTATTCCAGTAAATTTTATCCCCTCCAACTCTGTTTCTTGCTTCATCAGAGCTCTATGAAAAGATCTTTTGTCTATGTACTAGGACACACACTTCATCCCACTGTTATCAAGATCATCTGGTGATATAATGTTATGTATTTCTTTTTTTCAACCCCAGTCATCAACTAAATATAAAAATAATACAAATCTCTTCATGCTTTTCACAGTAACATTTAAATTGACAAGTAATCGCTACTCAGTTTTTCCATGCACTCTTGGTTAGCAGTGACTTACTCAACAAGCTCCTACTAAATGAGCATGTGCTTCTTTTAATGAAATTTAAAACATCAAAATGCCCATGTCTGCATAGGCAAAATCAAGGACAATCTCTGGAATTCATTTCTGTCTATGTGCCCAGTTTCTTCTACTTTGGCATTATTTTTCCTAGGATATTTCCTTGACCACTTCTAATTTATATACTATAAATATATATATACACACACTAATATACTGTATTCTTTTAAACACCATACAGAAAAAAAAACACAGAGCACTTATGTGATCTATGAGACAAAATATACTACATTTCTAATGGATTTTATAAAATTATAAATTTTACAAAAATTTACAAAACAAAAGAAATATAGTTCAGTAGTCCTACAGAAGGTTAGTGGAACACTAAACTTCAGTGGGAACAGCAAATAGGAAAAAAAAAAAAACACAAGAGAGAGCCAAAAATTAATAGTTCATCTGTGCAATGCAACAAATAATTGAATTTTCAAACTGTTTCAGAAATTTGCTATAACTGCTATCACAGAATACAGTCACCAAATTATCGTACCTGTTTGGATTTCAATTCAAACCCTACTATTGAGATCTCTCTTCAGAGAACACAATGGACATATCCGTGACTACAGTTGAGACACATGACAGTAGTACGCCGGCGCTATGTTCTTGTACTTGTTCAGCTTGTACTACACACAGCCCTGGCAAGCCTTACACTCCTCATAAGGAGATGAGCAAAAGGTGAAACAAAATGCCTAATAGCAGGGGTCTTATGTTCACTGAATGGAAGGATACACCTCCACTGGGAAATATTAAGTTCATCTAACGAAAAAAAGATTCAAAGCTTATGTACGTAATACATTCTCTAAGGCAACTGCCACACTCTGTAAGTGCATAAATATGATACCCCTAAATATGACATCTTCTTCTTCAATGCAGATTCCTAGGCTTGGGGGAACGTGGCTATTATCATCTTCATAAGCAGATATATCTCACATGCGCAGAATAACTGAGCTGTAGAAGTAAAAATAAAATTGCAGTTATCTCCTCCCAATTTCTGAGTTGTCATGCAGATTTCACTCATTTTACCTTTCAGCTGCTCTTGTAATCACATTTCATTGCTGTTAAAATGCTTACCCTGAAGTTGCAAAGTACTGTACAGATGTGCAAAACACTTATTATTAGGAGACTGCTTGAAAAAAAAGAAAGCAACATGATCATCGAGCGAGGTCAAGCAGGTGCAATTCAACAGAGCTCAGTAAACAAGTCTATTAGCGACAAATAGATGGGAAAGGAAACAGCTCACCCAATTTAGCTGCACTGACTTTCCAGGAATAGGATGGGTAAAATACACAAAGATGTATTTACAACGCTGAAATCTGTTATATCTAAATATTATCTGCTTTGGAAACAAATCTGATTAGTAAACAAATTTTAGTTTTCATAGTCAAATTAAAAGACTGCGCTGCTATATCATAGTTTTACATGCAGATTTTCAAACTACACTTTATTTAATACAGCTTGCCAAGGAATGGCATATACACTAAAATATCATTTAAAAACTAAAGAATTTTGTACATAAAATTATGATTTCCTTTTTTATGGTTTGACTGTTTAGATCACTTTAGAGATGAACAGATCCTCTCATTTGCATGTATCTCCAAGAACAGTGTAGTCTTCAAGACTATGTAGTCACTGGTTATTGATTTGCTGGCAAATTTAAATAATAAACATATGCAAGCAAACATAAACTATAGTTCATAACATAGTCCAAAAACACACTTGCTCCTTGCAAAGTTTAGTAATAGGTACAACCTAAAATTGTTACTCCTTTCTGCTATTAAAGTGCTATAAGAAACTGTGTAAAGAAGAGATCCAGAATTCAACTTTCTCTAAGGCAAGAGAGCCTGGTCCTGAGTGCTCTCTTTCAGGAGAATCTATTTCCACTCTACTTTTGTATTTGGAACACTTCAAGGGGCCAAAATGTTCCCAGAGAACAAGACAGGCTGCAATGGCTCAGCTCAAGCTTTTCCTGGTGTAGTAGTCCCGGAGTTGCATGCATGCTAAGGGTGAAGAAGAAATAAACAAGGAATCAGAGTACATAAGTACATCCTGGGTGCCCAAAGGGAATGGGCTCATCCCAACATTTACTGCTTATCATCCTGGCAGTAGTATCAAGTTTTGTGAAGAAGTCTTAGAAGACAACCATACAGTTTTTCTCCCTAGAAATCCTTCCTTGGGTAGGTCCAGAGTTTTAAAATCTTTTTATATCTTGCATTGTGTAGGTTTTTGGTAAGCACCCTAAATCTCATCCTGCATATTTTAAATGAATATAAAACAGAAACAGCCAAATTATTGTCAGAGTTGTGATAACTCTGAAATATTTTTATTCAGTTGCCCTGAAACAAATTCCTTCAGACACAGTTGGGTTCCAGAAACCTACAAGTATCTCGAAAGGATCAGACAAACACAAACTCATTAAAGTTCATATACAAAATACCACATTTAATAGTTTCATTAGCTATAAAAAAAAAAATCTGAATTTCAGACTTTATATACAATAATACTTTCAAGAATGCATCACATATTTACAGATGAAGATGACATTTTCCATGTCTTTCCATGGCATTTCCACCATAAATACAATACTAAAGATATACAAGAACTGTTCAGTGGAATACCTGGACCGATATTTTTCTTAGCTATTGTTTTTGTTCAGACACTATCAGTTTTTTCTTAAAGATGAAAGTATTTTCTGTCATCAGTCGTACTCATCAGGTTCTATTTCCAAGTCATCCAAGGAGCAAGGAGATGAGTTTTGCTACCACGTGTACATTTAGGCTGTTTCCCAGGAGACGGTAGCGTTGTTTTACTGTTACTTTGTCAGGGAAGCCTAAAACAGAAACACTGCCATTAGTCTGGGTTTGTTCCTAGATTTTGGTCTCCTGCTATTTTAATGAACAATTCTTAATATAGTTATGATAGACTGCAGCTTATGTATAGGTTTCCCCACACACTCACATAAAATTCACAGCATCACAAAAATAATTTCCACTGGTTCTTCCATTTTCAGTATAGTCATTTCTAAGATTTAACAAGTAGCTTTAAAACACAGCCTTACTCTGCGACTAATGCTAGTGTAGCTTCACTTCATATGGCTCTGGAAGCCCAAAATTCTTGTTGAAGCACAACTACCTCGGCAAGGACAGCAGTACCTACAGCCCTGCACAACTGCTACTCTACAGACTATCAGCTGAACAATCAGCGAGGAAAGTGGCCATGGGCCGAAAGGAAATACACAGAATGTGCAGATTTACTAAAGTGCTTCTCTCCACAACCACTGTATTTTACTTCTAACCTGAGCTCTTCTTACCAGTTAAGGCAAATCAAGCCAGTCTGACTGCACAATAAATCCCAGTACAGGCTGGGCTGTGAGCAAGGCTTACAGCAGCAAGTCATCAAGCACCTGAACAAATTTCCATGTCATTCAACCTTGACACCCTGTGGAATGCACTAAGAAACACACACAGCACCAAAAACGTCCTTCACATTAGAAGAGCAAGGACGAACAAAAAGAAAAGAGGGCCAGGAAAAAAAAAAAGGTCTCGGGTGTGGTAAAGGTCTGCACTGTGCATTAAAGGCCCAGTGGCAGGAGAGAAACTGAGACGTTAGTTATCAATACCCAGTTAGCCAGCTATAGCTGTCCTGGCTCACACTGTTACTCGTGCTAGCTGTGTGCGTTTGAGTGCATCTGCTGTAACTGCAGTGAAAGGCGAAGAGCAGCAGAGGTTCAACTCATCATGTCATTTGCTGAGCTGCTCTAACTTGACCACATCACATTATTTGATCAGACTCTAGGAAGAAACACCTAACTGCCCCTGTGGACACCAGCACCTAGACCAGCTTTGAGGGATACACCTAATGAGCATGCCTAAGTGACAGACACGCTCAGCTTTCACAGCCCTCCAGTGAAATCCTTTTCCAGGGAGGCTCAGGAGAGAGCACAGCTAGGCAGCAGCCAAGCCAAGGGCAGGAAACTGAGGAGGAGGAGGTGTCTGGGAGGAGCTGTTCCATCCCTCTCTGCCAGCTATTAATGCCTTGGACATGGACTACCCTGGTAAACAAATCTTCTGCCAGTTCCAGCCATTCTGCCCAGCTCCCTGGCACTCACGTTTGGACACCCAATTCTTCTCTCTTTGGAACAATCACTTAAATTCCCACACAAACCTCCCCAGTCAGAGTTTTTACTCAAGCCACTGGATAAGGCTCTGAACTTAACAACTATAAAAGAATATATAAAAATGAGTGCACAATTGTACACAAACACATACACATTTATAGCTCAATAATCATATCTAAACAGTAAAAATTCCAGGGTTGCTCCAACTGCCTCTTGGCAGCTCTAAGCCTGGATTAATTTTCAGGACTCGTTGCCTCTTTTATGCCAAGCCAATCTTGTACCACCTCTCTTCCTGCTCAAGTATAGGCTACATGAGGAGGACAGATGCAGTAACTCACAGTATGTGAGTACTCAGTGCACAGTTCTGAACTTTTCTGAACTTTCTTCATATCATCTAAGTCATACATTACCTAACAGCACTTCAGTCTTAGCAATACCTGCTACCAAAGAGTGCTGACTTTCCAGCAGGCTGTTGTTTGTTTCTCAGTAACGTAGACATGTTACCAACAGAAAAAAAGGAAAAGGATCATCCTGATGTCACTCTGATGAAAACAAATCAGAGCTGCAAGAATCATGTGGTCACTTTTACAATATTGCTGTGGGACCCATGATACTGACTCAGACAAATGACTGTAGTATTTCATTGACCCCTAGTGCAATTACTACATTCAGATTCTAAAAGCACACACAAATCTATTAATGTTAAGAAAGAACAATGATGGTAACTCTGCCTCTCCTGTGTAGGAGAGAGTGGCATTATAGATCCATTTAAACAAAACAGTTCCTTTTGTTAATTGTAGCTGTAGCTAGGAACAGCATCTGCTACCAAAGCTTCCTGACATTCACTTCACTTAAAGCTTATTTTCATCTTACAGTTTTCTCATTCTGTAATTTTTTGGGGGCTAACACATTTGCAGTGGGTACACCTTAAGGATTTCTGTTGGAAATTTCAGCCCAAATGGTACTGTCACTACAGAATATAAGTGTAGAGAAATTATAGCACGTCTTCCTTTGAAAATTCCACATTTCCAACCAATGACTTGAACTTTAACACAGAACAAATGCTGTCAGGAATACACACTTTGCTGTAGCTATAAATATAGTAAATTACAAGCCTTTGGAAGCGAAAAAAGAAAAAAAGAAACTTTGCAAATACTCAGAAGAAATTAAAGATTATAGTAACTAACTTTCCAAAGGATTCTAATCACCTAGAAGCAAATAACAGTTTTTGCAAGTACACATTGGGAAACCTCTAGATTCAAACACAGAGAAAAGAAATGTCAGACTTGTGACTCAGTGTACTGGGAAAGACTTATTCTGCATGTGAATCAAGAATGTGTGACGGAGGGAATTGCTGCACAAGAAAGGCTTGTTTCATTTGCTGTGGAAGCTGGGAGTGTAGTGCAGCAAGGTAGGGGCCTGCCAGAATTGTGAGGAAAGTCCCCTTTCAGCATAAGAATCTGTCCCTGACACTACTGCACAGTTCCTAGGTGATAGAAGACAACTTTGTTAAATGAGTGCTCCATAGAAGGTGACTACTTGGAAGCTTCTCATCTTTACAAGCTCAAATTGTTGTGAGAGTTCAGTTCTTTTTCGTGTAAGTAACGAAGCTCACAGCTGCTGCAAAGATGGGCTCTGAGCAGAGGAAACATTGCTTCATTCCAGCCACCTGGAAACAGGAATGCTCAAGGTTTCACAAGATTTTACAAGCTGGACACTCTAAACTAATGGTGTTTTCCAAACATAAATTTCTCTCTGCCTCAGTCCTCCCTTTGTAAGATATAAACATAAACCCCACCACATTCCTCATTGGTATTGTAAAGGCAGATTTAATGTCTAGGAAAACCCAGCTATCATACTGAACATCATATTTCAAAAAGAAATGGACGACTCTCTGTTCAAAAAGGATCTTGATAACATGATAAACTTCTTTTAATAACTCAAAGGATGCATGCAGAATGATGAGAAAACCACACACTGAATAGTAATCCAATATGCAGCCCCGCTGAGATTGTTAGGTTTCTTTACATTAACCTAAGCCAATACGGAGGAGATCTGTGCTAAGACAAAGGCTGTCTGCAGAATATTAAAGAAGACAGGTTATGAAAAAAACCTGCATATGGGCATGTAACTCAACAGAGCACACTAAGTACTGTTATAAAAGCAATCTTGGTTCTGTCTACTCTGAATGTTTAACTTAGCAACTTTGATACTGTTTTTTCAAATGTGATAATTTGCAATGTAAATGAGAAAACTAAGTATATCTACAAAAGGAAAATATACACAAACTACAAGTCTTCTTTAAAACACTAAGTCACACGGGAATTCAAAGGAAAATACAACAAATTACTCAAGGTCACTGACATCCAATTCTGTGGAGGCTGGTATTGCTGAGAGATAATCAATTAAGCTGATGGGATGGCAGTAAGCCAGGCTCCTTAGAGGCTAACAGGCTTTCTTTATTTATGGAAGGGGAAGAGGAATTCTGGTGAATTTGCTGCAGACTTAATTCTGTTTGACCTATACGCAGTATAATGGTATTGTGTAGTCTTGCTCCTTGAATCCCTCTTCTCCACAGAAATAGTTAAGAAATTAAGTATCTCACCTTCTTCAGCCAGCAGCCAGTTGCTGTTGGTCTAAGCCTTTGTTGGACCAACAGCTTTTTCTAGAAAATAGAGGCCTTAACAGATCATTAACTGAAGAGTCTGGCTGCTCCTGAACAAAGAAGCATCTGTATCTTGTGAAATCCCCCTCTCTGTCAGCAGCTGCAAATGTGTGGAAGAGAAAAAGTAAGTGGTTCAGACACCGAGAACCAACAGACTTCCTAAGTTGGCAGGATATGTGACTTATTACAGTTGTTGGTAATCCTGCCTGCTGCGTAAATAGTTTAAAACAAAGGTCTTCCTTCATTGCCATTCAGTAATACAGCATGTCTCATTCCATAATTATTTTTTCCTGATTTACGAAAACAAATATAATGATAAAGGTTAGTTTTTAAAAACTATGAAAAAACTAATAGAAATTCAGAGAAATGTTAGCCAAGGAATAAGAACCAAACATTAAAATAAAGTGGTATGAAAAAGGCTGCAGCACAAAAAGCATGAATTACTATTCATCAAAAAAATAAGTCAGAATTTCATAAAAATGAAGCAGAAACAGGGGCTTTGCAAGCACATACCAAATTCTGGAGGGAATCCATGGAGATTTGCTATTTCCTTTGGGGTAAAGTACCTCAGTTTTAATGTTGACAGCTTCATAAGCTTCTCTTCTTCTGGTAACATCTCAATGCATTTAAACGCTGATTCTAGCTATGAAGAAGATCCAAAACAACAGATATCACTGATACAAGTATAACATGTAAAATTATGCTGTAACACTCACATCATAACAGATTCTCTCTTTGACTATCGAAGTGCCAGAGACAATAGCATGTTTTGTTTGAAATTATGATTGGTATTACATTTTTTCAGCTAACATCTCAACACATGCATTTACAAGAAAGAAAGCAATGTTGCCACATAGGAATCCATCATTTCTTCCTTGAGTTACAAGTCATAGCAATATTCAGTGAGACAACCAAAGGACTATAAACTTTTGTCAATAACAGAATATGAAGAATGACTTAATAGCCTGACCATCTACCAAAATTTACTGTATGGATGCAGCTGTTTCACTATGTTTGCTTTGAGGTTATTCTAAATTCCTATGTTGGATTCCTCATGTGTTTAGAAATGCCATGTAACATTTGTGAATGGCACAGAAGTGCAGGAGGATGTGCTTATGTAGAGAATATATTTTGTAAAAAGTAACTTTAAATAATGGTTCACCCATATATTTTCTTAACCTTTCCAAAGCCTAGAGACTACTTTTAAAAGAAAACACATTTCTATTCAAATATTTTAAACATTTGACAGACTTACTGGATCACCACTGTAGAAAAAAAAAGGCTGGAGAATAAAAACATGATAAACTAAGTTATTCATAGAATTAGTCCATTTTAACATTTTTACATATCCCTGTGAAATCACTATGTGATGCTATAGCTAATAAAATAATAGCAACTATATTCTCCACAGAGGCCCACATATAATTTTGATTTAAATAAACTGCTATTTGAGAATTCAGTTGTCTGAAAAATGTAGCTTTAAAAGCCTTTTTGTTATAATAAATTCAGAACAGCAAAGCAGAACACAGATAAAACGAGTCTAAAAATAAAATATTCACATATTAGTCTAGACATTCTTACCTGTACATCTGCTGCTGTCTGAAGAACTGAGCCTGTGCCTTCCACATAGTGTCCATACCTTAAAAAACAATAAAAAGTGTTACGTGAATATTTTCATTGTACTTCAAATCCTGACAAGTGAAAAGACACAGAGAGCTTAAGGAAGTTCATTTGCTGTGATTAACAAACAGTTTCCTGAACAGATAAAACAAAAACAAAACAATGCTAACCCTGGAAGTGCACTTCGGGCTTTGAAAATAATCTCTGGGGATGAGGGTGTAATCCATGGTCTATCCATGCTCATGCCTTCCTCGGGCAACTGGCCAAGGAATTCAAGCAAAGCATCATCTGAAAGGGTCATCTACACAGCACTCACTGATTTTATACTGTTAAAAGGAAAATGGTCCTAGGTGCTCAAATCAGCTCTCCATACTTCAAGGAGGACAGGATCACTACATTAGTATGGACCTACAAGTTGTATTTAGTTCCATCAGAGACAAAACAGTTGAGTCAGATCGCAGAGTCTCCAGAAAAGGAAGCAAGAGAAGATGGTCAGGTTTCTGTGCAGAACAAGTAGCAAGAAAAAAAAATCTGACTAAATAGTATGTTAACCAAAATTATAAAACCGTACGATAGCTTTTTAAAATCCTTTGTGGTTGATTACACAACTACATGTTTATTCTACAGTCTCTCCAAGGCTATCATTTCAATTTAATTATGTCCTTGCTGGGCTTTCAGAAACATGTTCTGCTGATCTAAACAACAATTGTGCATGAATGTTCTGAACTGAAAGAGACTAAGAAAGGAAAAGAGAGAATTTTTTGCATGATGGAAGAACTTGAGAACATCTCCCACATCAAATGGTGGTGGTTTGCACCTACCACTAACAAATACTATTCCCTATCTTTCTCTTCATATCTGTAGACAGCTGTGAAGGATCTTTTACTTCTTTTGGGGCTCACTCTCCACCAACACATTTGGCATAATTCTTTTCTTTCAAGTTCTTCTAGCCCCACAATGAAGAAATGGACATTCTCCCGTTAGCAGAAATACAGTGATCCACCAGGGTTCAAGCTCGAGAATTTCTTCTCCTATTAGAAAATTTTAGGACTAGTTCTTCCAGTACCAGTGAGACCAACTCACTTTTGTTTTTTAAACAATGTGTAT
This sequence comes from Crypturellus tataupa, assembly GCA_034781795.1. Taxonomy (NCBI): domain Eukaryota; kingdom Metazoa; phylum Chordata; class Aves; order Tinamiformes; family Tinamidae; genus Crypturellus; species Crypturellus tataupa. Next base: position 590,012 of record JAWLRI010000471.1, on the reverse strand, counting down.
GCAAATCTTATTTAGCATCAGGACAAAAGGGCCCAAAACACTAATACAAATCAAAAGAATAATAAAAACAAAATAATAATAAAAGTTGTAATGTTTTGTAAACATGTAATATTTAATTGGCTAGATGAAACGTGAAAAACTCCCTAACAGCAGGTTTTACAATATAATACATGTGGCAGTGAGGAATTTTGATATTCTTTTTATGGTATCTGATCTTATGTTTCAGATTAGTGTATCCACCAAACATCCATTTGGTGTGGAATGATAATGTAACAGTTAAAAAAAGATCACCACCGTACTGAGATTTTAATAAACAGTCTTTTTTTTTTTAACATAAACGTTTGCAGATATCCAGTGTTAGCTGGATTTTTACTAATTATTATTGCATCTGCTGACTTCAGAAAAAATTAATATTCCTAGCAGATTCAGAATGTAATTAAATATGGGAAGTTTTGTCAAAGTGAAAAATGATTCATTGATTTTTGGATATTTCATTACCACTATAATACAGAAAAAAAGGCAGTCTTAATTTTTTACCTGACCTTAATTTTTTTCGTTGTTTCTGCTAGCTTTTAAAGTATTCTTAGTTTCATCTACATAATATATCACTTCTAGGTACACTGTGTCCTGTATTAAGGCTGATAAAAAGATAATTTCCACAATACTGTAGTTTCTGTAACTAATTTTACACTCTCTTAGAAGGTATTACTTCTGTGGTTAACACCATTATCAAGAATTTACAGACCCAGTATAATCATATCTAAAGAAACATTTTTGATTTGCTCTTATTGTTAAAAGGACCCTTTGCCTCTCTCACAGCTTCAGCCACCACAAAGGTTGCTCCCAAGAGAAACCAAGTGCATACAAGGAACTCATCAGCTATGTCCAAATTGCCCAAGCGTCCAAGATCACAAGATCAGCTGCTTGATCCCCCACATACCCCAGGCCACTGCATTTTGCCCTACTTTGCAGGAATGATACACCAAAACATTTGCTCCTCAAAGGACATTCTGGCATGACACAGGCTGAGAGTAGAAGGGTTGCAGAATCACAGAATGGTTGAGGTTGGAAGGTACCTCTAGGGATCATCTAGTCCAACCCCCTTGCTCAAGCAGGGACACCCAGAGCACGGGGCACAGGGTGGCATCCAGGTAGATTCTGAAGATCTCCAGAGAAGGAGACTCCACAGTCTCTCTGGGCAGCCTGTTCCAGGGCTCTGTCACCCTCACAGGAAGTTCTTCCTCATACAGAGATGGAAAATCTTGTGTTTCAATTTGTACCCATTACCCCTTGTCATGTCACTGGACACCACCAAGAAGAATTTTATCTTCTTTACATTCTTCCCTCGGATAATTAATATATATGATCAGAATCCCTCTCAATCTTCTCCAGGCTAAACAGGTCCAGCTTGCTTAGTCTTTCCTCATCAGATATCTAGTCCCTTCAAAAGAACAGGGATCAAGGAATTCAAGCAAAGCATCCTAATCAACAGGATCAAGTCCCTTCAACACCTCTGTTGCTCTACACTGGACCCTCTCTAGAACTCCATGTCCCTCTTGTACTGGGGAGCCCAGAACTGCACACAATACTCCAGGTGCAGCCTCAGCAGAGCTGAGTAGAGGGGTAGGATCCCCTCCCTTGACCTGCTAGCAACACTCCTGCTGGTGCACACAGGATCTTGAAGGCCTTCTTGGCCTGGCTCTTATAACCCAGGAATCCCAAACAGGGATTTGTGGAGCTGCTTCCCAGCAGGTCAGCCCCTAATTTGTACCGGTGCATGGAGTTATTCCTCCTCAGGCGCAGGACCCTGCACTTGTCTTCTTTGAACCTCATGAGGTTCCCCTCTGCCCTGCTCTCCAACCTGTCTACGTCCCTCTGAATGGCAGCACAGCCCCCTTGTACTGTAAGTGCTTGAAGGTCTCAAAATAGTAAAAGCATTGGGTGCAGCACACCCAGGTCATCCTTCGCACATGAACCTTATTGGAAATTTCTGAAGATCAGTCGCAAGGGAGGAAGAAAACAACCCTCATTCTCAGTGCTGTGACAGCGTGACTCTTGCAAGACACTGTCCCGGCAGCTCAGCAAGGCATCCTCCATGCTGCCCGGAGCACTGCTCCGCTCCATTCAGGGTCACATAAAGATAAAATCCATTCCTAGAATAGATCCAACAGCAATTCAATCCTGGTCTGGGAAGCTAACTTGGATCAAGCCTGAAATGTAATTGTAATCAAATCTATAATGCAGGGCTGTAAATGATATGGCCACACTGAGGACCATTTTGGCAATCATCCTTCCAAAAGGCTCATGAAAAGGGAAACAAAGCCAGTAACTCAGATCCTTATGCTCCGAGTCAAGGCCAACTACCACAAGTATCCAGCCTGACTCCTCCTAAATCAGCACTGGGCTAATAGCCATGTTCAAGACCAGATTTCCCACCACTATATACAAAGACTTCATATTTCCAGCTCAGGAGTCTCCTTCAGTATGAATTTGATAAACATGACCACAAAATACCATGACGTATTCTAGTGAAGCCACAAGCAGACTACTTATTTTGACATGTATGACAAATATGAGATACACAAGGGATCATTCTGGCTTTTATTTCACTACTTAAGAAATATATCTTACAAGATGCTGACTCTCCCACAATTCAAAACAGTGTGGGCAGAAAAGACTTACGTTAATCAAAGCTGGAGAAGGGCTTTCCTGCTCCAGAAATTTAGTAATTTTGACTTTTTCCTCAGCTTTTTTATCAGCAAAAGGTTCAAACCATAAAATCTACAGGAAATCTGTTTACAACATCTGCCACTTTAATTTCTACTAATAAACAAATACAACCTGTTGTAAATAACTTTAAATCATCAGCAAAAAAAAAATCTTGTTCAAATTTCTTTAGAATTTTTAAAAAAGCCTAATTTGAAAAATTCACTGATATTAACATAATTTCCTGCAAACTTCCATGCTCCAAACAGCATTTGGCTGAAGAGCTCCTAACCCCTGATCTGTGAGATTTCAGAACACTCAGCCTTAAAATTCTGAAGTACAAACAAGAAAACTACAAGACATAAAAGCACTGGGTGTTTTGTTCCAACACAGATGACCTACAATGCAGACACCTAGCTGGTTTTATGAGAGATGGCCCATCCACAGCTCTTCCAACCTACAGCTGAAAAACCCAAGAAATCAATAAACTGCACAGCCGAGACGGTTTTAATGAGGAATGGATCTGTCATACGTAACACTTTATAACTTCAGGGAGCAATATAAAGAAATTCATTAATGAATCAGTGCTATACCAGACTGCTGGAACCACATTTCTGCAGGGGTAATTAAGCTTCTGTGAAGGTCAGCAACAAATGGTTCTGTCTTTTATGAAGGCTTTTTTGGAGTGGGCATACAATGTTCTGCCAGATTCTCATGTTGGCGTTCGACTGGATAAGGAAGCACGCTGTATTAGAGCATTTTAGGCTTGACTTTTGATGAGATGGCTCTCCTTGCTTTTCAAGTATGCAAATAAAACCACAAGTTTCAGAAGAGGGTTCAGTAAGAGACTCCCTTTTTAACTTACCCTTTTGTGAAGCATGTGGATCTCCGACAGGTGGGCTTAACAATGTCTAACAAAAAAGCATAGCGCAATAAGGCCTTTGGTGGTAAGAAATACTGACTCATTTCTTCATTATCCTCTTCCAGAAAATCTTTTAGCACTTGAATAGAGGAATCATTGTCCTGACTATGCTTCCTTTCTATTTCTTCTGCTGTTTCAAGCTTAAAAAGAAAGGCCCCTTTTGCTAAGCATTTCTTGCTGCTGCAATCAGGACCAGTGCTTGGATCCAAATTCTTCTCTTTACAAAGCAAGGAAGAACTAGTTTCATCCAGGCTGTCAGCAACTTTGTCCTTGAGTAAGTCTTTTACATCTTGATCTGGAAACCTTGTCAATATCTAAGGAGTAACAAATAGTGAGGAAAAAGTAAAGAATTGCTTTGATATTGCAATAAATAACCATAGAATCTGCAATAAGATTTCATTCACAAATACTCAGAATAAAGTTAACTATTACTTCTTTGAGAATTTCAAAAGATTTTGACATCAAGATTTGATGATGATTGCAAAGAATCATTCTCGCAAAAAGATATTTCCAGGGTTGTGAAAAGGGTAGCAAAATGCAGTGTTTTTTAAGCTGCTAACAGCCTCCAAAAGCTTTGCCAGTTTGCTCTAAGCCATCTCAGCCAGCTGTAGGCATTTCAGTCCTTAGAAGACTCAGCATTCACCAAAAAAAGTGTTAATACCCCTAATCCAAACAGTTTTTCCCCTGCCCACTGAACCAAAAATTTAACCCTCTGTTTTCATAAAATAAACTAAACTTAACTAAGAGAAATTAGACTCACCTCCCCAGGAGATTGGAAGGAAAATGGTGTTGGGTGAAGCTTTGCAATTAGGAAATATCGCAACCTAGAATTAGGAATGCCAAGCTGTAAGTAAAATCCACAGGCCATTAGTCCATGTGATACAAAAAAGACAGGTCATCTTGTCATAGATAACTACATCTTGTCGTAATAGAAGGGATATTATCACAAAAGTTATATACCATTTATTTACAGTAATAAAACTGTCACACTAATATATCTTGCCATTTTGAAGCTATCAGAATTAATTGATAATACCTGAGCACTTTTACTGAACCCATGAACTTAACTTCTATGATTAAGTTCCTCAAGCAAACAAAATAAACAAATTGGTTTTCTTTTCATGGTTTTGGCTTTCTCTCTAAATGAACAAACATTTCATGAGTAATGTAAATGTAAACAAAGTTTTTACCTAAGGTAATAAAAAAAATGACATTATTATCACAATTTCTAGAGACAGACACTATCTGTTTTCATCAAAAAAGTAAAATGGTGTTTTATTGTCACATTAAACATGGAACTATACAAAACATCTAACAATGAAATCAGTGTATGACAACTCATTTTCAATCTACTCTTTATAAGCTTCCCTCAAAATAGCTATAGCACTCCATCAATTCCAGTTAGGAAATTGCACAGTTAGGACTCTCCCTTAATTCTTTTTGCAGTTGCCAGGGAAGCAGCCAAACAAGAGCCCCTCCTCCCACAAAGTCAAGTTTTCTGCACTGGAAAGATGATGGGAATCAGCACTTCCGAAGTCACGAGGCTCTTGTCAGGAAAACTACGTTCCTGATCATAGTGTAAACTCATGCTTCTTTAAAAAACAGCTATGATTGCAAAGTAATACAAGGGCTGGGTCCTCAACAGTAACAGCAGCATTACTGAGGCAGAATAAGAAGCTATGCCAGATGGCTCTCTCATTTAGAACAATGTCTTCAGCACTGGACATCACTCTCTTTATTCAGCACAGTAAATCATTCTCACATTCCCCTGAACTCAACACAGTTTGAAAACTTAAAATGATATCAGTACTCACACAGGTTGGAGACAAGAGAAATTCTTGATATTTAAATCCACATGTTTCTAGTGTTTGCAAAAGTTCATTTCTGGCAGTGAGAAGAATCAAAAAGCAATTATTCCTCTCATAAGTACTTATATACCCTCAGGCCCTTTTTCACCCTTAATAAAAACACATGAAATGCAATAACTTAAGTACTAAAGACATTCATCAGATTCACTGAAAGAATCAAGAGAATTATAGCTATGAAGTCATCGATTTGTGCATTACAGGAGACAATTCCCTGTGTTCAGATGATGTTACACTAGCCAACTAGTGACTAAGACACATCCACAGGTAGTCCATAACTATTTTGGAGGAAATCCTCTTTCAAAAAAGAGCCCATGTCTAGAGAAGTATTTACATCATGTTGGAAGGAAAATACATCACGAACTATAAAACAAGAAACTGAAATCGCTACAGGTAGCTCACTACTTCCCTCTGTTCATACTCAGCCAAGCCTAGCAGGAGTGATAATTCAAAGGATGACAAAAATTGGTAGCTTTGATAATAAAAGTGAGGCAGGACTGTATCAATAAGCATGGGGAAATCCACTGAAATCAAAGCCCGCCTACAACAGACTTGTCTTCACTATTCTTTGCAAACTGTAGAAAGCTACAATTACATCAAAATTAAGAGCTGTGACTTGTACCTGGTTCTGGCAAACCTGGTGTCAAAAGAAAAAGCAAGAATTTTGTCTGGTATGTTTTCTGAGCTACAAATTATTTCAAAAACTGGGCAGCAAAGCAAATCTCAAGCAACTTTAGGTACAGCAGCAGCAGTTTGAATCTCCAGCGTGTATTCACAGAAAACTTGTGTGTGCTTTACCCAGCTAGAGCTGGACATGCCTTCCCCTGCCCATCATATTCATGGAGGAGCACGATGATACGCAAGCTGGCCCCTCTCTTGTTACTTTGGGGAACGCTAGGAAGAGAGCCTACTCTAATCCACCAAGTGAAAAACCCAACTACAACTCCCTTCCCCTCCTGCTTTGCCTACAAGTTAGGAGAATGCCCCTGCTGTCATTACATAATCTCACTGCCATCTCTTCTGTATTTCAAATCAAAGTTATAACCATTTTCAAACCATCTCTCTTGACCATTTGATGTCAATACTGAAACAGTTATAATCCACTATCAACAAAGATACTGAACAAAGCCAGTACAAATCACTCCAATCTTAATACAAGATGCCATAAGTTTCTATCAAGCATAAAAAACCCAAACTCTAAGTGCTACATACTTTTATTGTTTTCTTTGAAAATGAATACTATTCCTTTCTAAAATATACAAGATCATGGAAGATGAACAACAGAGTTAACTTGTTCAAGTTATAACACATTTTATCTCAGCTGCTTAGAGAAGTAATCTTTCAGCAAGCTCCTTTCAAATCCTAAGATTTTCTTTTCTAAATTAAATTATATTAATAATAATCCATAGCTGCTAACTGTCCTCATCTCACACTATATTTTCTTAACTTCTAGGAAATAAAAATCCTGCTTTCACCTCTTAAAAAATGTCCTTTATTAAAAAGATACAACATCCATAAGTTAGATTTCACCTTGCAGAAGAGGATTCAAATCCTTTAACATTTTCCAAGAGTATGTATTTTGGAAGCTTCTGAAGCCTACAGGGAAAAAAACAACAGAAAAAAAGAAACAGGAGTCGGGTGTAAACTATACACTCTATTACCAGACAAATTTGTTTACCTATAAAATAAGATCATAATTTTTCCATGCCAGTTTAGTGGCAAATGGCAATCCCCAACAAATGTACTTTAAAGGTGGTCTAGATCAAGTAATGCCTAACTGAATTAGAAATGTGGACTGCTGTTGGTAACACCATCCCCCTGAAAAAAAACCCGTTTTTTTCAGATAGAATACTTAATACCCCATCTCTACCACATGCACATATTTTTGAAAATGTCTGCCACTGTTCACTTTCTGAAGCATAGTATTTTTATTCAAAAGGCTGATAATTGTCAGAGGGAAAAATTTCAGTATTCATCTGTGAAACAAGAAACTTCTAAAGTGCACAAACTTGAAATCGATGTCAAAATGTGTCATCAAGACTAATAACGTAATACTACAAACAGAATTCATTTACTTGCTTTGTTTTAAGAAAGACTACATTTTCAGAGCTCAAACAACAGATAATTCTTCATTTTATATAATTTACATTTTCTTATTTGCAGGGGGAGGCAAAGGAGGCTTCTGAGGTGTAGTGGCATCAGTGCAGAAGTCTGGAAACATACTGATTCTGGAATGAACCTATTAAATTTCCAGAGAAAGGAACATGCCAAAACTAGGGACCATTCTAACAATTTAAAAGCAGAGACAATTCAGATTTGAATGTTTAGGCTTGTTCTCTGTTCTGATTAATACTCTAGTAAGGCTAACAGACACAGTCTCCATGCCACATATGAGATCTAAAAACAGTGTATGGGAACAGAAAAGTAATGATGCAGAAAAAAGTCAGTAAGTGACTTCAGACTTGTACTACTGTAAATCACAGCAGAATTTATCACATTCTTAATTGCCACCAATTGAAGAAATTCACAAGAAGAACTAAAAATCTAAAACATTTTACAAGAAATCATGAAATATATAGAGATACTAAAATGTAAAAATATTAAATATTAAAAATATTAAAAGCAGCAGTGAACTAGCAAAGGAAGAAGCAACCAGATTTCCCGGAGAAAAATGGAGAATATCCCTGTTGGTATGTTCACCCCCAAACAACACCTCCATCACCCACTATGAAGCTTATTTCTAGAGTAATGAATGCAGAGCATATGCAGAAATGCAAGAGCTGGTACAGAATTAACATCTGACAAGGAAAATAAACACCGCACAGGGAGGATGTGTTAAGTACTTGGCATGTTTTAACATTATGCCTGTAAAATTGCCAAACCTTGATGTTTTAGCATTAGATTTCACTGGGTTATGGCTTGATCACAATAAATAGCTAGTATCCTGATCATCTGGGTCAGACTTGATATTCACTGGTTAGAGGGAACAGCATTCACTGCCAAGCACTCTCACGCCCTGAACTTGTCCTTTTCTTGCATTTAATGTTGTTCTTGTCAGTCTATCTTTGAGCCTCATTTATGCTACATTTCATTATAAAAAGTTGAATATCATGTAGCAAGAACCAAAGGATAGGAAATTATTTTATAGTTTCCACGAAGTGTATGTGTGCCGTTTCAAAATAGAAGGTGAATTGATAATTCCTATATTCCGATTTTTTCCCTTTTTGGCCTGAAATACTCCATAGTCAGTGTCTGGTAAAGACGTCACTTCCAAAACATACACAAACACTATCTCAGCAAAACATAAATCCATTAGAACTAGGAAACTGCAGAAACCAACATCCTGAGCATACTGGAGGCTGCTTACAGCAAGTGCTGCTTCACAGAACGGACGTGCCCAGAGGAGATAAGGGATGTTGGGAGCACCTCATGGGGAGTACAGATAAAGCCGTAGAGGAGTCCAGTGCCTCTGCATCGTCATGGTCACAGGGAAGAACACGTGTCCTGCCACCTCTGAGCCTCTAGTTCCAAGAAGGTAAAGCTCCAGTCCTTCATGCAGCTAAGCCCACAGCAACCAGGAAGCACCATATGCACATTAGCAGCCCCAAAAACAGCCATCTCTGATTGAGTCTCAGCCTAATGGAAAGGAACACTGAGGTCAGGATCCCCCCTAAGGACAAGGAAGATGCTAATATTCTGACAAATGATTAACCTAGAGACTATCTGCTGGTTTTAATTTAACATTCGGAAATATCAGAGTGTGGGTTATGTTCCTTGTTCAAACAAAAAAAACCTTTTGCAATTTTTAGAAAGCTACCTGTTTTTCTGTCTCTAACAAAAAAAGGGGGAGCAATAACAATTTTTTTTTATGTTTATTATTTGTCTAATTCATTGGACTACGAAATTTAGTCAATGGATTTCTTGCGTTTTCTGTCCCAGATTTATTGGAAGATCTCAGCCAAAACACAGGTGTCTCTGTTCTCCATCTCATACAGGTAACAGGAAGGAGGGTGTCTGACTAATGCTGCTGGCTGCAGCAAAGTTGTTCCTGGAAGAAGGGCAAAGACCCTATTCTCCTAGAGGTAACAGCAGTTTGAGAGGAAGTCTGTTGATGGTGCTGGTTTCTTTCTGTGCAAAAAGATTTTGTAAGGCAGTAGAGGTAGTAAGACCTCTCCTCCAGCTCTGAGGGTAAAGACTAATTTAGATCAGGAATGCACGTTTTGCTTGGATTTACTGCTTCAAAAGGGAGTGCATGAATAATACCAACAACTATTTTACTACGAACTACAGTTCCAGACAACAAAAGTGGTAGATGACCACAGAGTGTACAGCACTGTTCAGTCCATTCAGTCCTATTTAAAATTTTTGGCTGTACTACTCAAGAGATTGTACTACAAATGGAAAATACACACTCTTCCCCAAGGCAGCGCCAAAAGGACAGAATATAGACTGATAAAGAAGGAAAGGCGAAGGAACATGTATTACTTTTTAGAGCCAGCAAGAGATTTAGTCAAATATTATCAAATGTTACCTCTTCAAAACATGGAAGTTTTATGTTGAATTGAATATAACTGAAAATAAACAATTTCCAACCTTCTTCATTTAGTCAAATTTTAAACAAATACACAATAAAAAAAGAAAAAGACATATACGATGATAATGGTTACATAAGTTACACAGAGTCATGTGAAAATAAATGATTTACACCATATTACTAGCAAAGTTAATTTATACCTTGGGAGAATATCAAGGATATAGAGAAAACTCTTTGTCCGTGGATCAGATACATCACCCTGCAGACCAATTCTATGAAAGAATAAAGAAACATCTGTGTATTATTTGGAGTAGATCGTCATCTGACTTTCATTTTTTCTACACAATACTGATGCTTCTCCCTTTGAGTTTCAGAAGGAGTTCTGCAACAGGCATCATGTCCAGACATGAGGGCCTACTCATGGGGCAGTGTCCTAAGAATTGCTCTGAGGAATGAAAGTCTGCCCTGAAATCCATCAGCTCTAAGTGAGGTTACATTTGACAGCATTCAGTAATGAAACTCACTCCCCAGAGCATTTAGTATTCTTGTCTTAGGCAGCAAAATCCTTGGTCATTCCGAACCCACAAGAAATCTCACAGAAGTCCCTGGAAATACTTGGCTATCATACATTCAGTATGTTCAGCATTTTCTATGAATTAAAGCTTTACTGCTCCAATTTTGCAGGATTGAGTCCCTTGTGAGTAACTTTGCTAAGAGGACCAATTTCGTAACACTAAACTGGGCTGCTTATGTAGCTTAATTACTGCAGACCTGTGTTCCTCTTATATCTGTATCAGCTCTTGAAAAGAACAAAACTCTGACAGAGGAGCATTGGTACATCCCTAAGTTACCTAAGCACAGTTTTCTTCTTACCATACTATGAAAGAAAACATAATGAAGAACTCCTTGTCTCCTATATACACCATATGTTCGCGCAAGCGCACTTGTAAAAATAAAATTAGAAAATAAAACCTACGTGTATATCCAGAATCTGATCATCTTAATCTAGGCTAAGATAGGAATATTCCTCAGAATTACTTATTTGTACACATGTGCAATTTTTAATGCACAACAACATCCTCCATTCTTAGTCACACATAAAACAGAGGATTTCCAATTCTCCTTCTGGAGTTACCCCAGTGAAAGATCAGGTCAATAAATAAAGGGAAAGAAAATAAACATAAAGAATAAAATCTTTGAATTTCCCTGATAGAGAAGCCATAAGTAGAAATTAGAGGCTGTAATAAGTTTAATTTAAGTGTCTTAAAATATACGTTAAAAAATAAAGATCAGTAATTCAAATCAAAATTATTCTATTTCTTCTGTTTTAGCAAACTTCATGTCAATAAGGCCACAACACTGTTACTCAAAGAGACCAAGATACAGAGAGGAACCACATAGTTTCACTCTTGGAAACATTTTCCTGTAACAGTACCATTTAACAGCAGCACGTTTCTCTGAATGTGCTATACTTACCTTGTAAATGGCTGACAGGGAGGACTCATCAAAATCATATCAAAACATAATCTGTCAAATTCTTTCAGTGTTATGCCCTGGAAAAGGAGGGAAAATGGGAGCTGTAAGTTGTATTGTACTTCTAACTCTTCCTTTAGATCAAATTATTCGTTTACTTCCAAGACATCTAGTAAAAAACTCCCTAATCTTCCTAATAACTTAATTCTTACCTAATCTTTGGCAAACCCCAAAATACAAATATGCACTAACTGCTTTGACAATGAATCAAAACCACTGATCAAGCAGGTACAATCTTTTCTTAATGTAAGCACTCTTTCAGAAGAGAGGTGGTATTCTGTGGTTCTTTCTATAGACCACATCAAACCACTGACTAGATATTCTCCCCATCCATCTGCCAAATAAAGTATCATTACTCAGACATTAAATATTTGTAACTCAAAATTTATTACAATATCAAAAACAGGTGAAAAATATTTTGATCTTCTCAAGCAACAAAATCTCTAAAACAGAAAAATGGCTCAAGTGTTAACCTGATCTGAAGACTTATTTCTCACCAGGAAAAAAATAGAAAAAAAAAATCATGCATATAACACACACATACATATTTAAAAGGATCAATAGCTTTGAGATATCAGAAACAAAAAATTATGTATGTGGTATGCGTTATGGCCAATGCATTAGTTATTCTTAGACAGATGGATCTTAACTCTTGGGAGGTCACTATTGTAAAACTGTAAAATGAAATTATAAAGTAACTTCTAACTAATGTAATTATAAAGTAATTTCTAATTATACCAAGGAAAAAGCACATCTAGACTGCTGCTCTAATTGGTTATTAAAACAAGAATCCATTTTACCAAATTCTTTTTCATATAATTTGGAAAGGGGAAAAGATTACTAAAACATTTGATCTTTTAAGTCCACAAAAAATTAATACTGTCCTGTCCAGTATATTTTACTGTGCTTTACTGAGTTATAGTTATAACTGCATAAGGAAGACATGACTCCTAGTGATTTAATTAAATTCTTTTCAAATATATGATTTTTTTTTAATCTAAAAATAAGAATTTCATCATTTCTTTAGAACTGGTAAGCATTCTTGTTGACATTCACATAACCTTCCCTGGTGCAGTAATCAAGACTTTCAGGAGAGGATCCCACTGTGAGTTATGTCTCTACCTCAATAAGCAGCCACAGTGCTTGTAAGGAGTCACAGATACTTTAAGGCTGCGATCTTCCCAATGACATAAATTATGTTGTTTCTCCTTGTTAATAATGTGGTAAACAGCTGACAAACAAGTTAATTCTAGAGATGCCAGACTAGAGGAGAAAAGACATTCATTACTCACCTCAATTGTTTTTGCCCATAGTGGCGTGCTGGGAAAGTTGTGTTTATAAACCTCATTGGCAAGAGTGTTCACGTCAACGGCAGCAACAACTTCTGCAGACACACAGCTATCTAAAATTAAAAGAGGAACTTGAAAACCGTAGCTTTGCTCTTTCACTCTAGAATGAGTTATTTCAGCTGCATTATAACTATATTATTTCAGCTGTATTATAACTATCTTCAAAAAGAAAATGGAAATTACATGATCAAACTTTGCTGCGCTGCTTTAAAACTTCGTTATAACATATTTACTAATTGTATGATCAATACTTCTCTTCCTTAAATATCCAAAAAGGGAAGCTAATGGTGTACATTTTAATTCGTAGCTCTTGGCACACATAAACTCCAAGCAGGGAGTATTTCCACAGTATTCCTTCCCATCCACATGCCCTTCGTCTCTGCAACAACAGACCTCCTTAGTCACAGGAATGTGGCCTGAGTCAACTTGGCGAGTCCAGCAGCAACTAACTGAGCTTCTCGAGCTGCTAATGAAAATTTGTTGCATAGAATCCAAACACGTTATTTTAGAAGCATACCATTTCTCTTTGCGAGAAAAAGAGCACCAGTAAATTTGAGTTGTGGATATATACGTATGCTCTTGTATTAAAGCCTTCAGAAGGGACCTGAAAAAAGTTTGTCTCGGGTCCACCACGAAAGATCCACAAGGAAAAAGATAGAAAAAAAATAGAGGGGAAAAAAGGAAAAAAAAAAAAAGAGAGAAGATCACCAATTAAAGATCTGCATAATCACCATAAACACACAAGTTACTGTCTTGACATTTTGATTATGAGTTTTAACTGAGGTTATTACACACAGGTGTATCCACAGTGACAAGAGAATGACCACACCTGAGATTACAGAACAGGTATGTTAACACTGACATCTAGCGTGTAAAGCACATTCACTATCTAACTTTTTACAAGAGCGTTCAATAATCCGTACTTTCCTTTCATCTTCCTAAAACAAACTTATATAATGAAAACAAACTTCAGGTACTGTTTAAGAGCATTTCGTCATTTATTCTTTCAGTTTTAAGACCTGCAACTCAGACAGATAGATCCTTACCATGTGTCCTAGGACCTCAAAAATGAATTTAAAAATCGAGAATCTCAAACTATTCATTTGAGACTAATAATGTTTAAACTAGAGTTTAAATATTACAATTGCAAAGGCAAACACTGTGCTTTCCATCACAATTCCCTATTCCAAAGTCTATCACTTTACCTACCAGCACTCCAATCTCTCCCTCCATACATGTAAGAGAAAAGAAACATCAGAGATTCACCTTAAGGGACTTTCACAGGCCCAAATGCCTGGAAATACTGAAAGAGAGCACATAACTAGTAATTTATTGAAAGCTCTTGCAATACAATTTTCAACCTAAACAAGAGATGTCACGGAACGTGCTTCTCCAGAGAACTTACTACAATTTTAACAAAAAAAAGAATGTGGCTCTGGGAACAGGTGGAAAAAGAGTAAGTCCAATTTTCAAAACATAACACTTAAAAGAAAACTATAACTATGTACAAAACAGTTTAATTTTACGCAAACTAAAGAAAATATGTGTATTTTTAAAGTGAAACCCAAAGCTGGGATATTTAATTTACAATGTATTTCTAAAAGATATGTTAGTGCTCCAAAGGAAGTTACAAACATGCCAGCAAAGCTCCTGAGGGAGGTCCAAGAGCCTATTTTTAGGCAGACTAAACCCCAAATCTCTCTTTTGGTTGGTATCAGATGCATTTAAATGTTTGTCACCCTATTAGAAAGGTACTGAATTGCACTTGAGTCTTAAAAACTCTAGGATCCACACAACAAAAGTTCAGTAAATATTAGTTAAATTGCATAGAGGGGAAGCCATCAAACTTTGGCCCCCAATTCTCTACTCTGTTGTATGCAGGATGTTTGCAAGACATTCCAGCCATGCAAAAGTTATTTGAATGAAAGGAACACTACTGTCATGATCTGAGAGTGCAGCATCTACAACAAAAAGATAGGATGCATGTGCTAACTTCCAGTTTCAAAAAAGCAACCAAATTTCTGATACTAACATATATGTCCTCTCCCATTTCAGAAGCATTGATTCCTTTGTCATGTGTTTCTACCAGACCTTAAAATTAACATGGATCTGTTTATATTCACCACTGCACTTTTGTGCTAGAATCATCAATAGCAACAAAGTGCATGAAACACACTGCATCCCAACAAGGGCACCGCTTGGCACATCTCAGTGTATTGAGAAATCACAGCCAAACCAATTATCTGCTCCAACAGGTATACGGAAACAGATGGAAAAGGGAAGATTAGTCACATATTGTGCCAGTTCTGTTTCCTTTTAACATAAGCAGCAAAGATTTCATTTGAGCTGTCAACTCTTGGCTAAAGAGATTACGCTGTCTATGACTACAGTCAACACCATTATCAGTAAATCTGATACTTGCTTCCTACAGGATACTCAGCAACCTTTTCTTCCCTGCTCTATTCATACACAATTTGTGCGTGTTCAGCAGTATAAATTATGTATTTTTTATTTTAAAATTATTATAGAATAATGAATTTGGCTGTAAAATCTTACTCAAACAAGCAATACTTCTATTTTGCAGTGTGCTTGTTAGCTTTGCTTCCTACTGAGGACAGCTGTGCTCACTGATAGTGCACACATCAGTTTAGTACGATGCACCATACAATGAGATAATCATATAAATCAAACAAAATCAAATAAAATGAATAATCTCAGAGAAGAGAGATTCCAAAAGATTTACACTTTCACTCTTTAAAATTTTCAAGTTACACAAGAAAATTATCACTAAAAATCACTACAGTACCTTTTAAAAGCTGTCTGAGCAGATTTTATGCACAAAGGGGTTTGAGTGTTTCGGGTTTTTTTGCGGAGGAGGCAAGGAAAAGGAAATGTTTGTTTTTGTGACCTGCCAGACTATAAATGTTTGTGGCAGAGCTCTGGAATACATTTTGCACGGGAAAACTGCCTAAATTAATAGGCCATGTTAAGTTTGTTTTGGTTTGGGAGAAAGAGCAGGCTGTTTGTTTGATGGAAAGTTACTATGGAAATGAATTTCTAGTCATAGATTTTCTAAAAAAAAAAAAAAAAAAAAAAAAAAAAGCAATTTTTAAGTTTTCAGTGTAGATTCTTTGTACTTTATATAGAAGCAAAGTCTATGTAATCTTGATAATCTTATAGGTTTTGACATATATGATCTAAGCATCTATCTTTATTTATCTTCCAAGAGAAGAAACGCACTCCCACCTCTTAGCTGCCTCAATCCTTCAAGCAGAAAAGCCCCTGACAGGAATATTCATCTGCTTATATTCACAAATATGCACACACGCACAAATGAAGTCAGCCCTGAACACGGACTATAAAGAACAAAATATAAGTCTAAAAGTTGAGAATTCTGCATCACAACCTCAGGTTTGTCAGGGTTCCTCTTTTAAAGTTAATTAAGATCAGTTTTCTAAATTAAATTTTGTTATATGTCCTTGTCATTAAACATCATATATCATTAAAAATGAGTCAAATTCTAAAACAAGAAATTCTGCACATGCTGAATTACCTACCCATAATAAGACAGACAATCCTTAGCATATTTTCTCTTTGAGTTTGGGATTAGTCTTTACATTTAGGAAAAAAACTCTTTTCATTGCAAAAGAAAACCCGATTCCACAATGCAAGAGCACCTTTCCCTTATTAGCAGAGACGGGCTAGGATCTAAATGTCTGTGAATTTTCAATAACTGAGTTATTTCTTAGTAGAGATTTAAACCTAAACCTTAATCTGTAAGATTACAATCACAAAACCAATTGTATACCTCTTGATGACATATCTATTTTAATGACAATTACCAAAACCAGAAACGTCCTCATCCTGTAAATCCAAATACATGGAATCCTGAAATTCATTTTATGAAAGCTCACAGACAAAAAGGACATCAAGGCAGAAAAACACCAGATTTCTTGGAAAATATCTACAGTCAACTGAAAGTATTGACAATTTCCAGAAAAACACAAAGCTGGACTAGCTCTGCTAAACATAACTTGGTGCTAATGTGGCTAGGATCAAACACTGACACTCAGCTTGGAAGAACAGTAGGATCACTTTTGTAGAATAAGTATATTTTCTGGAGGGCTCCAACTGAAGGATTCTCTGCTCTCATTTTTTGGAAATTTCCTATTACCTTCTCTCCAATCTATGCATTTATCAGAAACTATGAAGTACAGCATATAACCTTCATTTCTCAAGAAACTGGCTTATAAAGCAGTGATGAAATAGAGGATTCTCTTTCAAGCTTTGTTATGTATATAAAAAGCCTCTACAATATTTTGGTATTTAATGTAAATGGAAGCTGCCAAACAATCTGCCATTTGCTATATGACATCCAAAAAAACTGCATCATAGACATTTTCAAAAATCACGGTATCATGTACAGGCCTAAAGCATATAAGAAACCTATATACAAAAGTACTTACAAAGAAGCACTTGCTTTTCCCATTTGAAAGCAAATATTTAAATCCCACTTGCCTTTACTTGGTTTCTTTGTAAACTTTTTACAAAAACTGAATCCAGATGACTAAAAGACATAAAGAGAAAGCAACAGGAGGGATCAAAATGCCTGACTTTATCAGGCATTATTCTTGAATGCAATTTACCTAAAAAACAACGTTACATAGTGACTTGTCATGAAATATTTAATTCAGTGGAAATAATATAGAACCATTTTGTTCCTGTTGCCTGGCTATTAGTTTTAACAACATTCAAAATAATATTCTCACCTACAAGCGTACAATTTTACACTTTTTGGAGTCATAGAAATAGGACAACGGAATGCCTATGGGGAGAATTTTGTGTTTCTTGTCACACAGTTCCCAGAAAAATAAGCAGAGTCAAAATAAGTTAAGCCAACTATGATGCAGTCTTATATCAATTTGATACACAAATTTAAATTGGTATTTAACATGTTAGTACTATCTAGGGTTATTAACGCCAATAGAAATGTAAGTCTCCTATGGAAGGTCCCTATGCCTGCCTTGACTGGTATCACTGCAAAAAAACCCTTAGACTTAAAAAGACCTCAAATCTCACCTATACCATTAATATGCAATTTCTTCATTCAAATATAAGCCCAGAAGAACAAAAAGGTAAATTACAGCATGCAATGACAGTGACCCAACTGTTTGACAACTTCAGAAACAGAAAATTTGGAAAAGAAATCTACCCTCTCTGAGATGCAATATGAGTGTTCTGGATACTCCCTCCCCCTCCACACAGCACCAGACATAAAGGCAGTATGTGCAGGCAGGCCACCTCGTGCACGGCAGCTACCAGGCCCCGTATCTTTCTGGTACAAGTTGCAATATTCAATAACCTCCTCAGGCCACATTGAAAATATGCCTCAATCTTTTCAGTATCTTGCTGCGCTCCATCATTGAAAAGTGTTCTTTTAGCTGGAAATTGATAGCCACAGGATATCACATGTGACATTAGAATTTCTTAATTATTGCGGCAGTCACAAGATGTCTATCATTGTGTTAAAGGCAGAGCCGGATAACATTAGGCAGTGTTCCGTTTCCATGCATGCAAGCTCCAACACACGACAAATAGCTGCATGCAAGATTATAGTGGAGGCTGTTTCAAGAATCAGTTCACTCTATGGAAATCATGTATAAAATAGCTCCTAATGCATTAGCAGCAAGGCAAAGGGAAAGGAATATTATTGTTATATAAATGCATATTAAATATTACATATATTAATATGCACATTATATGCACTATATGGTGTTATTACACATACTATGAATAAACAAAAGTATGTAGCAGAAAAAAAGCCACACCAAAAATTGAGAGTATGTTTTAAATGAATGAATGATAACAAATGGATTCTATGCTATAAGCATAATCTCTCAATAATACATCATCCACTGGGAAAAAAAAATAACAAGTTGAGTTTTGACTTGATGTTCCAAGAAAGTGCTCTCTGTTGTACCGTATAACAAAAAGATGCCGAAGCTTACAAAGACCGAAGGATGTGAAGGCCTGTAGTTAAGAACAGAATTACTAGCGTGTCCTCATAAACTATATAGATTTGTGCTGAAATCACTGCTTGGGTCAATAACACTGCTCAATGTACTGTACAAGGGAGATCAATAGGCCTAATTCAGTATTTTATTTGAGGAAGCCAAATCATGGAGAATCCACAGGATTTTCAGAAGGTCATCGAGGCCATAGTCAACAATTCAGTAAATTCAGCTCTATGGTTCCTGGTACCAAAATCAAGAAAACGAGTATGACTAGTATCACTACATCTGTTCCAGTTTCATATTCAGTGTTCCTTTTTCAGGAATTGTTATACGCCGGCCTTATGCTGCATCATGTAGGAACTGTCCCCCTAGGGTGGTGCCACCACGAACACGTCGGGGAAGCTCTGGCCAAGCGGAGTGGCCACCCCACCTGCACATCCCCACCACAGGGCTGGGATGTGGGTGACTCTGCGGCACAACCGTGGTCCTGCAGGGACCAGCTGCAGCCCCCCAGGGCCCGTGGGGCCCTCCGCCCGCACCATGGCGCTCCTGGGCCCTTGGCACAGCCTGTCCTTGGGGGACCTGCACAGCTCACAGCTGCAGACCCCTAACACAAACACAATGCCAGCCAGGGACCACTTGTCACACAAGGCCACCTTTGAGGCTCACTGTGGCAGCAGCAGCCCCTGACTCCTGGCCAGGCCCAAGATGCTGCCATCCCCAGAGCCTTTCAACACCAAGGCCTCCGCCACAGCGCCGTCCTCAAGCCCTGCCCCGCTTCCCCGGCTCGGCAAGGGGGTGCGGGGCCTCCCCACCCGCCCCGAGCTCCCTCCCACACGGTGCTTGTGCAAGACGGGCAGGGGCGGCCGCACGGGCGCGCCGGGGACGGGCGCAGCAGCGGGGCCATCTTAGCCTGCCCCGGCGAGAAAATGGCGCCCCCCGCCCTCCGGCTCGGGGTCCTGGCGACAAGATGGCGCGCCCCGGCCCACCGGGCGGGGGTGCCGAGGGTGCCCTACTCCCAGGGGCTGCGACCGGGCTGCGGCGGCGGCAGCGAGCGCCGAGGGGGGCGCTGGCGGCTGCCCGGTACCTTTCAGGGCTTGGTGCATCCCCCCGATGCCGCTGTAGAGCTCGAGCACGCGGAGCGGCGCCATGCTGCGGCGCCGCGGCCCGCCCCGCCCGACGCCTCCCCGCGCGCCGCCCGCCCGTTCCGCCGCTCTTTCGTTCCCACCTGCCTGCCTTCCTCCTCCTCCCTCTTCAGCCTCCTTCTCTTCCCCTCCTCCCTCTGCTCTCCAGCTCTGCGCGGATGGTCCCCGCGGCTCAGGGCCGCCAGCCCAAGGCAGGCTCTGCCAGGGATGGCTCCATGCCGGCCGCTGCCTGCAGGAGCAGATTAATTCGGCCCCCGCTAATCGCTTATTAAACCCAAACGGATCTTAGGAAGCGAGAGGTGAAACTGCTCGCTGGCCTGGCTGGTACTGCGGCCCCCGAGAAGCTCCAGGCGGCAGCTTCAGAGGGAGCGAGGCCAGCTCCTGGCCCTTGATGAGAGCCCCGCAGCTCCGCGTGCGCGCAGGGCCGCAGGCGCCTCGGTGCTGCGCGCGGAGCGGGGCGCCTCAGGAGCTAGGGGAGCGCATTCCCTGGAATGGGACACAGGAGTCAGGGGAGCGTATTCCCTGGAATGGGACACAGGAGTTAGCGGAGCGCATTCCCTGGAATGGGACACAGGAGTCAGGGGAGCGTATTCCCTGGAATGGCACGAGGCGAAGGGCCTCGTGGGTGCGCAGGGCGGTGGCGGGAGCCGCGCCGCACTCTCTGCTTAGCTGCACCGCGGTGCTGACGGGCCATGACAGTTCTGTGGGGCTAAGCTCTTTTTTTTTTCCTTTTTTTTTTTTTTTCTTTTTCTCAGTAATGATGCTAGCGTGCAATGATATTTCTGAGCCATTTCAAAGCCTGCACTGCTGGCAGAACAGGAAGGAAGGAAATAACTGATGAAACTGTTCTAGATCGTCTTAACGAAATCGCGTTTGCTAAATAGAAAGGGGATGACTCAAAGAGCTAGTTCCACTGAAAAGCAGTTTAATTTGTAATAACAAAGATCAGGCAGACACATATACTTACAGATATATAAAAGCTGAGGACTAATGTTCTGCATGTGGCTTACCTAGCTCAAGCAAGTAAAGAAACTCCCCTGTGTCTCTGCAGATTCGGATCCTAAAGTGTAAAAACGAAACCTTTAAGAAAAAAATCTGAGCCTGTTTCTTTAAGAATTTCGTAAGTCATGTTTTGGGGTAACTTCTTATAAACCTGTCTGGTAGATTTGAGGAATTTTTATTTTTCCTTTGAACCTGGCTCATATGGCCCATGACAGCAACTTCTACTTCTTTTGGTGGAGGTATTCCTGCCTCCTACCTGCCTTTGGTGGAGGAAGAATTTTTAACTAAAAGTGGAGGGTAGAAAAGATATCTTTCTGCAATAAAGTTCTCCACGACATTGACCCATCAGCTGTGGAAAATAGTAGAAAGAAAATTCCAGTTAAGAATATCAGGCCTTTTTGTAGCAGCTCTGTCCTGTAGATTTTCCTCCTCAGAGTCTTGGGTTGTTGCTTTATCTCATAACCATGAAAATAAGCATGGGGCTAAAAAGAAAGAAGTCTTTGATCTACTTCTAGAATTCGTGAACGTGCCGCAGTTGAGGTACTGCATTTAGGTCCCGAATAGCAGTGCCCACGATGGAAAGTGCCGAGGCAGCCGTCTTCTGCACGCATGGCTGAGGGACGACCGCCGAAGGTGGCGGAATCACATACAGTAAAGAAGCTGTGAGGATGTGCTGGCTGGAGACTGGGACAAAGACAGGGAAGAAGAGTGGAAGAAAATGGTTCAAGATGAAGGTGGCTGTGATGAACAAGGTTGTTGCCAGCTAAGAAGATACGCTCAGGTAGGACCCCTTCAAAATACAGATATAAGGTGAAGAAAAAGGCAGCTTTTGGACTATATGCATTTCTACTTAAAGTAGTAAGACTGATGATTAAATCTGAGCTTCTTATGTTACAATGCTAGCAATCTACACATCACAACAAAGCTGGCTGCTGTGATGTGTGGTAGCTGTAGACAATCAACAGCAGTTCACGTATGTGGAGCTGCCCAGGACCTGGAGCAATTAAAGTGCCGGGGAAGTGTTTCCTTATACCAAAGGGAAGGCATAGCCAAACCCTGCCTTTCCCTGCCTCCAAAGTATTCTTGCCATTCCCCTCTGGAAAGCTGGAGGCTGGTGAAGGAGGCAGCAGAGACTTCTTTGCCGTGTTGATGACAGTGGAAAACTCCCTGCTTGAGGAGAAATACTCCACCTACCTCCTTCGCCAGACCCCCGCTGCCTAGTGAACTCGAGAGTCTGATCAT
This sequence comes from Crypturellus tataupa, assembly GCA_034781795.1. Classification (NCBI taxonomy): domain Eukaryota; kingdom Metazoa; phylum Chordata; class Aves; order Tinamiformes; family Tinamidae; genus Crypturellus; species Crypturellus tataupa. Next base: position 567,700 of record JAWLRI010000471.1, on the reverse strand, counting down.
CACACCTCTGCTCTAGAAACAACAAGTTCATAACCTACCTTGGGATTTTCTTGGTTTCTCCTTGCAGAGAATGGGAAACACCAACATTTCCCAAGTGCTTGTATTTAATAACTTCCTACTAGTCAGTTGTATAACTATCATTTTCTTTATCACTGCATCTACCCTAACATGATTTTCGTTATTAATTGGCAGCAGTGAAAAAGAGACCAGACTGAAGCAAGTATTTTTACAGCTCTTCCCTTTATAAACGTGAAGTCAGCACAAAAATAGCCATTCCCTTTGGACCAGACCTTACATTATAGCGTTTCAGATGTGCTGTTTATTTCAGAGATTTGGACAACAGCCAGAAATGCCAAGATCGGTCATCACTTTTGTTCCTAAGATGTATGATTCCACAGGGTGTCCTGTGAGAGTGGCTGTCCATATTTAACTTAGAAAAACTCACGCATAGGGAGCAAAGTGTTACGACTGCCTGAACAGTTGTTCACCCTTGGCCTTGTGACAGCGGAGCAGCCACATGCTTGCGACATTTCCCAACTGGATCTCTCTGATATATTGAAATCTGGATATTATTACAGCTCCTCCTTTCTCTGCGCTGTGCATATAGGATGGATAGCATTCTTACAAATTGCAGTCAGTGTTGCACTTTATTCATAGATGATACTTATAACATACTTCAAGTCCAATGCCCATTTCTCAGTACCATTCTACCCTAGGTAAAGATATATGTAAAACTCTTTCAGATTTTAAAGGAAAGAATTTTGTTCTAAGACCCTTCTGATTTGGCCTTCTGGCCTTCAGATTCTGTAGCTCTGAACAACTTGATATGGTTTAGAACACAGCTGTGGACTGTTTCACATGTCAGCTATGCCTCAATAATGTAATTTAAATAAACTTATTTGAATTTAAATAATTTTCATTATTTTAAATAAAAATTGGTACATTTTTATAAAAACTATTAGATTATTCTCAATAAGCACATTGATAGAATTATAATAATGTATTCTTGCAATATCTATTTTCTTTTATGTTTTATGTATTTGTAGTAAAATAGATTTTAAGCAACTTCATCATTTAATGACATTTTTAAAGTCATTGGCAGAAGCATGTGATGTCAGCCTTTTCATTTAGACGGCTTTTGAAAAGTCCTGCCTCCTAGCAACTGGTAACATTTCCTCAATTTAGAAGTTTCCAAAGTTTGCCCACATCTCTGATGATTGGTATGATACAGGTAATCATGTTAGATCTGAAAAACTGTTGCCCTGGGAACCGATAAACACATCCAGTGAAATAGATGTATGTGGTAAGAGTAACATACAAAAGAAACCACTGCAATACTCTCTCTTCTTAAAATGCTTTAGAATTGTTAAAAGAAGTTACAGAAATCGGTGCTACAAAACAAAATGAGAGAAACGTGCAAGCACTATTGCCTGAAGATCTTTCATTTTTTCTTTGCAACTGCAAGGTAAAATTATACACCGAGACTACACTGCATATACTCTTGTCCTCAAAGTGAGGAGATTATCACTGTTGTGTCTATGGAAGTCACACTAGCAACAAATGCCTACAATACTCACCGAACATTTTATAGGCATCTCAGCTCTTTGCGGTTACACTTATCTCCTCTCCCCTGAATTCCTCCTTCCTGTCCCATCGACATCAAACAGGGGCTAGCAGGGCAGCACCTGCCCTTTCGGCAGTGCTTGTCGCCGGATTTTATTGGTGGCACAGTACTGCCGCAGTGTAAATTGCTTCAAGCTTCCTTGGAATGTAACTCCTCAAAGTAAAACTCTATAGTGTGAGCTCATGGTGGAAGTTGTAACAGTGAAGCGCTTGTGAGCATTGCCTTTCTATTCAAAAACTGAGAGACAAGAAGATAAAACATCTTTCTGATAGTATAGAAAGTGTATAAAACTGCATTTAAAGTGGATTTAAACATACACATTTTTTAATATATGAGCAAATATTAGTATTGATACCAAAATGAGACTTGCTCTGTCCAAATGTCCAGTATAAGCAGAAGTGTAGAGACCAGATGAAGTATACAGACTTCTCAACTGTCCAGAAAAGCAGCTCATGTTCTGGGTCAGAAATCACTATGGCTAGGAAAGAATGTGAGGTATCTGCATGTCATACCCTTGCTATGTAATCAGTGAATTGAAAAAATTTCACACTGTGCATGTCTAGCATGGATTTCTGTTTCCATAACCATTGTCCCAGTATGCTATTACTTAAAGCTGAAAGCCATTTGCAGTTTAGCAAAATTGAGCTGTACTGGATTTAATGTTTCAGGGGGAATTTGTCAAACTTCGTTTCTGCTGAAATGATGCAAAGTGAAGTTAACTCTCAGCCACTCAAATGGCATTTCTGGGAACCTGCTGGGCCTTGCAGTGTAGCTTACAAAGCCACGATTTCCATTTATAATCCTATGCATCTAGGCTAGAAAGGAAACCCACATCAAACCACATTTGCTAGCCTCCCCCAGCCTGTTACTAAGAACTCTGTACAGGGGAAGTTTTTATAACTGAAATTATTTGGAAGCGTCATCAAACACAAACACTTTTAACTTTTCTCTTTTCAAATATATTGAGCTTTCCATTTCAGGATTTTATTTTCAGGTTCAGGAGCTATGTGTATACTCTATAGGTAATCAGGAGTAAAAATACAATGTTTCTTTAATTTTATAAGTCTTTCATAATATGTTTTCAATAGATCTAGGCTGTTTGTTGTTCTAGGCCTGCAGTGGAAACACTGGCTGGATGAGAAGCATATGTTTGCATAATGTTACTCACTTTTGTGTTGTGCTTACACATTCCAGTGCTTCATCAAAAAATAAAGGATAGAAAAAGGATGGTAAGCAATATTATAAACATAACTGCTTTGCTGGACTGAGCAAAACTGATTTTTAGCTCTATCAGGCCTTAAGCCCCCTGAAGTCAGCTGAAAGACTCCCTTCTTTTGCACTGAATGTATTTTGAATGAGATCCTTCAAGGGTCACAGGAAAACAGTGGCAGCAGGAGCATGGCCAGGAGCTTGTAAAGGGAAGGGGATCATTCCTGCAGGATGAGCTGATGTGTGGGAGACCCCACTCCCTTGCAGTGGCAAGAGGAAATGGGGTTTGCTGATCTCCTGGCGGGGACGGGAGAAGTGAGAAAGGACAATGAACAGCGCAGAGAGGAGGCCTCAATGTATCTCTGAACCTTTTTGCTTAAGGCAGGAGTTTTAATCCCCAGCCTCTCCACATTACACTTACAGTATAGTATATAAAATGACAAACTGAGAAGGGCTTGTAACTCTGTGCTGGCAGTAGCCATGCTTTTTGCTCACAAGCCCCTCTAGTATCACTCAAAGCCTATGTTTAGCATGAACTTGTCTTTTTTTAAAGAGTTTAGCCCAAACTTCATTTTCAGTCTCAGTGATGAGCTTAATCTTTGACTAAGCACGTGGCTGGCACAGGATGTCTTGTGCTGGTCACCATGGCAGTAGCTTTCAGCAGGGTGTTTCCTCCAAGAAAGAAAGTTTTCAAGACAGAGGCAGCAGAGGTGTAACTCTGTGGACTCACTGAGCCATCGTGAAATCGGATTAACCACAATTGCACACGTTAACTGTAAAATTTGCCCAAGAAGCTGAACACTTGGTGCCCAGGCAGTACTGAGGTGCCTTCTGCTCTGATTATATTGTTGGCGATTTGAAAAAAAGTTACTTTTAAGCTATTTAGAGCTATTTGGTATCACTTATAAATGATAGTTACAGGAGTGATTGTGGTAGTAAATATGCTTTCGCAGTTTAAATATGTCTACAGATGTCTCCCCAGCACATCAAAATACCGAAGCCTGGGCTGGGAAATAACCTTCTACCTTCTCTTCTACCTAGAAAATCCTCTAGAAAAAAAAGAATGATTTAAAGAAGTTGTGGGATTGTGTAAGGATAAGCTGAAATGAGAAATATATTGAAAAGTTATCCTGCAAAAGATTCAAACTAAAACAAAAAAACATAATTTTTTGGCTGCTTGGTTTGCTTGGCTCTCCTCCTCCTCCCCTCCCCCGTATTAAGCGTTGCCTTAATTGAAACCAAACACTTTGGATTTTCCTAAAGTTAGAACAAACCTTTGTAGGAAAAGGGCTATGAATTTTAAATGTTATTTTGCTGAGACAGTAAGGAGACAGCATCCCCAATAGGTATAACTTAATGGAAGTTAAGTTTCATGCTCATGAAAGTATAAAAAAGCTCTTTCTAAAAAAGAAAACCTTTTTGCACGAGACATGCCAGTAATTTTGTCAGCATCAATATTCAGCTGTAGGGAGTTGAGCTGATTAAGACTCCAGCAAATAACATTTTCACATAATTCATAAGAAAAATACAACAGTTGGGTTTGACTGACAGAAACCCTGCATGGTGGCTGAGGATGACTTCATTGCAGTGACAGTGCCAAGGTAGATGTAGCACTCATGTCACTTGTATAGGACACAACTGTTAAAAATCAGAAAACAAACAGTCTTAAACTCATTAGTTAACGTACAGTGCACACAAATTCCATTGGCAGTACCAGTATCAGCATCATATACATAACAGTGTGATAGTATTATGTTCTTGAGATAATTTGTTGCAGATGTATCTCAAAGTTCCTCTTGATACCTCAGAAATAGGTATTTTAGGAATACACACGCAGATCAAAAGCACTACTGCTATATTCAGAGTAACCCGTTCCCCAGGCTTTGGAAGATCCTGCCCTTTGGCCTGCACTTTGTTTTGTTATCTAGGAGGCCACTTTAGCCAGGAAGGTTTTTCACGCTGATGTGCTTCTGCAGGGGTAACTTCCACACCCGGGAGGCAATAGGAAATGCCCATTCCACATTAAAGAGTGGCCACAAACATTGGCAAAAGCCTAAGAGTTATCATAACTATAAAGCAGTTATAAATTTCCTGAATAGATGCCAGGTCCTTCCTCCTCTCAGCCTGAGGAAGTGATAAGCTCTCTCCCATGCAACTACCATAAGCAAGAGATAAATCCCAAAGGAAAATGGCAGCTAGGTAGTGAGTTTGTGTTTGTGAGAAGGAAACCTGAAAAAATATGGACTAACTAGATCTTCTCTCCAACCACATGATCATCTGTTCTACATGAATTTAATAAATTTTCCACTTTTGACCCTTTACACCACATCATCTTTATCCTACTGTCAATTTGAATGTGGGACATCGTTCCTTCCCAGTGCCACCCGTGATAAAGAAGTGGACAGAGTATATTCATGCCTGAATGGTGGGCACAGAGCAAGCGTGTGCGAGCAGCTCCTCCCTTAGCTCCTCCGTCTCCTCAGCTGAGGGGTGTGCGAGCCACCTCCTCCCTTTGGTAAGTCGCCAAGTAGTCCCAGGGCGCCCAACACCAGGCACACTCAGTCCACAAGATGCAGCAGGGCCAAGGCTTTGGCACATGGGCTTGGCTTGAGGAACCTGCAGAAAACTTGGCCCTCAGCTAGTACTGGTCTACGTGTCCTGGGCATCTTGGAGGAAGAACTGAACAATCGCTGCCTAAAATTAATAATTCCACTGCTGTGTCCTGCCTCTTCCTCAGAAAGAACATCATCATTTCCTGGTATACCATGGAAAGAAAACATTATGCTATTTATGCTTTGGGTAAATGATGGAACTGGGGGAGAGAGAAGAATGAAATCACTCCCCATATTTAATGTTTTTTGGCAAGCGGAGCCCTTTAAGCAGTTGCTTATGAAAAAGATTGTCCAAAAAGAAGCAGTAAATATCTAACCGACAGCATTCATTAATGGAATCAATCCCACTGGAATCTTTTCTTGTAGTTTTATTCCAATAGAGAGGGCAGATGGATGGATGGATGGATGGATGATTCAATATCTTTGAAAAAAAAAATGCAATATCAAATGTAAAACAGCAAGCACAGGCAAATTGACATTGATGGCTTCCCCTTGTAAAGTGTTTTTTTCATCTATGTTATTGACTTCTACCTGTACAAAGAGCTTGCTGCAGGGATAGGAACCGAGCAAGGCTCTCATGTACAGAAGATAGCAAGGTCAGCAGTGCAGTAGAGAATAGAGAGAAGATCCACATATTATACAATATTTTGCAATGATCAACTGGAAGCTTATACTGTATCTTGCTTAAAGTCCTTTATGTAATATTAAAAAGGCTCAATAACGTACCTGTAGTGATTCTTGGAAAAGGATCATTATATAGTTCTCAAAATTAATCTTAAAATTGCTTACAGTATACCAAAATAAAATACTGCATTCTGGAAAAAAACATCTTTTTGCATATATTTACAATGGTCACTTATTCCAATTGTGAGACCTGCCCAACAAAAGTTAAATTAAACCTCTATGGACAAGTTCCAAGAATAAGTATCAGGGGTGAAATGTCAACAATGCTGGAAAAAAAAACTGCCCATCCCTTCCTTAGTTTAATTGTGATGAGCTAGGCAAGCTTTGCACAGTAAGAAAATAGTTAGTAGATATTAATTCTACCAAATCAGTGGATTTCAGGCTAAAGACCTGCTAGTGGGCATCGAGGGTGTACTGACAGAATGAACTACTAGCAAAACATTTTTTTTTTTATCAGCAATCTGTTTCACATCAGTTTTCAAGAGTGAACCATGAAGTAAGAGTGTCAATAATCTCTGTCTTCTTTGTATTTTCTGCAGGATTTCTTGATTTTTCTTCAACTTGTAGATAAGCTCTCTTCAACTTGTAGATAAGCTCTCTCCCATGCAACTACCATAAGCAAACTCATCTTTTCTCCTCACATCTTTCTCTCCTGTGCTCCTGTACATTACCTATATGCATTTTCAACACATGTCCAACTACTCACTGGATCCTAATTTGGTTTTTAGTCTAAGATTTAGGAAAAAAATGCTTTCACCTGGCACTTTCTGATAATTAGCTCTGCTTAAAGAGTTCTAGTTTGAACATTTAGGCTCAAAGCTTGCCAAACCTCTAGGCAGCTTGGAAAATTTATCCCAGACATTGCTAACCATATTGTTGACATTCAGCAGTTAGTCCTCCTGATCTTAAATAGAGCCAGATAGAGAAAATGTCTTAATATGACAACTAGAAACCATAGTAGAGGGGAACTTCGTACACAACAATAACAATTTTGCAAATGTAAGTCATGCAATTGGGTGGCAGAGCATGAGTCACATTCAGAACACTTCCCTAGTGATGAAAGCCCCAACAGTTTCATATATTTCTAATTACATTAAAATATAATATTGCAAAGAGAGTTGGTTAGTTTTGACTATATAAAACTTAGTCATTTCCCCGAAGAAAATCAGTAGCTAGTCACAATACTTAGATGTGTTTTGTAACAATGGCAACTACCCCAAACAATATAATTAAACTTTTTTAAAAAAATATTTCTCTGTTTCTTTCTTGAGTTCGTAGTCAAGGACTTTTCACTAGTGAAGACTGAAGTGTTTGACTGTCTGGGTGTCCTGCAGCCTCGTGGTGTGCAGACACCCAACAAAGCTCTCAGGCAACATGCAGGGAGAACATATCCCCACATCCATATAAACAGCTCTTCCCTGTTAATCTCCGCTAACTTGCACGAGTTACTAAACTGAGGCCACAGTCAACACAACCCATCTTGGGGACCCCTAGGTCCCAGGTGGCTCCCAGGCTCATTTACAACCAGAATCCTTTTTTTTTTTTTTTTTTTTTTTTCTCTGTGAAAACAGGAACCTAAGACTTCTGTCTTTTCAAAACCATAGAAGGCTTCATCTTCTTCAACCACAGCTGAGGAAGAAGTGCTCTTTTTCACTGGCGGTAACAGAATTCATGCAAGTAGTTGGTTCCAGCACGTGGTATGCCTGCATGTTATGGTGATTCCCTATTCAGTTTGCAGTAGGACACTTGAGGCTGCAATCTAAGAGTTGTTCATATCTGCATGTGCAAATTGGTCCCTTTTATTCTTGGGGTATACTTAACATTTGTGGGGCCATGGGAAATGTGAAGAAACATGAAATTTCCATAGTCCAGTGGCTATAGCCCAATCCATTCTCTAAAAAGGATTTAAGGCTGCTTTATGGTACTGACAACAAAAGTGATTGCTTTTGCCTAGCAGGATATTTTTCCTGAATGCTTATGGGTCATTTTATATGTCATGGGAAAAAAAGAAAAAGAAAAAAGGAGCATTTTATATTACAGGCAGAAACTTTAAGAGCACAAATCTGAATAATGAAAGTGTTTAAATCTGTTTAGCAGAAATCTGTAATAATGGAAAAGCACATTCAGTATCTGGGCTAACTTACTTTAGATTCCTAATGACTACATAAAATAGCAAAACAAAAAAAAGGAATGCCATTATTTTTGGAGATGTGTTCAGACCTACGCATATTTGCGCAAGAAAGTCAGAAAAAATCTGAGTTGCATGAGGACTTTTCCAATTTTGGTATAACAGATAACCAAGTCAGTTTAGGCATTTGCATCTTCCCCCCTGTTATTCACTGTTAATGAGTTACACAGCTATGCAATATTTTTGTCACACTTACTCAGCCTTACTCCTATTTCAGTCTTGGCTGTGAACCAATGCATCACTTTCCTGATGGAAAGGCAGAAAATACCAAAATAAATTAGCATTGTGAACTAATGGGCTCACATTGCCAATACCTGTTCCTTTTTTTCAAGTGTGCCAATGGCTCTGTTCTGCCTCTACAGAAGTGCAGGTGAGAGCGATGCAGCAAGTTGAACGAGCAGCTGCCCTGTCAAAGTCCTGGAATTACAAATGAATCACAAGAACTGCAGATGAGATGCAGATCATGAATAATCCTCAGCACGGTGCTGAGTGATCTGCTATTAGCTGTGTGGCCTTTACATACATAGTCAGGATCCTGACCAGTCATAATCCTTGAAAATCCCACAGCATTTTCCTTAAAATCAGGCAGATTGCTGTGGTTTCACTTAAAACAACTACCTCTGCAGGACTTTTATGGTTACACTTAGATACAGTATTTACCATATATCTCTTTGTGCTTCAAGAGATAGCAGTTCTTGTTCCTCTTTGGGTTTGGTGATGCAAATATGGGTTATATTTATTACAGCCTTGCAAGAAATGTAGAAATTCCTCTACTTTTGTATCTGTGCAAGTGCCAACCAGCAAAAGGCACTTACAGGTTTACTGTAATTCTGGCAAATGATAGTATCATAACATTCCTAGGAATATCTCATAGTGAGAAAGAGCAATGAGGCAGGTGGCCAAGAGTGCATATGGCAGAAGTGGCATAAACATATGGAAATTAGATGTGAAACAGGGGGAGGGGAGGAAAGTTAATTTGCTAAAACAAACACTTGCCTGAATTTTAGTGGTGAAGCAATTTCTGAGCGAAGGATGAATGTTGCATGTGTGTGCCATAAAGGGATGTTATGGAGTATAAATAAACTGCTTTCTGTTAGGGAAAACAGGGTTGCTCGGGCAGAGTGCACCTTTAAAAACTAACAATCCAGCACTTTTAAGTAAAGCATCTTTAATCTATGAGGGCGTTTGGTATGTGCTGCTTTATTTTGCTGCCTGCTTATGCAGGGAGTGTGGACTTTTGTGCCAGGATTCACAAAGGCTCACGAACTTGATGGCTTAAATAAAGAGCTCTGCGAGGGCTGCAGAGCCAGCGGAGGCGGTCGGGGTGGCGATGCAGTCGGCCCCAGGATGCCTCTGGAAGGAGCGAATGGAGGGAGCTGCAGAGCGGGGCTCGGGCTGCGGGCGCTGCCACCGCTCGGTCCTGCTGCTCTAAGCTCCAGTGAACAAAGCAAATTCAAACCTCAAAGGCCTGCGTTTAAATACAAACTACATTCCTGTACCTCCAGTTGCCATTAGGATCAGTCTGAAGCAGAGTCCGCTTTGCCAGACAGAAAATAAATAAATAAATAAAGGAGAATAAAACCCCTTAAAAACACATTTGGGCTGCAATTCTTTCGCATATGGTACAACACCTGACACGTGCAGGCTTTTACATGAAATGTGCGGTTACCAACTGGGATGTGAAAATTACCTTCCCCTGTGCCCACTGTGTTTTCAGGTTTATCGCAATTACCAGTGAATATATTTGCTTCTGCGGGATCGCAGGTTAGAAAGCGTTAAAAATTAATGGTAGCTTTGCATCCCCTAGATGCTGAGGTAATACATTATGGATATCTCCATATTGTAATTGTCACTTCCCTCAGCACAGAAGCGCAAGATATCACTTAGCCGATATGTCAGTGCAGGATAGTTTCCTAGAATACCCATTTTGGTGCTTTGGCCAGGCAAGTTTCAAAGTCCTTAAAGACTCCCTTAAGGATTTCTGCATTCATATAGAAATCAATCTTAAGGAGTTTTTTTTTTCACTACTATGCAGGCTAAGTTTTTCTTTGCCCGATTTCATACCATTGCTATTGCCCTATACGTCCTGCATCATTACTCTCTGCCCCTAGCATCCACATCTTGCTCCTGCAACCCTGGGATTTCTGTTGGCCTGTGAGGGCTCAGACAGAGAGCACCTCCAGACCGTGACTAATGAGTTGCCATTCTGCTGGGTGCTTTCCTGAGCTCCCAGGCCTGTACCTACTGAAACCAGTGGTGACGTCTGCTGGGTGCAACACTTGCAGAAACAAACCGGGGTTAAATTCAAGCCTGCCGTTCTCCCAGTTACGAGGATTACATCCCAGGGCAGGAGCCAGATCCCGATTGTAGCTGTTCCGATAACGTACTGTGGTCACTAAAACCTTGCGTACTGCCCGAGCGCGCTGCTAAAATAAGGGCAGCGCTAAGCGGGCCTCTTCACTTAGCCCTGGGAACGCTGACCCGGAGGAAGGGAAAACACGCGGGGCCAGGAAACGCGCACTTCAACGGAGACGTTGGGCCAGTCCCGCTGGAAACCTGGGGAGGCTGCTGCGATAGGAGGCAGCTAATGACAAAGGAGACGCAGGCGCTTTATGTCTCTGCCTGGTTATTTCAGTCATGCGGCAGCCCCTGGTGAATACTTAATATAAGGATAGCACTTTTTCAGAAAGCTAAGAAAGAAAAAGTTTCTCAACAGGCAAACGGATGAATCCCGATAGTTTTTAAATAGCCATCCTGTGCTATACGGAGCATTTTGTGCGCGGGGTGGCATTAAAACCAGCTCGCTCCCTGCCGAGCCCCCGCGCTGCGGGAGGCAGCGCCGGCCCCGG
>JAWLRI010000471.1:544551-555066 GCA_034781795.1 Crypturellus tataupa | reverse complement strand
GGGGGCCGGGCGGGAGCCTTGGGCGCCCCCGGCCCGAGCCCCGCCCGCCCCACACCGGGGCGCAAGCGCCGGGGGGCCGTGTGCGCGCCCGGCGGGAGGGCGGCAGCGGTTTCCATGGGGCGCGCACGGAATGCGCGCGCGGGCGCTGCGGCAAGCGCGGCGGCCGCGCGCGGGGATAAGGGAGCCCTTTGTGGCCGGGCCGGGCGCGGGTGCCGCGTGTGCAGCCGTGAGAGGCGGCGCTGCGGAGGGGTCTGCGTGTGCACGGCCCGGGCCGCTGCGACACAGAGCCGCTCTTCGAGGAGCCCGCTGCTGCGCCAGGAAAGTTTAAAGTTAAACTCGAGCGTTGCGCTTGTCCCCTGTGAGAAGGGGATCTTGTGAGATCGCAGCAGTTGAGGGTTTTCCCCTTTGGGTCTCAGTTAAGAGCACAGCTATTAGTGCAATTTGAATAACGATGTTAAAGGAAACCGGTTGCTTTAGTTTAGTTTCTGTAGGAAACTACAGTGTTGCCCAGAGCAGCCAAAAGCTACGTGATAACTAGAACCAACTTTTCAAACAGTGTTGGAAAAAGTCCTAAGCCCAGCTTTTCATTTGTGTAAAATCAGCTTTCAGCTTGCTTTAAGCCTTGGCTGGACTAGAGGCCGTTTAGGAATGTGCCTTCCTGAAGCAAGATCTCTTCCCTACCCCGCTGATGCAAGCGGCGTTCCCAGAACCGCTCCCAGGTGCCAGTGACGGCCCCTGGTCCGCAGACCGGCGCCCGGGTCCCGCTCGCTCGCAGCGCTGCTCACGGGCGTTCGTAAACGTCCCGCTTCAGGAAATGGTCCCTCGATTGCCAGCGTTTTCTTGGCCAAGGCTTGCAACTACAGCGTGTTTATATTTTCTGAAGGGAGCAGGTGTCCTAATGAGATAACATGTGGAAACTAAGACATCAGCTTTTAATTTAGAGCCTGAGAATTTACAGCTGCCGTTAGTGTGCTGGAAAGAGAAATTTGAAAATGAAGAATTCAAGGTATTGCCTTAAGTTAAGCTTCTGATTTTTTTCTCCTTTTTGAGTGCTGAGCTGCTGTATCTCCGAGTTCTGTGCAAAAATACTTAAACTTTGTTTTAGAGAGTCTGGATAGACTTTATATTTTTCTGAATTCTGCCGAAGGATCCTTTGAGTTGAGGATGGCTTAAAAGATCTTGCCTACCTAGTTGTTCCACTTCAGGGCGTGATCACCTCTATTTCAAACTGATTAAACTTCTTGTGGCCTTAGACTCAAGGATTTTAAGTGAACTTGGTTTTGTGCATACCCCACACTTCTTATCCAGTTAATGCCTAAGCTTCAAGGGAGGGTTATTCAGAGCCTCAGCAGATCTGTATGTGCCACTAAACTGCAGAAGTCTTACAAGTAGAGCATGCACATTTAAAAAAAAAAAAGTAATTTTTTGTGGAAATGCTATGCTATGACCATGTATGTCCTAACTAGCATGTTCTAATGTGTTTACTTTAAAAAACAAGTATGTTTAATACACGTATTATCCCTTTGGTAGGTGAAATTAAATCCATGCAAAGCTTGTAATTCATTAAAACATCCTCTTCTGTTTAGGAGAGCAACTTTTTATTAAACCATTCTATTCTTGCAATAGTTAGGTGTGCATGTGTTCAGAGTGCTTCAGGAGGTGGCTGCACCAGAACACTCCTCTGAAGAGGAGACACATGGGATCTTGTTTGCATTCTTGAGGGATGGACAAGATAAAATAAACCTAAGGGTTTGAGGTATTTCCTTTGGGACAAACAGACATCTGAATTAGTGAGGAAAGTTACTGCAGCTTTTCCAGTACCTTTGGCAGTGAGGAACAGAGCCTGAACCTGTGACAAGACTTACAGGCTTATTCCTGGCTAACATGAGATTTGTCTAGAATAAACAAGTGCATTCAACCTTGTAACCAACTTTGTGGGGGGGAAAAAAGTCAATATGTAGTCTTTTTGCATGTATCTATATGACTTAAACCTTGCTTACTCAGTTTATATGTAGCTCTTGGTTCTCTGTGCATCTAGGAAATAGGGAGGGATGAGTCTGAGTATCACTAACTTAATGATAATATGTATAACAAATAAGCATCATATATTCAGTTCCTTCAATTTAAGATGTTTTACAGGCTGCTAAAAAATCTGTAGCTGTTCAAAAAAATCAGAAAAAATGTTCAGGTTTGTATAATACACACTGTAAATTTTTTTGATAAGTAATCATGTAAATATGTTACGTCACAGTTGTATAACTCCCTTCCAGAATGATCTTCCTGTTTTTTTCAGGAGGATAAATTAAGGAATTCTTTCTCTGATTTGAGAAACAGCCAAGATAAACTGTGGTTGTTCGACTGGAGTTGATAGGAGGGGTATAAAATAACACATCAAAGGGATGTTCTCTGGGAGAAAGGGCACCAGAGAGCTAGTCTGGAGCAGGACCTTTAGCTTAGAGGAGGGGTGATCTAGGGAGAGCACCTAGGATGGTGCTCCAGAAGCCTAATGTTTCTGTTTCAAAGGTGCTGTAGTGACAGCTGCTGATTAAGAACACTTTCGCTTTGTGCAAATCCAAAATGGCTTAAAAGCAAGCTGTGGAAACCTGGTGCTTCAGTTAATGCAGTGCAAACGTAAGAAAGGAGCTGCACCTGTAACCAGAGGCAAGGAGCAGTGTTCCCCTTTGCAAAATATTTTACTTGAAGTAAAGTAAAAGTACTTAAAGTAAAACAAGTTACCAATCAATGTTCAGTTGTAGTTGTGGCTTGAACTAATTCACGCTGCTGCTGTGCAACACTTCCAGCCTATCTTCTTTTGTGCCATAAATGAATTTTTACTGTTGATTAAGACTATCTCAGTCCAGCAAAAGGCAGAGTCTCTACCAGTTCATGTGAGGGTGTAGGCACTGGTGACTGACTAAATGTAATTTTATGCTCATACCTTCTTTTTTCAAAGTAGTTGGAGCAGTAAATGCTGCAGTTCATATAGAAGCCTCATTAGCTGTAACTGTGTCAAGCTGTGGTCTATGGGCCCAAGGGGCTCTGTGGATGATTACTAAGGAGTCAACAGAAGGTAAACAAGAACTTAGTGGGCACATGGGTGGTGCTTCTAACCCTATTAGAAAAAAAAATATAATGAAGTCCACAAATGGAGAAATCCCAAGCTGAAACTCAGTGTTGCCCATATAGTCAAGCTAAGCTCAGCAATGACCCAAGTGCTCTTTACCTTTAGACAGGATTTATAGCCCTTGTGTGTTCCTAGTCATGTCTGGCAATACATTAGTGAAGCTGAAATAATCTATATAATGCTGTGTGTTCCCTAAAGGCACAGTACAGGTGCATAAACTGATCTTGGAGGTTGCAACAGAAAGGACAAAGCAAAAAGGTGAAGATTTTCATAGGTAATTGATTTCAAATCAGCTTGCTTGAGGCTTAGATGTAGCATCAGTTGGTACACTACTGAACTTGCTGTAATAGATTTCTCAACATCAGTTTTGTTCACCTTTTGTTTCTGGTTAGGATGTTGACAATGCCTCCCTGGCACGTCTTGATCTGGAGCGCAAAGTTGAGTCCCTGCAAGAAGAAATTGTGTTCCTGAAGAAGCTCCATGATGAGGTGGGTGGAATGCAGAGGTCTGCTCAGGCCCTGGCTGCCTGGAGAGCAAGCAGGCTCCCCAGGCTTGGTGCCAAGCTGTCTGCAGCCTGAGTGCTGTCCTGCTCGTGCTGATGGTCACCCCTCTCTCAGGAAATCCGCGAGCTGCAGGCCCAACTCCAGGAACAGCACATCCAGATCGATATGGATGTTTCTAAGCCCGACCTTACTGCTGCCCTGCGCGATGTTCGCCAGCAGTATGAAAGCGTTGCTGCTAAGAATCTTCAGGAAGCTGAAGAATGGTACAAGTCCAAAGTAAGTGAAATTGGCTGTAGGATTGCTCTGATTCAGCAGGCACTCAGATCAGCTGCAGGCAACAGTTTTGCTGTGATACCCAAAGCATCCAGGTAACTGTCTCTGTACCTGGCACTCATGTAACCATAGAACAAGGTTATTCTTAAACTTTTAGTCTTGGAAAATGAAGACTGTAAACACTAGCTTTTGCCATAATACAGCTTTAAAGTAATGGACTCTTACTTGAAATCTTTCATATTGTAGTTAAAAGCACCTGTTGTGGTAGAGTGAGAGAGAAAGGAAGGAATGAGTAAGTGAAAAAGGGGATGAAAAGGCAAGAAACTTGCTGAGAGGTGGAACAATTAAACTATGAATTCCCCTTTAATAATAACACAGGAATAGAAAGAAATTTTAAAATGTTTCAGATATTAGGACTTCCTTATAATGGCTTTAGCTGCCTCCAAATGCAGTGTCTCAGAGCAGTCTGTGCTAGTTCCTGAAGTGTCATGCTAACCAAACTGGGGATTTCAACAGTTTGCAGATCTCTCCGAAGCTGCTAATAGGAACAACGATGCCCTGCGCCAGGCCAAACAAGAAGCTAATGAGTATCGCAGACAGATTCAGTCTCTCACCTGCGAAGTGGATGCTCTTAAAGGAAGCGTAAGTAAAAGAGAGCAGTTGTTGGGGCTGCTTCTCTTCCCTGGTTAAAGCACCATAATTACTGTAATTCAGATCCTCTCACTTGTGGCTGATCAAGTGCTGACAACAGCAGTGTGTTGCTGTTGTTTGAGGAGGATGTGGGAAGGTGTATTAGTCTGTGCTACTGTGTCCTGGTCAGGTTGGTTGGCTGAGACAGGGCTCACTCCCTTGCTAATACACACTGTTTATGCAACACCTTCTAGAAGTGCTTGTGGCTTTTTTTTCAGGTACAGTTCAAGTTGTGTGCATAGGGAGGTGAGGGGAGATCTTTGAGGGGAAAGGAGATGCAGATCTTGCTGTTACTAGAGCCTGGCTGCCTGAAAGGCAGAAAAGAAATGAGTTTACCTGTGCATAGTACACACACACATGCAGTCCCTGAGGGATGTCCCCATGTGTATGGGTACCGCATGCGAGGGCTGTGTATGTCCTGAATTGCCTCACCACTTGCTGGAGTGACAGAATGAATATACACTACACTTCTAATCAGACAGCAAGAAAAACATCTTGATTTTTGCAAGGGAAATATCAGGGGGTGACAACTTGGAGTCCTTTCTGGGTACTTTCAAAAAGGACACTGACATTTCCAAAGTAAAGGGCCTTGGAGCAGGGGAGGAGTGGCTGAAATGCAGCAGTGATTTACTTGCATGTTCTCTTGCAGAATGAATCCCTGGAGCGCCAGATGCGTGAAATGGAGGAGAATTTTGCTGCTGAAGCTGCTAACTACCAAGACACTATTGGCCGTCTGCAGGACGAGATCCAAAACATGAAGGAAGAAATGGCTCGCCACCTTCGTGAGTACCAGGACCTGCTGAATGTAAAGATGGCTCTTGATATTGAGATTGCCACCTACAGAAAACTGCTGGAGGGAGAAGAGAGCAGGTAAAAATTGCATGCAGATTCACTTCTCTAAATAGTAATTACTAGAGAACCTCTATAGCCATGGCTGACTTGATCTACTTGTTTTCTTTTCTTTTTCCCTTCAGGATTAACATGCCCATTCCAACTTTTGCTTCTCTGAACCTGAGAGGTAAGCGCTTTCAGTTACTTCACTTCAGGAAGCTGTTCTGCCCTTAGCAAAACAGTTCTGGATATTTCCTTTTTCTCTGGTATTTGAACTCACATAAATGCAGCGAGCATGAATGTTATTCTTAACTATGTTATTTAACCTTGGATGGGAGGAGGTGCTCTGTTCCGAGGCACAAATGTTTGTAAATAGTAGCATACAGGAAGTGATTTCCCTCCTCCCCTGCCCTTTGAACAGATGCTTGAATGGAACTAAGGAAAAATAGGGAGCAATAGTTGATTCTTTAAAGAGCAGGACATTTCCTGGTATACTAAGTTTGGCTTCTGAAAGATGCTAAAAGCTGTTGTTCTTACTACTTTCTGAGGAGGCTGTTTATCTAGACTATCAGTAATAACTGACTTTCTTCTACAGAAACCAACATTGAGTCTCAGCCCATGGTTGACACTCACTCAAAGAGGACACTCCTAATCAAGACCGTCGAAACTAGAGATGGACAGGTTGGTAATTTTAGTCTTATTTTTGTCACAACCAGTTACCTTATCCTGTAGTAACTCTGCATATGAGACAGTGCAGCCTGTGGATGAAAATCAGTGCGTTGAGCAAGGCAGCATCTAGCAATGGGAGCTGTGTGACTGAATGTGCTAGTCATAGCAGCTAGGCTTCTGTGAAAATGATCACCAAAATCATATGGCAGTTAAAAATAGTTAAAAGATAGTTACTTTTTAAACAATATTGAAAACTTGCTAGACTGTCAAAGCTTAAAGATAGTTCTCAAATTGTCAGAGGGAAAGTATGAGGTAGTGTAATGGAGATACTTATTTGGGGCAAGATATCCTTTAAGCTTTATTGACTTAGTTTAAAAGCCATTTCTGTGCATCCCTAACTAAACTTCTTAGTCATGAAAGACAACGGATACCCTTTTATTCAGACTTCTGAGCTACTAGTTGTTCTAACTTCAGATAGCAACATTGTTAGTGCTTAAGCTTAAATCAAATGCTTCTTTCCACAGGTTATTAATGAAACTTCCCAGCACCATGATGACTTGGAGTAGAACTGAAGTGATGATGACTAATTAATGCAGGAGACCTTCTTACCAGCAAGATTTAAAAAGTCCATGTCTTAAAGGAAGAAACAGCTTTCAAGTGCCTTTCTGCAGTTTTTCCATGAGCGCAAGATTATTATGCTAGTAAATAGGTCTTAGATCTTGCAAACTGACTCTCCCTGAAGGATTAGAGTTTACAATGGAGTCTAGTTTACAAATAGCAATATCTTGTGCTGCAATACTGTTTTTAAGTATCTGAATCCAATAAAACTGCTTTTTCCAGCACAGTATGAGCAACCTGTCGCTACTTCAAATAAACCTTTGGAAAATGGCTCTTGATGTGTTCTAATTTGTTACTCAATGACTTTCTGCCAAGCCATAGCAACTTTAAGCTGAAACTACTATACAGCTGACAGCTCCAGTACAGGTGCATGGGAGCTTTTTGTGTTTTTTCACTTTTAACTAGACAAGATGTTTCTTACCCATTTATTACTTAAGTTTGGATCCAACTAAAATGAGATAAAACTGGCATATATGTAATGTCTTATTTCTTACTTGAATAAAAGAAGATTCTTCATGTTAGTAAGTGGTTTCAATATGCAATTCACAGATAAAATAGTTTAACCATTTTTACCTCTTACTAACCAAGGTTCTGTAAAAAACATAGTTGTTAAATATCTCTAAAGTTCATGCAAGCCATAGCTCTGGGCAGTTGACTGTGCATATAAGTTTCAGGTGTGAGGAAAAGCTGATTACAGAGGCTTCAGAGGGAGGGAGGAGTTAGGAGCAGGGTAAGAATTCCAGGATAGATCAGGGATTGACCTACTAGAAAGCAGCTCTGTGGAGAGGGATTTGGGAGTCCTGGTGGACAGGTTAGCATGCAACAGCAATGTGCCCCTGTGGCCAAGAAGGCCAATGGGATCCTGGCTGCATCAGGAGGAGCGTTGCCAGCAGGCTGAGGGAGGGGATCCTGCCCCTCTGCTCAGCTCTGGTGAGGCTGCACCTGGAGGACTGTGTGTGGTTCTGGGCTCCCCAGGACAAGAGTGACATGGAGCCTCTAGAGAGGGTCCAGCATAGAGCAATAAAGGTGATTAAGGGACCGGAGCATTTGTCATATGAGGAAAGACTAAGTGAGCTGGGCCTGTTTAGTGTGGAGAAGACTGAGAGATGATCAGATCCATATGTAGAAATTCCTGAGGAGACAGTATAAAGAAGATGGGACCAAACTGTTCTCAGTGGTGGCCAGTGCCATGACAAGGGGTAATGGGTACAAGTTACAACACAGGATTTTCCCTTTCCACGTGAGGAAGAACTCCTTTCCTGTGAGGGTGCCAGAGCCCTGGCACAGGCTGCCCAGAGAGGCTGTGCAGTCTCCTTCTCTGGAGATCTTCAAACCCGCCTGGATGCCACCCCGTGCTCTGGGTGTACCTGCTGGAGCAGGGGGTTGGACTGGCTGATCTCTAGAGGTCCCTGCCAACCTCAGCCATTCGGTGATTCTGTGTGAAGAAAAAAATTGCCTGGGAAGGGCAGGACTTGCTTCTAATACATAAACACCTTTAAAACACAAAATTGCTCTTTTGCACTCAAGATACTTAATACAGCTCTTGCAGTGCAACAGTTGCTACTCTTTTGTTCTGTCTCACTTCTATAATACATTTTTTCCATAGCCTTTAGTTGGCTGGGGTGTTAGAGGGGGTGATTAATTAGGATTAGAGTCATTCAGTAAGTGTGAACTGCAAAGTCGCGGTAGTTTGTTAGTGCCGTACAGGCATCTTCACAGAGACTTCAGTGTGCACCTGCAGAGAGGCAGTGCAGGGACTTGGGAGAGGGGGCAGTAGAATTCTACCTTTTTTCAAGAGCACATTCCATATCAAAGATGCCAGGGACCGGGATGTGCTGCAACCCTGAGCTGCAAGATGTCCCCCAGTCTTGAGGCAGGTGCTCACGTGTGACTGGAGTTTACAACTTGGTACTTTCCTGGAGAAGGAATGCTGATGCTGTTCTTCCAAGCAGAGCATCCAGCTTCTAAAACATGTGTGGTGGAGCTGTCCCTACCCTGCTTTGTTCTAATATGTGTTTATAGAGAACTTCACACTCTTGTTTTTGCTTCCCAGAAGACTGACAGGCCCGATGGGACTATTCTGTTCCCCACTGTGTTGCATTTGGTTTGATAGTCAGTGAAGAAAAGGGACTTGTGGATGTCCAGCTTGGTGCTTAGGAGCATGTGCAGCTGAGAGGAGGCTCTTACAGCTGCTCCTCTATTTATTCTGGAGACTCTTTCATGCAGAAGGTCCAGAGGGCCTCTGTCCCCCTACTTCGCAAGTAGGTTGTGCTCCTTAAAAAGGGAGAGAGACCCTCATGCCATGGAAGGTACTGAAGACGGATTTTCTACTACCTGCTCTGCATCTGGAAAAGTGCAGAAGAATAGCATGGGGGGTACTTGCCATAAAGATACAGTTCTGGGTGGGCGCAATAGCTATTTCTGAACACATCGTAGTAAAGGTACATACGGCCTTTCAGGAGCAGGGACGAGGTGCTTACATCAGGCCCACTGCGCCTTTGGACACTGAAGTCCTCTTGTAGATGTGGATATTGAAAGGATTAAGGCAACCTTTAAGGTAATTTCTTGCAGCTGAAGTGCTGTGGGAATACAGGGGCAGGGAGAGGTAGCACTGCCTGGGGACAGCGAGGACCACAACAGCTCTGGGCTGCAGCACATGAAGGTTGCAGAAATGCAGGTCTGTTGCGGGAAATTACCGAAATTGTGATGTTTTGCTTCAGATGCCGCTTCTCCCTCTGCTTCTAGCTGCTGCTCTTCTTTGTCTTTGATTTCTTTAGCAACTAGATGAAAAGAAGTGACTGTACCAGCCGCTGACAGGAAAGCAAAGGAGTTATTCCTGGCTCTTTTGTGCTCAGGGTTACTCACAGCATAGAGAAGCATGTGGTTGAGCTTTCAATCCTAGGAATAAATAAATAAATAATCCATAAGGATAAAACCCAGTTGCCAAGGGGATAGGAAGATTGCAGGAAACCATTGCAAGGCCTGCGGTGGCCGGCTACTCTCACGGCGGGAAGGCGGGCGGGTGACGGCTGCGCAAACCTCTCACCGCCTGAGCTGGCCACACCGGCCTTACGCTCCTATATAACTGCTCCTATGTAAGCTAGTCAGCAGCTAATGTTCAAGCTATATTTCACATTCTAAAAGCCTGAGCAGGAGACGATACACTGAACCGGGCAGCCGCCAGTGGAGACCGCGCTTATTCCACCCTCCGACCAGCACTGTGGGGCTGCTGGCGTTGGCTACGTGGCTGTGCTGGAAGGGCTGGGTTCCTCCCTCCCTCACTGACGGCTGCAAACAAAGGTCACCAGGCCCCTGCCTGAGAAGTAAAGGAGGTCACCGCTAGGGCCTTCTTGAAGACTTTTGTACCACAACCAGGAAAGAAACCCGACTTCCTACTTCACGGAAAGTCTCGGTTGCAGTGGCCTCAGAGGCCCACAGGCCTCTTCTGCCTCAGTTTCTCCGCATGGAAAGCTGCACTGTCACATCACCGACAGAGATGCTGGAAGACTTAGCAGGCGCAAAGTGCTGAGATCACTCTGTGAAGGCTGCTAACACGAGTGGTACGCAGTGCAGAATAGTAATATCAAAGATCATTCGATCACAGCAATCTGCTCCTCCCTGACCTTGTGAGGTTCCCTTTTTTTTTTTTTTAAGAAGAAGAAGCAAGACGAACTAGAAATCTATGTGCGGTCCCAGCGCCATGATCTCATTGGAATCACAGAGACATGGCGGGATAGCTCGCACGACTGGAGCGCTGCCATGGAGGGCTATGTGCTCTTTAGGAAGGACAGGCTGGGAAGGCGAGGT
>JAWLRI010000471.1:510308-544451 GCA_034781795.1 Crypturellus tataupa | reverse complement strand
GGGGGGTTGGACTAGATGACCTCTAGAGGTCCCTTCCAACCTTAGGCATTCTATGATTCTATGATTCTATGAAATAAAAGTATTTTGGAATTGAAAGGTTTTTTTGGCTCACAAACAGCAGTTATAACTCTGACCTAATCAAAGGCTTTCTCTCCTCCTCCCTCTGTGATAGCAATTAACTCTATACCTCTGTGGAGCTATTACCTCTACTATTACCTCTATAAATGACACTGCTGCTTTCACTGCTGGAACACTGTGTTCAGTGGCAATATCTGCAATTTCTCAAACTGCTTGGAAGAAGAAGCTAAAAGAAACAGCCACGGGATTGCTCTGACGTGCCGATAGTTTGCATTACCTGTGGAAACAGGACTTGGGACACCTCGGATGTGGCCCGCAGGGTGCCCGGGTGGGCGCGTGGCCTTGCTGTGCCTCCTGTGGTGATGCCAATGCCAGTGTCATGTCCTTCGGCACAGAGCTGCTGTCAGGCCCCCACAATCCACATGCAAGGCCACAAGAGCTGCAGAGGGGAGCCCTTCAGCAGCCCTTTTGTGAGAAGCTGCTCACACTAGCCAGGCATGAAAGCTGAGGATGGGATCTGGTCAAAGGCCCCACACCAGGATGCGAGCAACCTCCCTCATTGCCTAACACCGCTCAGGTCCTAGAGGTTTTGCTTCCCTCCATGGGCAAGGGGAAAGGAACACGGATATTACCAAAACTTTAAAAATTTAAGTTAAGTTGTAATTAATATTTGATAGAGTGCTGCCACACATGCTGAATTAGGAAGCACCAGAAGTAAAAATATATCCCCAGGATTCATTTGGTCCTTCTGTGCTCATGGCGAACACTGGAGACTTGCCACGCAGACTCGTGGACCTCGTCTCGTGCAGGGCACACAGCAGACAGCCCTCCAGGAATGGCCGCTCACGACTGGAGTATTTGAAGACCTCTGCCACATATATCCCTCCAGCTTATTTATCTGCTTTAACAGGCTGAATGTCCAGTTGCCTCCAGGGCATTTGCTGTTGCTTTTCATTGCTTTCCACTTGAACTCTGTGGGATGGGGGATATCATCACTCCTGTTTCACACAGGGGGCCATGAAACACCATGAGCGAGCTCCAAGGTGTAAGCTCATATATTTTAAAGACCTTCCTGATCTCAGGTCCTGATACTTTCAAATTTCCTGGATTCTCCCTCAGCCTCTCCTACCTGAGCGGAGGGGAAAGCTGCCCAGGCTCTGCAGAGCATGGTGCCAGGCTCCCTGCACCGTGAGGGCAGGCCCACGGGCACCGGCCGCCCGGCGCTGCGCAGTGCCTCTCGTGCAGACCCGCCAGCCTGGCGTTTTCCGTCTGCTTCTGTTTCAGAGACGTATATCAGCTGTCTCCCCGTGGTGGGTAGCACGAACTGCAAGGGAAGAGCCTATCCGAAATTACCATCAGTGTGAGCTCCAGGGCACCGTGCCCAACGGGGTGGTCTGGACTGCAGAGGAGCTCAGAAGTTATTCGCTGCTAATAGCTGCGATTCTGAAGCTCTAGGAAGGTATCTCAGACCTGGCAAATACAAGATAAAAGTACGGTCAGGAAAAGTGTTGGATTAATCCCTGTTTAGTTGAGATTCAGCTGGGTGAGTGTCTCTGCAGTTGTTCAGAGACTGTGTGTGAGGGCTGAGAAGAATCTAGGTTCAAAGTCTATCCTCCACCTAGTTTCAAGTATGCTTTTAAGCCTAGACCTTCCAATATAACACAGTCTGTAGCCTCTATGCAGGTTCAAAAAGCAAAAGTATAGACTATGAAGATGCTCTTCTTTTGTACAGCAAGATGGTTGTACAACAAGCTGGTCATACACGGTAAAGCGAATGGTATGAGGGGATTTTGCTGGCTTGAGTGCTCCAGCCCCAACCTTACCTAATGTTTAGATGCTGCAAAAATATCTCGTCTCACACTTTGTTTCAAATAATGTAGTCATATTTTTTAAAACTTTCATGGTAAATTTGGGGTGGAAATTGTAAAAGTTCTTCCTGCTTTGGCAGCCTTCTTCTGATGACGCTTGCTGGAGCGCTTCACAGTTTTGCTGCCCTGACTCCCCTCTAAAGGGCTAATGCCTTGTGCCATCCGCAGCAGAAAGCTCCTTCCCTGCCGCCTTGAGATAAAAATACTGCCCTCTGAGGCAGGACGGGCTTGAAGTGATGAACTCTCTTTCGGCAGGGTATGTCTCTATCCATGTTGAAAAAGGAGCAGCCTCCTGCACCAGGACTTGTCAGGCTGTACAGTCACCCCAACACGATTTGTCAGGGAATTTCTGCCAGAGGAGCTGGTGTTTGGCACATTGTGAGGCTTTGCCTTTAACCGGGGTTGAGAGCATTTGGATGGATACACCGGACAGGCGCCGCATGGGCCAGCGCGGGACTCCGGATGGTGCAGCCCCTGGAAGAGGGACTTGCTCTTTGGTGCTCTCCAGGGGCTAGCGAACCCGTGAGGGAGCAGCCACTGTACCCCGCACCCGTGACTCGACTGCAGAGCTCTTGCAGGCCGACGTATCTGCTGTTCTGTTATACTCCTGGCTTTACCATACCACTAGCTCTGTTATAACCTCTTATCTCTGACAAGTTTTCACTCCTGACAAGTAATGCTCTCTCCTGCTCAGCTAACCCTGGAAGCCAGATGCCCCTCTAGCGGCGCATCACAACATCTGCAGTGTTCCCTTGAGTGAGAATATCTAATATTTTCGTGCTGTTTCGTGCTATTTCAAGCTCTAGCTTGCAGTTGACTCCCAGCATTTCAAGCCCTGCTTCGTCTTTGCCAAATATGAGAACCAGACTGCTGTACATTTACTATGTGCTGGAAGAGACAAGGCTAAAAGCCCGGTCCATATTGTTCTGGAGACCTAAAGGGGGAAAGATGCTGAGCACCTACCATGGCCGCACATTTCAGTGGAAACTCTAGGAATTTTCTTAGCACCTGCAAACTCCAGGTCTGTAATTATTCAAGCAGACCATGAGATGTTACTGACACAGTACTTACAGTCAGTGCTACAAGCAGCTTTTGGCATGAAAGTGGGTTATTCTAAGCCAGTTTGCACATGCTCACTGTTTATACTTCAGTGCAGCATTTTTCCCCACCAAATCACAGACCTGATGGGCTGGAAGGGACCGCTGTAGTCCAACCCCCCTGATCAAACAGGGTCAACTAGAGCAGATTGCCTGTGCTGCTCAGGACTGGGTCTGGTTGGATTTCGAACATTTCCATGTTGGAGAGTTCACATCCTCTATGGGCAGTCTGCTTTAGTCACTTTTAGTTTTCCTTATATTCAAGTATATTTTTCCATGTTTCGGCTCGTGCCCATTGCCTCTTGTCCTGCCGCTGAGGAGAGTCTGGCTCCACCTCCTTTACTCCTCCCAGCAGATATTTATACACAGGTACAAAATCTTCTTCCCCAGGCTGAACAGCCCTGGCTCTCTCAAGCTGCCCTTGCATGACAGGTCCCCTGTCCCTTCATCATCTTCGTGGCCCTTTGGCTGGTCCCACTCCAGTACGTCCCTGTCTCTCTCGTACAGGAGACTCCAACTCCACTCACAGCATTCCCGGTCTCACCAGGGCTGAGCAGGAGGGAAGGATCACCTCTGGCGAAAAGCTCTGTTTCGTTAGTGAGTTACACTGCCAGGGCACGGAGAGGATCCACAGAAAGCAGGGACATGGCACACGGGAGGGGAGGTAAAGGCCAGAGCTCCAAAACAACTTTTGAATGGCCATAATGGATCCAGCCCATCTAGTGTCTTACAGTGCTTGCTCAGGGAGAGGATATGAAAGAGGGCTCCAATCCCTGAAATATCCTTGCAGTTTCCAACAAACAGAAATCTAGGAGCTTTTTTTTTCTAAGACAGTAGCTTCAGATGATTCATGATCTTGTCTGATTTATTTTTGAATGCTTTTATATTTCTGGCTTCTAATATCCTGTTTTTCATAATTTGATAGTATATCAGGGAAAACACTTTCTTTGGATTATTTTATCCTCATTTTCTGATCATTTTATTGACTTTCCAGTCATTCTTGTGTTATGAAACACAGTAAATTATCCTCTCCATGCCATCCCTCATTTGACAGATTCTATACTATTTCCCCTCAAGCATCTCTGCATGTTCCCAACCTTCTCATCCAGAAGCCATCCTATAACCCTAACAATTCTCATCAGCCTTCTCTGCGCCTTTTTTAGTTCTACTATAATTTATTTAAAGCGAGGTGACAGAGACATCAGGTAGCCTTCAAGAAGGGTGTGCGTCAGGGCAACATGAAGTGACATAATGAGAACTCCTATTTTGTTCTCAGTTACTTTCGAACAACCTCCCAGCTACTTGATTTTGATCACCAGTCAGTAATGGGCTGATCCTTTCAGAAAGTTATCCATAGTGACTCAAACATCTATTTCCTAAATGTTAACAGCTAATTCAAAGCTCCAGCTACACACTTGATGTTATTTTTTCCCCCACACTTTTTAGTGCTTGACATTAAATTTTCATCCACTCTGTGCCTGGACATTCAGGATGGCAATATCCTTCTGCAACTTTGAGCTCAGTATTAATCCAGATTGTCCTGAATAACTCTATATCAGGTGAAAACTTTGTCAGCTTCCTATTCCTTCTGTTCTGTGCCCCTGAAGAATATATTGAATGGTCCCATGCTGTGTAGAAACACCTGTGAGAGCCCAGTGACAACGTCCTTCCACAGTGATGGATGTTCATTATTTCTGTCTTCTGTTTCCTACTTCCTAGCTTCCAACAGGGTGCACCTTCCCTTTGCATTCCCCAGGACTCAGCAAGGATGGCTTTTCATAAGCTTCTGACAAAATCTTCCATTTGCACCAGCTTTACCCTCCAAGCTTGTTAAAGTTCTACTAGGCTCACGCTCCTGAGGAAAAAGGGCGTGTGAATCCTACCCAGTATATTTGTCCTGACAACTTCTTCTAGTATAATGTTAGTTTTATTGGTCACAGCATCAACTTCGAGTCCTTCTTTAGAGTCTGAAGTCATATTTGACGTGAATGCTCCTCTGACAGCAGATGCAGAGCAACTAGCAGATTAGCAGCTTTGTGCTGAGTTACTTTGGAAGCATTTGATGGCTGCTATCACGTCCTTTTCTCACTAGTTGATGTATTGATTTGTTCCAACACCTCTTCAGCTCTTGAGATTATTCCTCATCTGTCGCATGGGGCTCCCTGACCTTATTCTTAATGAGCTGTGTGTGTGTAACTGCTTTCCCAGGGCCTTATCCATGCTGAGCAATCCTCCTGCCTCTTGGTTGTGACCCCTGAAGCTGCGCTAGATTTCTGGTGGGCTTCCTGCTTTCGATGTTCTGGAAAGAGTGTTTTTTATGACCAGACTCATTCTTAAACCAGTTTGTGATCCATTGTACTGGAGCTTTACTTTCATTTATCAGCATTTAGGTTCTTTTCTGATTTTCTCATTTGACCAAGAGTTTTTCTATCAACATACTGTTCCTTTCCTCCCTTATTAAATATGCTGGGAGGGATAGTTTTGTTTTGTTTTGTTTTTCTTTTTGTTTGCTTGTTTGTTTGGGGATTTCTTTTTCTTTATTTATTTATTAAAAATTTCCTGCAAGATAATAGGCATTTCTTCTCAGTGTTTAAAGTGGTATCTTAAAAAGTCCGGTCCACACTTAAAGAAAGCTCCCTTCTTGACTGAGTGGGCTTCCAGGCACTTCCTCCTGGTAGGACACTGAATTTGGGCACATGCAACCGTTCCCTCCTCCTCACCACTAATATCTCTACTTTCTGCATGGGCTATACATCACTCATTTTCTAGCACAGCCACTTTAGTTTGCAGGCTTTCATGCAGAAATATTTCCATATTTTGTTTCAATCTGGTTGTCTATTCCTATGCATTTATTTATTTATTTATTTTTCCCAAAATGAACTCTGTGCACTGTCCTGTTCTTTTCTCACGGACACAGAACTTTTCCTGGACATCATAGAGAATTCAGGCTTCATTTTTCGCAGAGCCACATTGCCTCTCCTGAGGCAGGACTCCTGCAGCACACCCCTGAGGTCTGTGCACGGTGGAGAGGCAGCAGCTGCAGGCAAGTTCAACACCCTACGGCACCACCGAGCAGGTTCCTCACCGACCACCCCATGGTTTAAGACATCCTGTGCATTTTTTGTCTATCAGCTCCTCAGCGATGGCTGTCACATCGCTGGAGTCCCAGCTTCCAAGTTGTCCGGTACTTCTAGGCAAACCAGCAGGTTTCTCACAACACTTCTGTCCTTTATTTTCCATATCATCAGCCTCCAATCAGAGACCTGCCCCTTGCTACTTTGCACTTTCAGATATGTTAGCGTTAAGGTAAGATACTATGTGGATAAAAGCCTACTTGAATAAATTCTGCAGGATTTATTAGGCTGCAATCTGACCTGAGCCCACTGAAGCCATTATGGGGCTGAGAAGGAAACAGCAGCAGTCTGAGCAGAGGAGGTAGACGGGTCAAACATCCTAAAAAAGACTGGTATAGGCTTGGATATTAAAAGCTCAGAAAAACACTATCTTATATTAGGTTTATACATGAGACAAAGCAAAGTACTTGGCTGGCCTTCTACCTCTGTTTAATTTCCTTTTCTTTCCAGGTACACAAAGCAATTTCAAATAGAGGATTTACTTTTCATCTCTCAAATATTATTTCTGTTCATCCAGGAAGACCTTCCCCAAATGCATCATAAATCACCAGGGACCTGCTCCACACTCCAAATGTTTTTTTCATGTAATAAATACTTGACATTTAGAAAAATCGCTTCTAAATTTACACAGTGCAGTGCTCACAGTTTGAGATTACCCTCTAACACCCTGAAGTGCTAGGCGCATAAATAAATATCTTTGCAAATAGATTCTCGTTATTAGTTTTGCAAGTATATTTTCACTTCTTGGAGTTGGATGATGACTGCAAGAGAAAAAAAGACCAACTCTGTTTTAAATTAAATAGTAAAGAAGCACAAGAGAAAGGCTGATCACAAATATTAAATCTTCTTGTTCTTTTGATTTATTTACCTTTTCATTCATTTACCTTTTTCATTCAAATTTCCTAATAACGTCACTATGTAAACTGAATGTGTGTGGTTTATGTCCACACGCAGCCAAAACACAGATCAAGTGGGGAATGATCACAGCAGCGAGAGCCAAACTGGGAGTTTTCGAGAGGAAAAGCGGTCCCTCCATGTGCACTTCCTCCACCGTCTCCATCACAGAGAAGATCAGCAGCTCTCAGGGTTTAGGGTGTTTGCCCACGTGCTGCCACTGGGAAAGGATCAAGTGTTGTCTTTTACCCATTTAAAGAGGGAGTAAAGAGGACTAAGTGCATGGCCATACATAAAGCCATAGCTTGTTCACTGCCTTCACTGCATGCAGATTAAGAATGAAGGATCCTAAAAACACGCTTCCCTCTGACCTGCAAAGGCCTGTCTCATTTCCAGGGTGTGCGTAGAGAGGAGAGAGGATTCCCTGGTGTCCTCCTTCTCGCTGCAGAGAAGCAGTGTTGGAGCTGGAGGTGCCTGTGCAGCACAGAGCCTGGACCGTCGTCGCAGGGAGCAGTGGGACGCAAGGACAACACGTGAGTGAGGGACACAGGCCACCCTTCCCTCTACTTCACCCGGCAAACAGTTAAGCCCTTTCTTCAAGTCTTTTCTTTGCTGTCAGCAGAGTTGTATCAGCATCCTGATGGATGAAGGGTCACTTTCTGTCTGCTGGCTGCTGGAGAAGATCTAGTTAAGCTTTCAGAGAGCAGATGCCCTTGACCAGTCTCCCCTGTCGGACAAAGTGACCCTTAATGTCCAAAAGCCCAAGAGAGCTGGAAGGTGCTTGGGGTACAGGCTCCAGCAAGGGCTTCCGCCCAGGAACCACTCTGTGCTTTGCCCTGCAGAGTGTGAACCACCCTCAGTGATGGCCTTGGTGATCACGGGATTTTTGATGCTTATTTGCTTTGACTGCGGCAAAACGTTGTTTCCTGACCAAACCAGCACCTTAGTCAGAGCAGTTTGTCCCTCCCTCTGGCAAACACGGTGGGACAAAGCTGTGGGTAGCAGCTTGAGCACAGAGGTTCTTGCTAGTGCAGAATTGTTACTGCCTACCTCTTTCCCTAAGCTTGGATAAACAGATTCATGGAATTTGCCTGATAAACTGTCATGATACCTTCTCCATTAATATTGTGCTACACTAAAAAATGGCCATTATTTATCTTCTGGTTCTCTGACAAAAATCTAAACCAGGGCTCTCAAAGTCTCTCACTCTATTATCTTATGGTTACATAATTAATTTATCCAACTGAAGCACTGTCCATATCTAAGCGAAAGTAGTTTTACCTGCACTGCTAAATCAAGAGACTAAGCTAAAGCTAGGGCACAGTAGGATTAAACTACTTTTAATGTATCTATTCAGGACTGTACATCAGGTCAGCTACAAAAATCTAATTCTGATTTTAACAGTGAACAAAGAATGCTTCTGCATTCTTATTAACTTTTCATTGCTATGAACATTTTTTTAGAAACCAAATAAATTAAGTTTTCCCCTATATTTGTTATTGACAAAGAATACAGCTGAACATGTCTTCTTTCAGAGAATCCCTATCCGCCTGATCTCATTATATCCTACCCTTCAGG
Organism: Crypturellus tataupa; assembly: GCA_034781795.1. NCBI lineage: Eukaryota > Metazoa > Chordata > Aves > Tinamiformes > Tinamidae > Crypturellus > Crypturellus tataupa. The sequence continues at coordinate 535,802 of JAWLRI010000471.1, read as the reverse complement.
GGAGTCACAGTCTGCTGCCTAGCTACCGTTTCCCTGGTCATGAAGCCTAATGATACAAGTCTAATGATCAGGCCATAGGCACGTCTAGGACTTCCTATAAATAGAGTAGATTATAGCACAGTCTGGCCTTGACCTGCACTTCACTAACACTGTAGACGTTAGGGTGAAACAAGCAACTAATAGCCAAGCTAGTCACCCTAAGCTCCATTTATAAACAGTGGAGTTTGGGGTGTGATTCACATCGTTCTGCAGTAGAAACCTAAAATAGATCAGATGAATTATTCTCCATTTCTCTCACAGACTACAAAGGGGACCTATGGTGATGATAAGTTTGATTTCAATATCGGCGTTTAGTTATATCAAGACCATGTTTAGGTCAAAATGCTCATACTGCAACTCAACGTTAGACTACATAGCACTGAACTGCTCTGGGATACAGCCCCCTATCCTCTCTCTCTCTCTTTTTTTTTTAACCCTGGCTTGAGGTCACTTTGCAGTGATCTTTCATCTCAGCTGATCTCTTGCTGTCTGGGTTTTGAAATTAATATCCTCAGCAAATCATTCAGCTCCTGCAGAGCATATACAACACAATCAGTATAATTACTTCACGTCACAACTCAGTTGTCACTTCACTTTAATGGACTGCAAGTAAAATGAATTTGAAAAGTGCTCTAACTTAATGTTCTTAGAGTTTCTATTTTAGACTATTATGAAAGACTATTATTATTATCACTGCAAAATATATTCCCCAAAGAGACTTCATCTTGGAAATTATTATCCATATTATAATATAGTGAATAGGACCAGCAGAGTTCAGAGGTCTATGGTTAAGGAACCATCCAAAAACATTCTATGTAGGATAAGAATGATGAGATTTATCTAATAAATGTAGGGATTTATGATGCAGACATTTATACATGAATTATTCACTCTGACCATGAAGTAGCTGCCTGTCCCTATGGAGCATGGAGCTTAGCTGACAAATCAACTGACCCTAAATCAGAGAGCTCAGGTGATGAGAGGAATCACAGGCTTTTATTCTACAGCCTAGCTCAGCTTTACAGCAAAGTGACATGCCCGAGGCCACCCAGTAGATCAGTGTCAGAGCTGCTTGATGGGCCTCCCATTCTGGCCTCTCCAGCAATTCAAATTTTCTAGCTTTTCTGAAGGAAGTTATTTTACACCACGATTTGCTAATTTAGCATATTATAGTGTGTTTAACGTCGGATTACCCTAACCTCCCATTTCAGATCTTTTCCTGTACCACTTCATGTGAAAAATCCCACCCTTCCATACTTGCATCATAACATTTCTCCATCATGTATCATAAACAAGCATGTCCAGACAATCTTAAATCTTGTCTCTTACATTCCTAATACATTACCTCAGGGAACATTTTTATCTTCTGTGGAGCCAGCTTTGAACTTTTTCCCCAGAAAGTAACAAATATTTTCAAAAACTTGAAATGACACTTGAATCCAGATAGGATAAGGGTGGTACGGCCCTCTTTCATAGTGTACTCCAGTCTTAGGAGACTCACCAAGCTAGTGCGCCATCCAGTTCAGTTCCTTCCTCCACCGCAGGGGAGTCAGACCTCAGGTAATTCTGTCTGGAGACGGTCCCAGGAGCCCGTGTGAGCCCTGCTGCTGAAGCTGTGCCAGGGCTCGGCTCAGCTGCGGAGACAGCAGCCTGCTCCCGTCCTACGGCCATGCCTAGGCTCACAGCACAGTTCCTGTAATGCTTGTTATTCAAGGTGAAATATCCATTTTAGAGATGTAGTTCAGACGGAGGAACCAATACTGAGCTTTTTACTCAAGCCAAACTCAACACATAGCACAGGGGCGATTACATGCTTTTTCACAAAGGAGATTAAAAGCTAAACAAAAAACACTAATGTACTTTGCAAGTTTGGAGTTATACAAGCAGCCCAGCTTTTAGAGCTCTGTCAGATCATTTGCTATTCAAGTTTCTCAGAATACCTGATAAAATAATTTAGAAAATGAAAGTTATTCCATTTTAAATGCTTCTACCTTTTTCCCAGCCCACCCAGCATTTCTTCCTCCAGTGACAGTAGCAGGATGTGAGCTTCTAGACTAATTCATCTTTGCTTCCCTGTGCTGCAGAAAACAGACAGCAGCTAAAATTCAGTCCTTGCTGGGCTCTCTACTTTCACTTGGATGATAAAAGAGTTTCAGCTGCATTTATATACTTATGGGCTAATGCTTTCATTACGGTATCTCCATTAACCAGACAGATAGTTCCATTTATCAGTCTGTGCAGACTCTGAGACCTTAACACTCTTCTTCACTATCAGTTGGCTCTGGACACAGATTAAGCAGGACACAGAGATTTGATACAGGATGGAAGAGGCAAGCTAGAGCTTATACCCCTCAAAAAACACAGATGCACATGCAGCTCAAAAAAAGCAGTGCACTTACTTAGACATTCTGAGATCCCCGAGGAGGACGCAGTATCTGCTCTTTTCTGAAATGCTCCATGTCCTCGCCAGCCCATATGCACATTTTCCCAGCCACTGGCTGTGAGGCAGCTACAACCAAAGTTCAACCAGCCCAATGTCACAGCTTTCAACCTGAGGAGTGGACTTTCTCCATTCTTGCCATACACCAAACCCAGCGGACTGCTATAGTGAACTTCACCAACTTCACATGTCACCTGTCGCTTACCAGTATTTTTGGGAAGGAGATAAGCTAGTCTTGGCCAATCTTGCTGCTCCCAGCAAAATTCCTTCATAATTCTCCTAAGCTCAGTGAGCAAGTGCCCCAAGAGCACGAGTCAGATGTTCTTCCTGTCGGAGGTCTCGCTGTCAGAGGGAGCGATTGCTGCTTGCTGGGATCGAGAGGCACGGCGGGTGACTGACAGTCGAACACAGAGGTACAGCCATTTCCCTCTCCGCTTGCTCAGTCAGTTTTTCCAGGCCGCTCCCCTGCTCGGCATGGGATGAGGCAGAGGCAGTGCTCTGTATGGGCCAGCCCTGCCTCAGTCCGCATGCAGGGCAAGTAAACGGAGCACTTGGAAGCTCCTGATCACTGGGCAGTGGTCTTCCTTCCAGCTGAAGAGCGGGCTTCCTTCCAACGCTAGTCCAAGTGACAGCAAACAGGAGGATGCTGCTTAGTTGAAGCATTTAAAACAGGAGCAAGGGCAGAAACTTGTCTAAGTCAAAAAAGTAGTTTCATAGATTCTGAGGAAATAGAAAAGCCTGTAGGGAAACTTGCTCAGAGACTTTAAATTGTTTCTGAGGGTAAGATATCTCCTGCCCTCCACATCTCAGTCTGTCAGTTTTCATTTGCAGTAGCTGAATGTTTTCAAAGACAGGTCTACATAGCTGAGCAACTGCCATTCATATTTCCAAATATTTGGCACTGATTTGACACCACTGCAGCTAACAGCATGTCCCTTGTGGCTTTCTGTTGCAAAGCTAGTGTCTGATATCTCATAATTTTGTGTCAAATATCTCATGTTAAAGAACATCACATCAGCTAAATATTTGAGCTGGCTAAGCTCATCTACAGCATCTCACTGCGGAAATCCATTTCTGCTTTAGAAACTACACAGATGATAAGGATATGTTTGCATCTGTATTACTCATACAAGCAATTCCAGCTGATTGCATAGCAAAATGAACCCCTTGATCATTTGTGAAACACTGATACATTAGGGGAAGAAAAGAGGTTCACAATCAAACATAACTTCATCTTTCAGCAGAGAGCACTTGGTGGTCTATGAGGTCAAGTAAAACCTTTCACTCCTAGTCCTCTGCTGTGACTGCATAAAACTTGGAAATTGAGTTCAGTCCCTAGAGGGCCCTAAAGGATAATAGTCCACACATAAACCCACTACATGCACCTGGTTTGACAAGAAAGTGAGCGTCTCTTTGGAGAAGTCAGGGTAAGCAGCACAGAAACTATATGGTCTTCTCTTGCCCCAATATAAAATGTAAATCCACTAAGGCAAGCAAAGCTGTTAATTCAAAATTCAAAATTCACACGACACATGACAAGTATCTGAGTGTGTACGTGCCATAAATCAAAACGCACATTAAGGAAAAAAGCAAGCAAGCAAACCACTGAAACACGTCTAGAGGTCTGCTACATATGTCTACTGCACGTACATTAGCATTATGTGTGAACTACTTCCATATGCATTGACTTGCATGTTTTCAGTTATTTACTGTTTTCGAAAAGTTAGTTATTTTCAGAGCTTTTTTCCAATTTCATAACTGTGAAATAGTTTTCAAGAAAAACCATAGCAAATTTTGTTTGATGTTTGTTTAGTTCCTTTTCCTGTTTGTTTTTCTTTAATCTGTATGCTGCAATAAGAAATAAAATTATTCCAGGTTATTGGAAATAACAACAAAAAAAAAAAAAAAAGAAAAAAAAGGTCAATTGTATTGCCACACAGGAATCAAAAAGATTTCAAATGATATGATGGCCTTATTTAAAGAATATATATTTATACATGCATCACCACATAAAATACCCAGCTTGTTTTTTCCTCATGCATTTTAATGAAGTGAGTATATATATATATATGTGTGTGTGTGTGTGTCAATAGTTGATAACATTTCTGCAGAGAAACCAGTCTAATGCATTGTTTTTCCATTGCTACACCTTGAAAAGTATATTTTTCTTTGTTATGTCTCAGAAACTCTGAAAGAAAAAAGCCCACGACTATGTCTAATAAGTCTTTATTTACAAACAGAAATTGCAAAAATATTCTATTACAGAACAGGTAACAAGTGCAGAATTCTAAGTATGCTTCGTAACAGTGAAACCATTGCCTCCTTGACAAAAAAATCATTAGGCACTTAAAAACATGAAAACAAAGTATAAATTAAATCAGCTAACATATGACTCAGCAACAATATTCATTTTCTATAATAAAAGCACACGCACTGTTGAGGGGCATCCCACGCCTCCTCCTAAATCCTGCAAATAGACACTTCTACGCTACACTGCACACATCTCAACCGTGTGAGAACAGAGAATATCCAGTCTAGATCTGAAAACATGAACAGGTTCAGTGCCGAGAGACGTTAAGAGAATACTTCTGCTGACAGTCACAGAGCCTACGCTAGCAGCTTCACGCCGAGGTTGGCGAGGGTGGAACACAACTCCGCTTCCCAGGAGTTATCATCCCGTTCCAAGGATTATTAAACTCTGCTTGGACATTTGTATTGAAAGGAGCAGAACAGAAATGAACACAAACAAGAGCGATTTAAAGAAACAATAAAATCTCTGGACAAAAGCTGTTGTGTAAATTTTGTGAAATCACATTCTGACACATGGAACAATCTCTGAAAAGAAAAAACACGCATTTTGGAAATGCCATGTCGGCAACCTCTTTATTTACCTATCTATCTCCTTAAGCTGTATTCCATGAGCTAAAACAGAAGCACAACTGGCCTCTTAAAACTGTATTACAGAGGTAAATCTAAGAAAGAAGTGCTCAAAGGCCTACTGGAAACTTCCTTCTGGACATTGGTAAGATGCTTTTAAAAATTAGACTTTGGGTTGTATCATTTTTCCTTTCAGGCGACATTATGTAACTTCCCTCTCAGCTTACCCTGGTAGAATAAAATACAATATTTAAAAATAATTTTAATTAGATACTTGATGACAGGAACATTAAGAAATTTAATATAAAGGCTACATAAGAAGGCTACTATATAAAATGTGCATATAAAGTGTGCATAAATTTTAACTTTTGTACTCCAGTTTCACTAGATTTTAAAAATGGTTCCGTAGCATCGGAATTAGCAGAAAGTATAGTAAGAAGTAGCAAGAGGCATTTTTAGGGAATCAGCTCACAGCAGAGATGCCTAGGAAGATGCTGAACTACAGACTTGCTGTGAAGAATCTCTTCTTGTCAGACTAAAGCGAATAGTGAAGAATTTAAAACTAGCAATCTTGTCTTAAAATGGAATATCCTGTCACAGTCATTAGTATTATTCATTCTGCTATCCTCTTGCCAGGATACTATGATTTAATGGTGGGATCATTAAATACCTGCATCACTCCGTTTCCTGGAGAAAAAAATAGCGAATGAAAAAAGAAAAGACAAAACGATAGTAGGATGCGGCAACAAACACTGATGTAGTACACTGTATTGCCAAGCTACACCAGAACTTAACACAAAGGATGGATTTGACTGTTTATTTGATAGTGGTGGTGGAATATTCAACCTCAAGAGTAAAAAACGGCTCTCGCAGTTCTGGTACTTGCCACAAAGCAGCACAGCTGGATATCTTTATAGGCAGAATTTGTCATTGCCAGGCACTGAAAGGCAGTTTCATTTCACACATAGAGTGATGTCAGCTCCACAAATTATCATGTATCACAGTAACACGCTCAGTTAATGTGAGAGCACATCAGCTGATGCAGTCCACGGCAAATTCAAGCCGATGCCATCTGTGGGTGGAACTCTCTCCATATTACTTGAATTTGCTGCACTTTTAGAGCATACTGACAGTATACTGATCTGCCACCCAAACTCAGCTGAGGTATGGTAACCTAGTTACCCACTGTAATTTCAACTGTTTTTCTGAATTCATAGGCAGGAATTTTGAAATACTATTTTTTGAAAGGAGACCACTAAATACAGTAAAAGCTCCTTTGTTTAATGGCACGCTGCAGATCTTTTCACACTCTACTTGAACATTTTTATAATTTAGAAACAATTAAGAAATACTTAATATGTACCTCATTAAATCTAGAAAGAAAAAAAAAAGCTTAATAAATACAAATTTATTGGGCTCTGTAGCTGAAAGACTCACAGGATTTCTCCATAATATCCTGAAGGAGATCAGTTGCCTTTGAAACTCAGCTGTCCAGAAGTTCGGAGAAAGACTGTCCTACCTAAAATGAAGCAGTCTGAAATCAAGAGAGACAGGTTTTATATCATGAATACACATCCCTTTTTGTCAACATTTTTGACTGGAAGCTCTCTGTATGAAAGAGACTAGCTGAAATTAAGTGTTGGAAGATGAAGGATTACTTGGCTGCAAACATTTCAAGGAAGTGTATTTAACTAACAAACTCAAATGTAGGACGTCTGCTGCTTCAGAATATTACATTATTAAACAAGTGGGTATCAAATGTTTGAAATAAAGCTGAAACAGACTTACTTCATCGCCAAAAGGCTGTACCGCCATTCAGAGGGACCTCGACAAGGTGGGCAGAGAGGAACCTCAGGAGGTTCAAATAAGGCAAATGCAGGGCCCTGCCGCGAGGGAGGAATAAACCCAGGCAGGTGCCCGTGCAGGCTGGGGGCCACCTGCTGGAGGGTGGGGACTGAGAGCTGGACGGACGGTCCTGAGTGGGTCTGAGAGCTTGGACTTTCTTGAGTTACCAGGTCCTTAAAACCAGCTGGAAAGATTCGGATGGCAGCAGGTAAACAGCTTAAACGAAGTGAAGTGTGGAAGTTTCCAACGAAGAGGAACTAAATGGAACAGCAAATCAGGAATCAACATGCAGCCACGATGAGGATGAAGGGGCTATAAGAAGGACTTGGGACTCGGGGGAGAGCGCGCACGCACGTGCACGCATGAGTGTGGGCTCTGAAGTACTTACTGCACCTGCTTGATCCATAAAGGCTTACGTATAGACGCATCCCTGTCCGTCCCGACTTAGTCACAGAGCAAGCGACACTGCAGAGCAGCTCTGAGAAGGACCTGGGGGTCCTGCTGATCTTTGCTGATCATGAGCCAGCGGTGTGGTCTCCTGGCCTGCATTAGGCCAGCAGGTCAAGGGAAGTGATCCTGCTGTTCTGCTCAGCCCTGGTGAGGCTGCATCTGGAGTGCTGTGCCCTGTCCTGGGCTCCCCAGCACGGGAAGTGTGTGAAGCTACTGGACAAGAGACCAGGGGAGGACTGCAAAGGGGATCAGGGGACTGGAGCAACTCTCCTGTGAGGAGAGGCTGAGAGAGCAGGGCCTGTTTAGCCTGGGGAAGAGAAGACGGAGAGAGGATCTTATCACTGGGTAAGTATCTTTAGGGAGGGTCAAGAGGATCAGGGCCAGACTCTTTCCAGTGGAAGCCAGCAATAAAACAAGAGGGAACAGTCACAAACTGAAACACAGGAAGTTCTGTCTGAATTTGAGGAAAAACTTCTTCATCCTGAGGGTGACAAGAGCCCTGGAGTAGGTTGTCCAGAGAGGTTTTGGAATCTCCTTCTCTGGAGATACTTAAAACCTGCTCAGGCATGAGCCCGTGCCACATGCTCTAGGTGACCCTGCTTGAGCAGTGGGGTTGGCCTAGGTGATCTCCAAAGGCCCCTTCCAACCTCAACTGTTCTGCGATTCTGTAATAGAACAGAGAAAGATCTCTAAGTCAAATATGTTTTTTGAGCCTAGGTTGTCATATCAGGCCATTCATATCAGGTCATTGAAGAGTCAAGATTTAAGTGATTAATTAACAAATTTAATTAATTAATTAGTCAATTAATTAACCAATCATCAGACCCAAATATCTGCACTAGATAAAAGCAAATAACATGTAACACTGTATTTTTTTCTATTAGTTGAGAAGTCCACAGAAGGTGCTGTCACCTATATCATTTTGTTTCTTCTGACTCACATAAGATAGAGAATTTCTTCTTGAATAAAATATGGCAATATATTAGAAATATCACTGGAGTCTAATGGACAGAGAATCAAAATAAGATTAACTAACTGAGCTTGTGCAACTCTGTTCTCTGCAGCTTTTTTTTTTTTTTTTGGAGACTCTGGGATTAGCATAGACTGAAAGCACAGGCATGCTGAATAACTTGCAAGTTTACTGTCAATGAACAATAAAGAGCATTCCTCGTCAAGGTCATTATTTATGGTTGTCATTTCTGAACCTGGTGACAGCTGACATCTTGTTCAAATGATTCTACGGGAAAAGAGAGAAAGGGGATCAATAATCAGTGCAGGTACCTGTTGTGCTTAAACTGCTTCTGCCACTGCTCGGGAGAGAAGGGCTCCTGCGCATCAGCACAAAAACAGCTGCCCTGCTGAGAACCACCCTCGTGGGAGCCTGTGTCTGCCCACTGCCCAAGAAGACCCCACATGTTGCCCTCCTGGCATAAGCAAGGCCTCAGGGCACCGCTGAGCTTGCCCAGGAGCCATCTGAGAGCAAAGGGGTCCTGCTGTGCCTCCCTGTACCCACGGTCTCACCCTCTTCTCGGCTCTGACTCTGAAAGTCCTAGCAGATGCTGAGCAGAACTACATAATCTGCTATGAGCAGAACCACATAATTTCCCACATGGGAGAAGAAGGAGCCAATTCTAGACAGCAGTGGGTCCTACAGAAAACACGACATTAAAGATTCAGAGGAGAAAAAGGAATGAAATCAGACAAGAAGGATTTAATCTAACAGTGCCGTGAACCAGTCACGCACAAGGACACTGTCAGTCTCTGCAAAGGTGCGGTGGAACTATTAGCACATTGTCAGTGTTTCTATCTTTAGAACACTGTTTAATCTCAGCATTCACTCCATAGTGCTCAACAGCACCAGAGGCCCATGAACCCTCAAAATGATTATTCTTTGGAGTAAGCAAGGAGAACTGAAAAACTCTTCCTAACCTTTGGTAGGAATACTTAATCAAAAATGCGCTTGGCTTGGTCTGGCAAAAACACTACAAACATTTCAAGGCCCTAGTACAAAATTCATCTACTAATCATTAACCTGGCAGAGATGTAAAATAAATCAGAAATAGTTTATTCAGCTATCAGAGAAAGTTTGCCACAGTGACTGTAATAATTCAGCAAGCCTTGATCAAGCCAACTGCACCGTGTCACACAGCAACGCTGCTATTAGTGTGCTCAGTCCAGTCAAAATTAACAGGAACAAGTCACCAAGCACACAGCAATAATTATAATAAAATCAAGCACCACATCTGCACTCCTGCAAAGTGAAGCGGATGCAACTGACATCACATAACTCCCAGGCTGGAGAAAGAACCGAGAAACTACATTAAAAATAGCTTCTTAATCTTAAGTCTGAGAGAGTATATTTTTTATACTATGAGGAATTAAGACTATTTGCAGGAAAGGGCAGGAAAGAACAATTTATTCCCGCATTTCTTATCAGTCCTGTGCACCACATATAAATCATAAGAGAGTTTTAAGAGCATAATGATCAGTCTTCAAGTCAAAGGCAAGTTTAAATTTCTCTGAAATACAGCATTAAAAAGTTTCTGTTCATGTCACAGAGATTTCCGTTTGCTCTTATTTGTGATTGACACATCAAACTCCTTTAGTTAAGGAGTTTATTATCAAGAAAACTAGAATAGGTTTCTTCTTTTCAACTAATGCTCTCTAAAACATATTCTAATAAACTTTTTTGCTATTAATGTATGCTCTAAGCAACATAGCTCACAGAAACAGTCCAGATATGCAGTTACTTCAGTTCTCTATGGTGTGAACAATGATGCACTCTATATGTTTATTCACTGAGATAATGCTATATGGTGCTATCAATTCCCTTTGCAAAAAGCTGCTGTTTCATTTTCTCCTCTCTGTAGCTGTTACTTAAACAAGTTCTGACACAATATTCACACTGAGTAGTTCAGCATGTGTAACCTGTGCAAAGAGCAATCCCCTTTGCCTCACCTCTGAGCACATGCAAAGTACCTGTGACTGCTGACTGTTCTCAGTACAGTGCCAGGGCTTGGGGTCTGGGGTCTACTTCAGCTGCCCTGTTGCTGTTACAGTTCCTGTTCTGCTAACCCAAAATGAAGCGATGATTGGTGCTTCTTACACCCTATATTAATAATGTATGCTGTGCAGTGACAGGTATCAATCAGAAAATCTCAAGGAAAATGGACCTCTACCTGGACAAAAAGTCTACACTAATAAATTAAATGTAATAAAAAATATTCTCAGGGACTGAGGCCAGCTGGTTCCTCTAAGGTAATAAACCCCTCCTTGACCCAAAAACAGCAGAGTAGTTTTAACTCCAAAATCGCTTAATGGGAATGTTGCTGGGGCAGGTTAGCTCCCAAGCTCTGCTGCACATTGCCTGGGGGGACTGGTGGGCAGGGGCCCGGCGCCTGCCAGGAACCTCCTGGTAGTTTCACAGCACGGATGAGCACAGGGCAGCGCCTAGGGCCACCAGTGAGCGCTGGTTAATTACTGCTATAAAGACAGTCCAAGTCTCCGGGACATAACTCCACGGGACAGCACAAAACCAGACTGCATTTTGATGAGTCAGCTGTAGGAAGGAATTAAAAGGCAATTGGAAATTTCCCTGGAAAGATGAATTCACCTCGTAGTAGGCAAATTCATCAGTCTTTACTTTGCAGATTGTGTATAAAGAAAATGAAAATCATGTGGCATTGATTTTTCTCTAGGTTGAGCTGGAGAAGGTGAGGCTAGCCAGGACAGAATAAAACAAATGGCTAGGGGAGGGAATGAAAAATATTTACGGAGACCTCTATGTCACAAGCTCACTGAGGTAATATGCCATGAGCTGAAAAATAACACAGTGAGAAGGAAGAAACGCTACACAATTATCTCACTGCACTTTATTGGTCTAAACTTGGAATAAGTCCCTTCAGGTCCTTCCTGAAAACAGTTTTGTCTTTGGATGAGCGTGAAGTGCTTCTCCTCAGCGCAGGAGTGGGCGTTTGCATCACCCAAGGACACGTACATCCCTTCACAGAGCCTCCAACTACAGCTAGGGGCAGTCTACATTAGGGACTTTTCTGTGGCATGGGCTTTTTCTGGTGCAAATTTCTCTTTGATTTGCAGTTGGGAAATGGTAGTAGGTACTTCTGTGCACAACGTCCTCTCCCTCCCGGTTGAACCAGGGCTGACATCATGCTGCAGGCTGCATGACGAGGTCTTAATTTCTGCCCAAAACCCTACAGATACTCAAAGGTCCACATTCTCTTAGTGGTAGCATCTAATCGTCCCAAGCATCATCTAGTTTTTTAAAATCTTATTTTGAGACAAACTGACTTTACTGCTAGCATATACAACCAGGATTTATGGAGCGTTTTTCTTGGGTAGGAGTAGTATTGGATTCTGATATGCTTATCTTGGAAATGGATCAAAATGTTGAAGTAACAGACCTGGAACCATAATGATTGAGTCTAATATTTTTAGGATTATTTATATGAGTATAAAGCTGTTACAAGATAAGCTTTCAGATGTTACAGCAATATAGAAATGCTCTTATAAAGTGGCAGTTTAACAATCTATTTCATAAGGTCCAGTTCATTTAATTAGGATTTTTTTCAACAAGCTATCTGCAATGATGGGAATATTGAATGCTCTTTAAACTTCAGTTGAGAGAGGATTTATTGCTGCAGTGATAAAATGACTTTTAGTAAAAAAAATATGTGATATTTTATCTGACTATACAAGAAGGACACTATGTTTGAACTGCTCATTCAACTTCAACACTCCCCAAAAAGACACTAAAATTCTTTTTATAACAAAAGCTAGTTATTATATATTTTTGGGGGGGAGGGAGTAGTCTGCAGTAAAATATATGTGCAATAATATACAGGCAATCGTAGCCAGGGGAAAAATTGCATGCCCTACCTTCCATAAATGTTAATGTGATTATTTCCACTGGGGCTGGTATTTCATTGCCTCTTGTTGCAATATGTTTCTCCATTGGTATTCCAGGAATATATGGTAACTTACAGCACTGAAACTGCATGAGGTTTAAGTGACCAAAGGTTCTTTTATCACAGGTTCTGGTACAGGAGAAGAGTTTGAAGCTGATTATAAGAGGAGCCCTCTTATAATAATACCTAATGTAGTTTCCTTATCTGGAGTCACATATCGATACTTGCCACATCAGGTAAGAAATATGAAAAATGATAGGGATGACATTTATCTAGTGCCTGGTCCAGCCTGTATGCAGGCTGCGATACAGCTCTGGGATGGGAAGATGACTGCAAATTCGTGCCCTGCTGGGACTCTGGGAACGGCAGCACGGAGCCTAGCTTAGTGTTCTCCCTTGGAGCAAACGTGGACTTTAGACAGGAGCACAGGCAGTAAAAGGGGTTTAAAAATAAACCCTGGTCCTTCAAACACTTGTTCACAAAATAAACATCATTCACATGTGTGGTCCTATTAAATCCACAGCATTATCTATTTACCATAAACTTAGAGTACATCAGGTATTTAACTATCACTAACCTGGGGGATTTTTTCATCAATGTACCCTGAGACAAACTAAAATTGATTTAGCTTTGAATTAATTACTCCACTATAGCTCTTCTCACCACCTTTCTCATGCAGGCAAACCTCAGTGGTTATAGATCAAGTTCTCAACTGAAAATGTTCACTCCTGCCTTATACAGCTACCACATAAATGACTCTTGCCTATATTACATGATATTAACCAAAATAGAGATTTTACGTCAAACTATTGTAAAGATTATAGTTTAAGAAGTAAAACATGATGAATGTCACATATCGCCACCATCCTGAGATTGTGCTTTGCTACAATTAAATCAATAGTCAGGAGTTTTAAAATTTCCCAAATATATGTTATTTTGCATTAAAAAAATGATCAGTCAAAATTCAGAAATGTAGCAATCACTATGTCAAAAATCATCTCATTTTCTTCCCAAATGTACAATATTCCTCTATTGTAATAATGCAGTTTAATGCTCACGAAATCTCATCAGATCAAATTCAATACCAAGCAGCTGAGATTCAAATCTCAAATTCTCTCCTTCCTTTCGTCACCCTGAAATTAAAGCAATAAAACACATTACTGATACTGCTTGTTATATTCAAAATAAAACAGTAGCTTAGTCCTTTGTGTATGTGTTTCACCTTCTGCCTCTGCTTTTTCAGCCTTATTTCAGACTGCAGTCTTTCTGTGACATTTCTTACACAGTATCATAGGCACACAGAATTCTCTAGGGTGTCAGGATTGGTAGTGCCTGATCTAGCTCGAGCATCTGTTCTTTGTAAGGAGGGCTCCTTCATTTGAATACCCCAAAACTGCTCATACTTACTGTACCCGCACCATCCTCTTCAGTTGGCTAATGCCCTTTCAGGAAAAAAAAATCATCTGAAAATATTTTTCATTGGATTTAAAATTTAAAAGACATTTATCTATTTTGGGAATTTTTACCTAAATAAAAGTGACTTATCTCCACAGGTTTTGTGTCTGACTTTTCTTAACACCTAAACTTAGTTCAGTGGCTGAACACATGAGCAAAGAGAAGTGTTTGTTTAAGAGCTATATTATACATGTACTAAAGAAGATCTTTCTTTCAACATTGGATAAATCTAATAATTTTGGCTGAATAATATTGGTTTAAGTCAAGAATAGGCTGAAATTTCATTGTTGGACAGGAATGCAGATCGTGCTTATTTTCAAAATGTGTCAGCTACAGTGCGACACCACAAGCGTAAGAAAATTCTAGGAAAATTTAAGCTCATGTAGTTACCCTATTATTGTAAATAACTTATTTGTTTTGCTAGCAATTTTCAATACCAAAAAAAAAAAAAAAAAGGTATATGCTGACAGAGCTCAGCCCAGCACAAATTCTCCCTGAGTAAGTAAAGAGGCAGCCACCTGCTCCCGCAGAGCCCTCCAGCCAGCACTGCCCTGGCAGGGGGCTGCACTGCCTCTCTTGGGTCAGACACAGACACAGGTGCCTTTTAGCCGTGTGGGTGCAGGCTAAAAGCTCAGAGCTGATTTTTACTCTCCAGGTAACACACACACACACACACTGAGGCTGGGGTTGAGCAGTTCCTGCTTGCCAGCCCTCAGCATAGCCCTTCTCCACCTCTCCTCCTGCCGTGCTCCTGCTCCGATGCCCCTGCCTTGGTGCCCCGGCTTCGTTTCCATCGGCTCCCTCCTCTGAGCCCCGCGGGGCCGGATGGCAAACAGGGCATCCTCATCTTCCTGGCTGCCTCTTCCTAGCAGGCAGGAAACCTGATACTTTCTTGGCAGAAAAATATTTGCATTTCAAGCAGGCTTCTGGGCAATCAGATTTTTGCCAGTCTAATTAATTTATCATCTGATAATTTTTCTAATCATTTTTTTCTGTCTATTTTTAAATAGGAATCAGGCCATTTCCCCTCCTTGAGTCTATGTTTACTTGAAGTTAACAACATGACTTTCAGGCTTATCAGGTTAAAGCAATGAGCAAACAAGACTTCCTTCAGCTGCAGGGCCATCGTAGAAATGATTCTGTAATTTAATACAAAATAATATAGATCATTATTCCATTTCCAGATTTTGCTGATGCCTCATTTTCTCTCTCGCTCTCCAACAGGAGAGCATCTACCCTGAGACTTGTGTCTCTGCTGAGCACAATCCTGGCCTTGTGTGAGTGGATATGAAGGCAGATGGAGTTTCCCATATTGTGCGAAACCAATTCTGAGGGACTTGCACTCCTGACAAGTCCCTCTGCATTGAGCAAAAGTCACCTCTTTGGTGGCATGGATGGAGTTTAGGAGCAAAAGGATTCACAAGGAGGCAGGATGCTCCCCCTGTGGTGTTGCAGGGCCCGTAGCAGGTAGCTGTTTGCAGGACATCAGCCTCATTCACATGTTACAAACTTTTGGGGACCAGCAGTGTGTGCAGAAAGCTGCCTGAGACTCCAGTGGGTACCTGATGGTGTAAGGAACCTTCCTAAACTACCCGTCCACAAGGGGAGAGGGGAACAGAGAGAAAACTGAAACAAGAAATTAAAAGGAAAAATGAGATTGAGAATTTATTTTAAAGGGCCATCTTTGCTGAAATATACCTATTATAGAATTTCAATTACCTCTAATAGCTAAGAATTGTAGCAGAATGGTAGTTCACATTGGAAGCATTTCATTTCTTTCTTTTTAAAAGGCTATGTTTTGTTAAATAAAAGTGATTAATGTAGTAGAAAAAAAAAGTGTTAGGGCACAAGTTATCCCTCTACTTGTTTTTTTCCTTTATGGCTTCTTCTGCAAATTTGTCCGCACAAGTGATTTTCAATCTGCCAAGCACGGACAACATTTAATTAACCCGTACAGATGCTTAAACATTTTTGTGGCTTCTATCTGCTTCTTTCTGGATGAAAAGATCATAAAGGGTTGTTTTCATTTTCTTAGCTAATGTAGTTACTACAATTAAAATTACATGGTTCAACTCCAGGGATTAATATTTCTGGAAGAATAAATGCAAGGGAAACTGCAGGATGCAAACAGCTTAGTAGCTGAGCGTGGTAGCAAAAAATACATTAGGTATTTCTTAATCTTTCCAATGCAATGCAACCTTTTACTGGGAAAAAAACTTAAGTTAGCCGCATGAAACTGTATACACCTACACTTCCTTCTATGTAATCTCTTAGACTATAAACTCATAGACTAGAGGGAATGGATTCAGTAAATGGCCTCTACGTTCCTTCCAGTCCTGCTTTCTACTATTTTAGTAATACTTGTAAGCAGTTTCCCAATCTATTTCTTGAAAAGGAAACTGAATAAAATTGTGCCTTCTTGACATTAGCCATCTGATAGTTTATAAATATTCCGTTTCTGATTATGAATCAATTATGAAATGTATTTCTGATGGTAGCTTTTCTAAATACCATCAAAGGCTACTTTCAAGTTCATTAAAAACTAACCAGAAGAAAAACCCTTCCTAGCTTTTGAACTTAAAAATTCAGGTTTGAGCAAAATGATGCTATTTTTATATATTTAAGTTAAGAAACATAGAATTACATCAGTCCAATTAAAGCATTATACAATAGAAGTACATTAACTTGCACTCCCTGGAAACCCAGAGCTCTAGAAGGCAAATCTGAGGACAGTATTTCGAACTGGGAATTTCTCAGTTATCTTAGAAGATTAATAACTACCTACACAAACAGATCTTATTTTGTCAACAAGGCAAGTCAAGCTGGAAAATATGCAAACCAGTCCTTTCAAAGCCACCTGTGATCTGCACCCAGTGCGTTGGCTCAAGGTCAGGGGCTGCACCACTTTGAGGCATACACAGAAGGCAGAGCTACAAGGAAGGTGGGAGAGTGTGGAAGGATGAGGGAGAGGGAATGCCACTTCATCCTGTATTTGTCCATCTTCTAGGCTGCCTCAGGACAAAGTCTGCAGCAAAATCTGCTACAGAGCATGGTAGCTTCTCTGCTGCTGCCTGCAAGCTACTGTGCATCCAGCTGCACGAGCCGCTCTTCTGAGCCGTAGCCTTTGCTAATGAAGGGAACAAGGCTGAGTATCCTTGGCGCTTCCTCACGGGGCAGTCTGACTCCTCACCCTGGCCTCCGCACACACCTGGAAAGGCTACAGCTGGGCCAGGACTAGCACCTTCTCTTGTGGATCACAGTCTGTGATCACCTTCAATAGAACCATTCACACAAGCAGCTGATTCATGGGAACTGATACCAAACCAAACACAGGTTGGGTGAGAAATACACTGGGGATGAGGAGACATCATTAACTGGCTATGAATTATGGCAATAACACAGGCTTAACTATGTGCCCCATCTAAAGTTAACAATTAGACACCTCTCAACTCTGTGATACTTTCTCTACTCTGTGATATTCAGTAAACTCCATCTTCCACTTATTTATGAACACAACTTTTACTGATTCTATGGAAGAAATGTCTCTGTAAGGAAGAACAGACCCAAACTGTTTGCAAATGAATAAATAAATAAATAAATTGCCTTGGCACATTACTTACTTAAAGACACTTTATATGGAAAGAAGGTGACCTACCTTTTTATTCTGATTCACATTTACCAAACTGCAACTTCAAAATGCCTTTGCCGTGAAGCTGAAGGATCTGGTTGTACTCTTTGGGCATTGCATGAAAACCCGGTTTAGGCAGCTGGTTGTCATAATAGTGGTGGCTAATTGGCATCTTCTCTGTGGATTTTGAGAAAGGCCAGAAGCCATACAGCTTCACATTCTCACACAGCTCAACAGCAGCACTAGTGATCATAAAACCAGATGACAGTCGGTAGGCTTTCACTCCCTTAGTTCTCCAGAACTGGGCAAGACTTTTCAGGTAGGTGGGGTGAAAAAATATTGCCCTCTGTGTTGCTTTGAACTCTTTCAGAGTTTGATATACTTTAAAAGAAGTAGCTGTGTTGCTTCTGAAGGAAAATGCTGGCAATAAAAGGAAAGCATCTCCATAGACTGCAATGTTCTCCAGAAATTCTGTCTTCTTTTCATTGAGCTTGTTGTATCTGGCAAATGCAACATTTTAGGAAAACAGTGAATGAAATATACTATTAACACCAGTTCAGTCTGTCTACATGACAAATGTATATCCACCTGTTATATGTTTTCATATTTCCATGTGCTGTTATGAAAATATGACCTTACACCTTATGGAATTGAATTGCTAACACAGGAGGTTCTAGAGGAGATCAAATACACTGCTAATGAGACCAGAACATTTTTAGAGATGTTCAACTTAAGAAGCATCAAAGGAGAAGGCAAAAAAAGTCATATTCATATGGTATGCATGTATTTTTGAAAACCCTTTTTTACATGAATGATATGATAACTCATCTTCAAATCCTGAGTGTCTGCCCTGCATGGAAACAGAAGTACTCACTCTTGCACGTGAGCAGCCTTGGGGAGTAAAAGATCAGCATGTATTCCAGTTTTGCAGAATCTTAGCTGTTTTTAATAGACTTTTAAAATGGCTGAAAATCTTGACATGCTGTTTATCTCCCTTAACTTCAAAGGGAACCTGTGGATATCTCTCAAGACTCAGAGGTTTGACTTCACAAAGAAATACTTCAGTTCCCCTGCAGTCAACAGAAAGACTCATTTATCTTCTGGATAATTCAGTGATCCCCCAAATTGTCTAGTGTACTTTCCAGAGTTATCCAGGAAGCAATACAAGTCACAACAATATTGCTCTTTTCCTCTATAGACCCTAAGTGTTTGAACACATGATGCACACATCCACTTTGGGATTCAAAGCACTGAGTCCATTTTGGTAGGTAGTTGTCTATACAAGTAGGATGTTTTCACTTCTTTTTTTTTTCTTTTCCCGCATAGCCCAGTGGTTATAGCAGAAACTGAAAGACACAGTTTCATCTCCTTTTGTAGATCGAGGAGATTCAAATCCAACATTCAATTCAAGACAGAGAACAGCAACCTCTGCCATTGCCATTCAAAACTCTCACTGATGGAGGAGTTTCCAGCTGTCTCTCACACAACTGAACTCATGAGGAAGAGTGAAAGACACAAGTCCACCTCCCCTTCTCAGCCTGAAGGGATTTAAGCTTTCAGCTTCAGTTTCCCAGGGAAATGCCACTGCCACTAGACTCGGAAACAGACGGAACAGGAGCTTCTCGCCCTCCTGGTGAGCCTGGCCCCGTGTGTGCTGGTCTCGCAGACAAGGCCAGCACAGAAGGCCTGGGGCTGTGGCCAGGAAGGATGACCGATAGGAAAACTTCTGGCCTCTAGTCCCAGAATTACCCCTATTTCTACTTGCTGCAAATGCACAAAGAGCCCTCAGAGCAAAATTCAGATCTCTGCTCTCTCTTGTTAGCTGCAAACCTGAATGACTCGGCCTCATCTTGCTTTGCCTTACAGCTTCATGACTTCTAGGTGCACTGGAGTTCAAGTCCATCAGGACATCTGAAAACTGAGCTTCTTTCCTCCAAGAGTGTTCATGTGCATTGTACTGCCTGTCAGACATGGTTCAAAAGCTGCTATAACCTTAGCAATAGTACTATCAGACACCTAAGTACAGAATTAGAAATTAAAGTGATTAAAAGCAGAAAAAGATCTCTTGAGAAAACAAGCAGTTCTGTTAAATAGTGCCAAGTCATCTTCCTCTCCTCCTTCAAAAGCATTTACAATTTTCCATGAATATTTAAATAATTTAAATGCTCAAATTCCAAACTCCTTATACAATCTATCTCATTCATCTTCACACAGGCTTAGCTCCTATTTTCTTCACTGTAACTCCTATTAATGTCAGTTTAGCATAATTTGGCTTAAAAATAACTGTAGGTGTGACAGGACAGCACCTCCAAACCCAGAGAAATCATGCATCACTAGTCACCAATGAAGCTGAGTCACAGGACCAAGTCTTCCTTTCTCATATTCTTGTGCAGCCCCACTAACGTCAATGCTAATTTTATTCTGGGGAGAAGAAACAATTCATCTCCATTTAAGTCAAAAAGGGCTGGGTAAGCATCAAAGCAGCCCGTACTCACTTCAAAAACCCAAGCTCTCTCCTTGAGTCAATGACAAACACCTGTTAGTGATTTCTGTGCTTATTGTACTGTTTCTTTCTTGATTTTCAGCGAAAAGGCCTTTGCTTGATGTTGTCTATTTGACAAATACGGATATGACAAACAATAACATGCAGTTAGATTGATAAGGAGTAAATAATATGTCACAGCAGTCCTTTTCATAGATAGGCTGCACCTCCAGACTGATGAAGATACCAGATTAGTCAGCCTGGCTCTAAGGAGATTTTCTTTTCATCAAGAAGGCAAAGGAAAACTTTGCTGAGAAAAAAAGGTGGGTGAGCAGCCTTGGTTTGGATTGAGAAAATGTATTACATAAATTCAACCTCCACCCTTTTTCAGAAAACTAATTAAGAACATGCGCGTACAGTCCTAATGACACAACTGGACAAACGTTTCCAGGCTTTCCTGACTGTGATTATAACTCTTTTTCCAGGAAGGGCGAAGAAGGAAAGGGGGTTGTAGGGATTTTACAGGTGGAAGAAGCCTGGACTTGCAGGGATCAATTTTACTCTTTCTCAGTGTGTGAATGGGTGCCAGCAGAAGCACCCGCTTATCTGGGCACTGTAGCCTCCGTTCTGTTATGAAATGCCATGTGTAATAGTTTTCCATTTGGACATGCACATCTTTTACGTGGGAACTAAGCCTCATTAATGAAGTAATCTGTCTGCAACACTCCCTGAACTTGTGTCCCAAAGGATTTTTAATAAAATCTAAATCATGTCAAACAAATATACGCTATTACACAGAAATAGAATTGCAGGACTACTTACTTCTGAGCTATGATACTTGGATTAACAGTCACAAGGTTTGTTTTATTGCCAACATCTTTGCTAATGCTTCCTGTGGTTGGAGGGAGGTTACACCTGAAATTGAGAAACATTTACTTAAATAGAAGCCCAGCAGAAATGCCTTGCATTTATTATTTCCAAATTCCTTTCTTGTGAAAGGACATTTTCATGTTAGCTTCCAGAGACCTCTAAGCACTTTGTGAATATTAAATAAGACTTACAGCACTTCTGGTAAAAATATTTTATCTACTATACGGATGGTTAAAATACAGCACAGAGAGCTCATTTTCATAATAGAGCTCTCACAAATCCGATGTGCAGAGTTAAAATCTAGTAAGGAGTCCATCTATGAATTCCCTACATTATCTGCCAGAAAATACTACCCCTCTTGCATAAACAATACATTTTCAAATATTTTCTGTTTAAAAACAGTGTATTTGATACCAATCAGCTGGCAGAGCAATGTTGATGGCTGTTTCATGGGGCAACCTAACTTGTCTGACTAGGGAAATAACAGTTTGTTGTAAGGTAAACAATTTATTTCTCTTTAAAGTGAGTCACCTAGATTTAGCATCTTAGTATTCAGATTCTTCACATTTATTAAGGTCAATTCTCTAACTGTCTTTTTTTTTTTTTAATTTGGAAAGACTAAATATTAGTCAAAAAAAGGGAATGGAGTCAAAATCCAGAAGACAGTGTGGTTGGACTGAGAAAAGACTCTTGACTTGGTTACTCTGTTCCTCTGCAGAAAGTAGATTCTGTGAGTCACATACTGACAGAAGTGGGCTGAATCACTCTCTGTGTTTTTCCACGGTGTATAGGGAGAGTTAAAACAACTCCTTAAACTAGAAACCTAAATTTTAGATGGCTAACAGAGCATTACTGAGCCAAGTAATGCCAAGTAATGCCAAGGCTAAGTAAACCTTTCAGTAACCTAGCAGTAACTGTAAACATTTAATGTCAATCTTTTTTTCTTTCTTTTTGTTTTTTAATCTCATCCTCTAAGCCAAGAAGATGGATGCTTTTGGATCGACGGTAAGTGAACAGAAATTTCTCAAATAATTAAATTCCACATCCATAGCAAGGTACCTTTGTAATCCTAAATTATACCTGCCTATCTCAGGAACCAAAGTTTTGAACTCTGCCCTTCTAAGGCAGAAGTGAGGAACAACGTCCGGATCTTTCCTCATTGGCACAGACTGGCACGGGCATGCCTCTGATCCCACCACGCTTCTAGAAACACTCCACGCTCTTCAGTAAGATCCAGCGGCTCTTACCTAAACACAAAGTCAGCACGATCGATTTCAGCTCCACAGCTGGAATTCTTGAGAATGCCTCCATTTCCAACCACTGCACAGTTCTTGAAGGGATAGGCTGAAAGTGGAGAGGACTGCAAGCAAATAAGAAGAAATAGCTGAAGTTTTATATCTCTTTTGATTGTTTCTTTGTGCACTTTTTCTTTCTTTCTTTTTTTTTTCTTTGAACTTCCAGTGGCAAAGAATCCAAAGCATGATTTGTGCAATACGCTTATATTTGTAGGTTTAATCCAGTACATCCCATGGAAAGCATCCACCATTTAGGACTCAGCCAGGACTGATTCCTTCACTCAGCCTATGCTTCTGATTGCAAAGGTGCTTCACATCAATGGAAGGTTTATCCTCAAACTAGTTTTTGCAAGTTCTGTGCCTAAGTCTGCACCGGAAATGGCATGGGAATATGTGGACTATGAAATACTCATTGAAGACTGAAGTACCTTTGAAAATGGAGATGAGAAAAGCAAGGCAAATGATCTCAGAGGATTCAGTCTATACACTTCATGTCTTGTACTAAAAACAAAAACACATTAAGAAACAAGGTTGGCTACCACAAGAGGCTGCAAATAGTTCAGTTCATAATGAACTCCACCTATATTCTGAACTACCATGCCCTGTCCAAGCATTCCCTTTGCAGAGAAAAGCTAAAAAACAGTCCTGCTAGGTGAATGCAAGGTATATAGGGAGTGAAGGGGTCCTTCCATCAGGAAAAAAACAAAGCAGCTCTATTTTTAATCCAAAACATTGATGATACTGCAATTATAATAGGAATCAAAGATGTAGTTCCTACCACAGGCAGCATCCTAAAAATGTCCTCTGTGATGAGGATGGTCTTTTTATTGTCCACCTCATAACTCATGTTACTTCCCAGTGGGGTGTTGTTTCGAGAAGCAACAAAATTGTGAACTGCATCACAACAGGAAGCTAATTCTGACCTGCAAAACAAACAAACATGGTGGAGAATGAAGAGAATGACAAACAGTTCTAATTAGCTAAGTACCAAAAGGCTATATGAACCCCATATAACTGTGTTTCCTTTAACTTCCTTTGTAAAGGCAGTCCATCTTGATAAAAAAAGGTTCAGAAAGTACTTAGTTCAAGAATTCCTTCTCTTATCCTATTTTTCTCTCTCATTCTCCCTTTTCCATCCGGTCAGAATCGGTCTTATCGTTATCTTACCCATAATCAGTCTTATCTTTATTACCAATTATTAAGATTATCATAGAGAGAGTCTTTAACTGAAACCAATGGTAGGCTTTATAAAGAAAACATGATTCAGTCCCCAAAGAATTAATAAAAGGATTTCAATTAACACGGAACAAATGACTATAAGAAACCAAAAGGTTGAAGAAAGTAAGAACCAGGAAGACAAAAGGAAATACTGACTATAGAGTTTGCCTACTGAACAGCTAGATGGTTGCAAGTCAATTAATTATTCATTCATTCATTTGCTGGGCACAATATCACAGATACTAAGAAAACTATACAACAACCTACAAATAAAGAAGATAGATACCCTCTGTGTCTCGGGCAAATAGCCTAGAAGCTGCCCAAAATACCAACCAGAAGTCCTTAAATAGATAGAGGGCAAGAGGTTACCTCATTTAAACATTACGTAGGAGTGAAGTCATGCTACCACCATCTCATGTAAATGCTGTGTATGGAAATATCCTATATTATTCAGAGATAGTGTAAAAAGCTCCACATGCCCCTTAAAATCAAACCTAAAATCTTGTAATGTATTTAGCTATAGGGAATGTAGGGATGCTATCTCTGCTAGCCTGGATTCAATTTTTCAGACTGTGAGGCTAAATCATTACTTATCATTTGACAGGACATATCTGTCTCATTAGGTGAGACATTAAAAGAAATACTAACCATTTAGAGAAAAAAAATCATTGATCACAGAGTTGCTTGGAATTTTGAAAAAGATAACACGAAAGGGAATAGATAACTGTTCCTTTCCTCACTGAGAAGGATTAATTATGAAGGAAAAAAAATGTTTACAGGAACAGCCAGTGGAAAAGAAAAGCTTTAGTTCAGACTTTTTCAGTGAGCAAGATAAAACCAAGCCTTAGAACAAGTTAAACAATGCAAGCTAAATTCCACCCAAAAGTAAGCTTTATTATAGACACAGATAGGAGAACTTTATCAAGAACTTACACTGAGCTAATACTCCACTAAACGAATATTACTTGTTTCTGGTGGAAATTAGATACAAGCAGCAAATTCAAAGACCTCTCTCAGGATCCTGCCCCGAGGGCATTAGCAGCCCCACGTGCCCCTGCCTGCCCAGCACCCTCCCCGGCTGCAGCCCCGCGCCCCAGCTCCGGCTCTGCCAGGATCCTGCCCCTTGCTTTTGGGGTGGGTTTGTGTTTTCCACCAATGGTGGATACCATGAATTCAGATGATGAATTCAGATTCTTTTTATTACTCATTCCACAGGAATTAGAACCTCATTAAAAGCAGAAACACTCTGAAGAAAAACAGGTGCTAGAACTCATAAGAAAGTAATAATTTTAATTAATATTATGGATCTGCTGTGGGAGTAAAACAAAGACAGGCTAATTCAGAAAGGCAATGAGAGTGAGGAAATACATATTGATTAATGATGCATTTTCTTATGTTACCTAATAGCCTACGTGCTAAAGGCTTAGACATACCAATAGCAACGTCTTGCATCAAGTCTTGCACAGAATTCCTTGGTGCCCAGTTATCAATGTGGAAAGCCCTAGTTGCAATAGATACAACCTGCAGACCACAAAAGCTACTGGAAAAATATTCAGAAACCTGTTTGTATAAGGTAACATAAGGTACCTCTAAAATTTACAGTAGATGATGAGATTGGTTATAGCTTGGGTGGTTCAAGCAATTATTTCCACCACCGTCATCTCTAGTGTTAATCACATATGTGGTATGTATCAAGAGGCAATGACATCCAAAGAGCACATGCTTCATAAGCCTGAGACATGTACTGTAGAAACTGATCCTTTTAACACATATGATATGTAAAGTGTTGCAAAGCTAAGACAGTGTTTTAATTTGGTTGTTATGCCATCTGGGAAGAGAAAAACTGGTAAAAGCTAAAATACAAAGTACTTCCTGTGGGGGTTGTAGCCGTAGTGCTAACAGGACCTGTTACACGTGACAGAAGTAGAGATAAGGAATAACGGACAGAAGATCTCGCGGTGTCACGGAAA